>BLSH010218016.1:343799-355839 GCA_018402905.1 Glandirana rugosa
CAGGAAGTGAAAAGGGTACTAGTAGGAATGGGGTACTCTCCCGTTAACTACCAATAAAACATAAAGAAGATAAACACTTATAAGCGAGGTTGTCAACGGAGGAAGAGTGGTTCGAGGAACGACTACCAGAACATCGGGTAAGGTCGGAACACATCCAGATGTTAGAACAGGGACTACAGGAAACTGTCGAGAGACCAGAACGGGTACTACCACTTAAAACTTACCTTCTTTCTCTAAGACACCTGTCCATAGAAAATATGTGTATTGCTCATCACAACTCTCTTGGGCCTGACATTGCAAGCCCAGGCATGGCTTGAAAGCCCACAGGCCCAGAACCCCGGACCGAACCCGAACGATTTTTGAAATGTCCGGGTCCGTGCCCCGGACACCCGAAAGTTCGGTACGGACCCGAACGTTACAGTCCGGGTTCTCTCAACACTACTCGTTATGTGTATAAAAGATACCTGTCCACAGAATCTCTTTCTTCCATTCAAAATTCACCATCATGGGCAAGACCAGAGAGCTGTCAAAGGACATCAGGGACAAGATTGTAGACCTACACAAGGCTGGAATGGGCTACAAGACCATCAGCAAGGAGCTTGGTGAGAAGGAGGCAACTGTTGGAGCGAATATTCACAAATAGAAGAAATACAAAATAACCATCAATTGCCCTCTCATGGGGTAAGGATGATCATGGGAAAAGTGAAGGAACTACATGGGAGGAGCTTGTGAATGATCTCAAGGCAGTTGGGACCATAGTCACCAAACAAACCATTGGTAACACAATACGCCGTCATGGACTGAAATCCTGCAGTGTCTGCAAGGTCCCCCCCATAAAAAAGGCACATGTACAGGCCTGTCTGAAGCTTGCCAATGAACATCTAAATGATTCAGAGAAGGATTGGGAGAAAGTGCTGTGCAGATGAGACCAAAATTTAACTCTTTGGCATTAACTTGACTCGCCATGTTTGGAGGAAGAAAAATGCTGACTATGATCCTAAGAACACCATCCCTACAGTCAAGCACAGAGGTGGAAACATTATGCTTTGGGGCTGTTTCTTTGCTAAAGGTACTAGCCAACTTTGCCGCATTGAAGGGCCAATGGACGGGACCATGTATTGTAAAATCTTGGATGAGAACCTTCTTCCCAGAACATTGAAGATGGGTCATGGATGGGTCTTCCAGCATGACAATGACCCAAAACATACCGCCAAGGCAACAAAGGAGTTGCTCCAGAAGAAGCACATTAAGGTCATGAAGTGGTCTAGCCAGTCTCCAGACCTTAATCCTATATAAAATTTATGGAGGGAGCTGAAATTTTGAGTTGCCAAGCGACAGCTAAGAAACCTTAAAGCAGAAATCTGGGCAAAAACTTTTTTCCATGTCCTTGTTGCTGATCTCCTACCTTCACTGACTATGCCATCCATCTTCTTTTGAGCTTTGTAGTTTCTCTGCAATAGCCTGATGATTTTGCTGAAAAAACGTTACTGCCCTGTGATATCTTGTTTGTAAGACCACTGGCTGCTATTCCTCCTGTATCCTCAGCCAGCAGTCTTGTCACTTCCCAGTTGTAGTTCTCTCAAGCAAGCAGGGACTTGTATTTCCGTCCCCGCTTGCTATAGTGGGTGGAGGGGTCTCACAGTCCCTGGTCTGTACTGCTAATGTAGGTGGTGTCCTCCTTCTCCTCCCTCCTCCTCTGCTCACTGCCAGCACAAACCCCACCCTGCCGCCACCGCCCGCCATCTCTCTGTGCAGCATGGATCCTTAGGACACCAGCCAGATGACAGAGCAGGGATCTCGGGCTGTGACAGATGTTGTATATGAAACACCTATCGTCGTACAGTCCCGACCAGCATTGGATCAGTGTGCTGTCTATTACAATGCTGGTCCTGGAGGCGGGACTGTATGGTGATCAGTGTTTTATATGCAAGACCTGACACAGCCCGAGATCCCCACTCTGGTGTCTAGTAACGATCCCGGCTGCACATATGGACACTGATGATACCGCACTTATGGGCACAGATGAGAGCGCACTTACAGGCACAGATGAGACTGCACTTATGGGCCCAGATGAGACTGCATATATGGGCAGAGATGAGACTGCATATATGGGCACAGATGAGACTGCATATATGGTGTAGAGGACGCCAAGGGTGGGTCCTGGACGGGTGCTATATATCACCAATATTTGGGTTATGGTAGTGCTCAGGGGGTCACCCGAGGGGGTGAGAGGTTCCGGGAGTAGCGAGAGCACAGGGAGGGCTGACTCGCAGTTCTCCCTACCTTTTATAGAGAGGTAGTAGGGACCCGGAATTTCGGAGGCCCTAAAGTGATATTCGGGTGGGATAGGGCCTCCACCCCTGATCACAGGGAAACCAGCACACATGGGGGTTAATAGCAGCCAGGAAGCAGCTCATAAGGAGAGGAAGTGGTGTGTAGCTGGTGTGTGAGGAGGAGCTGGGAGGAGACACCAGTATTTTGGCAGAGCTGAAAGTGTTTGGAGACCCACGTGTGCTGGGGACTGAAAGCAAAACTTACCTGACAAGGACCGTGCAAGGTCCTGGGTTGAAGAGTCTTCCAAGAACTGTATGTTACTTTTACTTTATTTTGTGCTGAAGATAAGCGGACTTTTCTGTTGTTGATTTTGTTTTGCTGCTGAAAGCTTACCTTTGTTTTGTTTATTGGGAAAATAAACCCACTGATTGTTTAAGTTACCGGCTTGTGCACTCAATCCTGTGAAGCTACATCCCCCAACTTTACAACGGGCACAGATGAGACTGCACTTATGGGCACAGATGAGACTGCACTTATGGGCAGAGATGAGACTGCACTTATGGGCAGAGATGAGACCGCACATATGGGCACAGATGAGACTGTACATATGGGCACAGATGAGACCGCACATATGAGCACAGATGAGATTGCACTTATGGGCACAGATGAGACCGCACTTATGGGCACAGATGAGGCCACACTAATGGGCACAGAGGAGACCACACTTATGGACACAGATGAGACCGCACTTAAGGGCACAGATGAGACCACACATATGGGCACAGATGAGACCCCACTTATGGGCAGAGATGAGATTGTACATATGGGCACAGACAGGGATTGGCTGGACCAGGGGCAGGGTGGAAATTTCCCCCCAGGCTGCCTACAATAACACTATGATTAGAGAGACGGGGCAGACTGCAAGGGGCATTGTGATGGGAGGCTGTGAAATTTGTGCAATACATATTCTTAAAGACATTACAATTTTTTGTGGATGTTTTTACATTTTAAAGTTGGGGGGGTGCAAGATATAGGGTCCGCCCCAGGTGCCGAATGCTCTAGGTACGCCCCTGCTCAGAGGCAGGCAGAAGCAGGGTGCATTATTAGTGGTGGAGCAGTGTACTGTATTGGTGGTGGAGCAGTGTACTGTATTATTAGTGGTGGAGCAGTGTACTGCATTATTAGTGGTGGAGCAGTGTACTGCATTATTAGTGGTGGAGCATTGTACTGTATCATTAGTGGTGGAGCAGTGTACTGTATTATTAGTGGTGGAGCAGTGTACTGTATTATTAGTGGTGGAGCAGTGTACTGTATTAGTGGTGGAGCAGTGGACTGTATTAGTGGTGGAGCAATGTACTGTATTATTAGTGGTGGAGCAATGTACTGTATTATTAGTGGTGGAGCAGCGTACTGTATTAGTGGTGGAGCAGTGTACTATATTAGGGGTGGAGCAGTGTACTGTATTATTAGTGGTGGAGCCGTGTACTGTATTAGTGGTGGAGCAGTGCACTGTATTATTATTGGTGGAGCAGTGTACTGTATTATTAGTGGTGGAGCAGTGTACTGTATTATTAGTGGTGGAGCAATGTACTGTATTAGTGGGGGAGCAGTGGACTGTATTAGTGGTGGAGCAGTGTACTGGTGTACTGCACTGGTGGTCACAGGTGAGACCACACTTATGGGCACTGATGGGCACAGATGAGACCGCACTGGTGAGCACAGGTGACACCACACTGGTGGGCACAGATGAGACCACACTGGTGGGCAGAGATAGGCTGCACATATGGACACAGATGAGACCACACTAGTGAGCACAGATGAGACTGCACTAGTGGGCACTGATGAGACTGCACTGGTGGGCACAGATGAGACTGCACTGGTGGGCACAGATGAGACCACACTAGTGGGCACAGATGAGACCACACTTATGAGCTCTGGTGGGCACAGATAGGCAGCACTGGTGGGCACAGATGAGACAGCACTGATGGGCACAGGCTGCACTAGTGAGCACAGATGAGACCGCACTGATGGGCACAGATGTGACTGCACTGATGGCACTGAGGCCACACTTATGGGCATTGATAAGACTGCAATGATAAGCAGTGGACACTGTCTACTGCTTTACTGGCACCCTCCACTGCCAAATATCTGTAGGAGGGGTTTCCACCATCCCTGTAAAGTTTGCACTCATTTTTTATGTCTTATTTTCAGTGTGATGTGTATTATATGTGATGTTACATATCACAGAGACCAGTATTGTGGTGATATTGAAGTTTATTGAGATTTCCATGCATTAGAGGGTTCCACCATTATTGTGTTATTGATCAGTAAGTTAGCGCTGCACTTTTTTGTTTTTTTTTCTCATGCAGACATTTACTTGTGTCCCACACTGATGTAAAGCATCATGGCCCAGCTCTTTATTTCTGTGGTGCAGCCAGGGATGTATTTATACACCATTCAAGCACTGATTGCTGTTAAAAAGATCTCAAGGCATGAGGAGTAATATTTCTAATACTGAATTACAGCAGTATACAGTGTGTATAATATATAATTATGGACATGTGTCTACAGTTCAGTAATGATTACATAAAGCAAGTAAGGGCAATATGTTTATCTCAGGTTATGAGTAAGCGGACGAGAGGTCCGTGAAACGCGTCAACCTGCCACACGCTATGTGGCTCTAGCCATTGTCTGCTGTTTTGCCATTCCACACCTTGTATTTATTAAACGTTTTTGCTACCTTGCAAGCTTCAGAGTGCGGTCTCTATCCACTGTTTGCTGCTATTGAGGATTACGGACCTGACCAGCACCTGAATCTCTGGTGGAGGTATTCACACCAGGAGCGGCTCTAATCTTCTACTCTGATTACTTCTGTGACGCCTCCTTTAAATAGTGAGCAGTAATAAAGCTTGATTTACCAAACACAGAAACTATATTGACAAAGTGCATTAATGGTGCTATGTGTACGGTCCATAGAAATGAAGGAAAGGGGAGAAGGGAACAAAGGGGACTTGCAAGGTGGCTTTAAAGGAGGGACAGTTCTTTATGCTGTTATCCTGCCAGCCACCGTTGGGAACATTTAAGAAGCGTAGGTGCACTTAACAACAGTTTCAATAAACCAGCATGCAGCAGAGATGCACTAAAAATGCAGCAAACGTGCATGGCGTAGTATAGGTGCAGTATAGGTGTGGTATACTCAATATGCTGCTTCCAGTAAATCAGCCCCTGCTAGCAGTGTGAAAATGGGCAGTATGCTCTCACCAGTCCCAGTGGTCTGCTGTGATCTCTCACTGTAGAAATGGGGACCCCCTTGGTCTCTTCACAGAATGCCTCCAGGGAATCAGTGGTGGGAAGTAGTGGGTGAGAGGATGCTCTGATCTTTCTGTGGCAATGGTGCAGATGCAATTGCTGCGGTCTGTACTGCACTGCCTTGGGTGTCCCCACTGGTATGGCATCTCAGCAGTCTGGTCAGTATGCAGCAGTGCTCTCATCTGTTATCTCGGTGCCAAAAGGAAGAAACTAGCTGGACTGTCTGAGAAAGCAGTTCCTCTGCTCCTCCTTGCCCCAGTGTAGCCTGGGAATTATATTAAAGGGTCCATAAGCTAATTCCTTGGAAAACCTTGCTTTGTATCTTGTTTCTGGTGAAACTCTTTATTTTTCCCATGAACTTCCTGATTTAAGCCATGTCTCTTTACTTCCTGTTTGCCAGATTATGGTGCTCCTCTCCAGCCAATATCTTGCTCCTTTTGCTCCTGCCACTGTCAATATCTTCACTACTACTCGTTACCAACTTTTGGCTTGTTGCTCAAGTACACTTCCGCTATTGTTAATAGATAAATATATTCGCAGAGGTTTTCTCTTTATAGCTCTTCTTGCCACATGATTCCTGCAGAGATTTCATCATTCCATCATGAAGAAGCAGATTAAATCTGTGAGATGTGTTGTAAGGTTACCAACTTACCAATTTCCGTGATTATGTTGTATACAGTATGACAGAAAGTGTATAACGCACAGCTGTAAATAAGTACAGTATATACATGGGCAATAGTGGCAGGCATGCTGTATAGAAAAGATATTGACAGTAAAACTACAAGTGTGATGTACAAAGAAGCTGAAATCAGCAATGGTTCGAACAGAACGTTGTTATGCCACTGACCCCTCATCTGATACTCATAGTGATTGGCTCCATAGATGCAGAACATATGAACTATGCCTCCTAGACCTTACCAAAAAACAGAAAGTTTTTAAGCATGGTAACAAGGCAGGCCACCTCTTAGCATATCTGGCTAGACCAGAATGGGCCCCCACTTTTATACCACAATTTTAACCCCGTTGGGTTCTCTTAGTACATTCCCCATGAGGTTTTGGATGGTTTTATGCCATTTTACTCTAATCTGTTTACCTATATTGTTCAATATTCTGATATACAGCTTTTTGATTATTTGGGGACTGTCTCCTTCCTATCCCCATGAATGCAACGGGAAGCTGACACTCTCATATCTACAGACCAAACTGAATTTGCAATCTCGCAACTGCCCTCCCATAAAATACCTGGACTAGATGGTCTTCCAGCTGAGTTGTATGCCAAATTTAATCACAAGTCCGCATCTCCTTAAAACTTTTGTTGCAGCTCTAGAGACTGGTGTTCTCACACCCTCTATGAGGGAAGCACTCATTGTTCTTATTTTAAGACCTCATAAAGACCCCACTAGATGTTATTCTTATTGCCCTATCTCATAGATAAACATGGACGTTAAGATCTTAGCAAAGGTACTGGCCAACTGACTGATTAAGGTTATCAGTTCTTTTCCTATTTATCGTAGTCCAAGACAAGGGTGCCCTTTATCCCTGCTATTATGTTCAGTAAAAATCAACTGGTTTAATACTCATTTCTGCTGGAAAATTTATTTTCCTGATTACTTTGCTCCGGGGGCCCATCGAAGATAATGTCTGGTATCTGTACATTAACCACTTCCCGACCACCTGCCGTGTTTTCACAGCGGCAGTCTGGTTGCTGTGCGCGAATCGCCTGAAATAGGCGGCGATCGCGTGCACAGCTAGGGGGCGCGCGCACACCCTCCAGCGAGGTCGCGGCGGTCCCATTCGTTGCCGGACCGTTCAGTCAACATGAATAGACCAATGGTCCGGTGAATAGGGTTTCTTCCCCTACCTGTGAAATGTAAACACAGGTAGGGGAAGTGATGTCATCTCCCCTCTCTGCTTTCTTTTCCGTTGCAGAGAGGAGAGAGAGACATCAGAAACGTGAGTTGCACCAACAGCACACTGACACCAGGTCACATAGGCACATTCAACCCTTTGATCACCCCCTGTCACAGTGTCATATAGTGCAGCGATCTGATTTTTACCGATCGCTGTACTTGTGACCCTTGTGACAATAAATCAGTGTTAGGGTAGGTTACTAGTAGGCCTAGTTAGGTGTAAATACCCCCCCTTGCCCCCCAATAAAGGTTTTAACCCCTTGATTGCCCCATGTCACCTGTGATCACGTATAAGTGTCACAGGTGACGCTAGCTAGCTAGATAGTTTTTTTCCCCATCTGATTACCCGCCGTATATCATTTTAAATACCTTTTATAGGTTTTAACCCCCGATCGCCTGGTGGTGAGCCCAGTTAGGTTTTAGCGTGCGGTAGGGTCAGCGTAAATACCAGGCAGGGCCAGTTAGCGAGGTACTCTGACACGCACACACACATTAGGTAGGTGTTAGATATTATTGTAATATCTGATCAGATCTATATTAGCGCCCCCCTTAGATTTAGTGTTCTAAAAAACGCAGCGTTAGCGGGATCAGCCCAGATAACTGCTAACACCTGCGTTTAGCCTCTCTGCCCAGCCCAGCCCACCCAAGTGCAGGATCAATAGATCGCTGACACTTACCACTCACAGAACACATATCTGCAGCCTTCGCAGAGATCACGCCCGATCCCTGCGAATTCTGACAGTGGTAGCGACTTGACACAGGCTCTGACAACCAGGTGCTCTTTTTTGCCTGTGAGTCTCACTTGTGTACCTATAAATTTAGAGGCCATGTCTAATCCGAGGTACACTAGTGAAGAGGCCTACGCGATTGTGAGTATGACAGATGAGAGCGATGGGGAAGACTCACTGTCAGATTCAGACTGATATTTGACAGCGGCTCCATGACAGATATCTCTGACGATTGGGTGGTCTCTGCTAAGGTCAGGCGTACCAGATCCCGTTTAGCTGTCGATGAGGTGCAAGAACCGCAGGGCTCTCGTATGGAGCAGAGAGCCAGTACTAGCACTGCTACCCCTTCTGGTGACCTGGCAAGCACCAGCAGCCTAGTACATCCTGGTCATACAACCAGCACTGCAGTAACACTTGACTTGGCGAGTCCAATAAGTGCAGTTCAAGCTGGTGTGGCTAGCACCAGTAATGCCCCGCAGCCACGAAGACGAAGAACACAGGCCTGCAGAGCCCATAGTGCCCTTCCTGACGCACTTGCAAACCCTGATTGGCAACCCACCACTGATGCAGCGACCGTACTTCCCCCATTCACTGCCCAACCCAGAATTCAGGTGAATACAGTTGATTTTAGGGCCATTGATTTTTTTCGCTGTATTTCACCGACGATCTCTATAGATCTATTGTGGACCAAAGCAATTTATACGCTGGTCAATACATCGCCGCTAATCCCCATTTGTCCCTTGCCAGAAATTGGAAACCAATTACGGTTCCCGAATTTAAGCCTTTTTTGGGCCTCACCCTCAACATGGGCATACATCATCTACCTGAATTGCGGTTATATTGGTCCAGTGACTCAATTCATCACATGTATGTCTACTCTGCTTCCATGGCCAGGACACGATACAAGCAGATTCTGAGGTTCATGCACTTCAGTGACAATCGACTCGATTGTCCGTATGGAGACCCTGAATTTGACCGGCTCTACAAAATTCGGTCCCTCATAAACCACTTCAGACGTTCGCAGCACAATTTATTCCCAACCAAGTTGTGTGTGTGGACGAGTCCCTGATTAAATTTGCTGGCTGTCTTGTTTTCAAACAGTACGTCCACAACAAGCGTGCCAGATACGGGGTCAAGTTGTATAAGCTCTGTGACAAGGCCACAGGCTATACATGTAGTTTTATGGTTTATGAGGGCCTAGATAGCTGCATAGAGCCGGAAAGATGCCCAGACTACATGGGGAGTGCTGGTAAAATTGCGTGGAGCTTGGTGTCACCCTTATTCGGAAAGGGGTACCATTTGTACGTGGACAATTACTACACAAGCGTGCCACGTTTTAGTCACTTACTTGATCACCAAATTGGCGCATGTGGCACTGTGCGACCTAATCGCCAGGGCTTCCCCCAACGGCTGGTAGATTCCCTACTTAGTCGGGGGGAGAGAGCCTGCTTGAGATGTGGTAATTTGCTTGCGATGAAGTGGAGGGATACAAAGGATGTTTTCATTCTTTCCTCCCTTCATGCAGGCACGGCTGTCCAAATTAGAAGGGCGACTGGTGTTGTGGAGAAACCCCTCTCTGTCCACCAATATAACCTTAATATGGTAGGGGTGGACCTCAATGACCAGTTATTGGCGCCCTACTTAATTGCCCCTAAATCCAGACGCTGGTACAAAAAAAGTGTCTATTTACTTCTTTCAATTGGCTTTGCTGAACGCTTTTGTGCTATACAAAGTGTCAGGATGGACTGGACCTCTCCTGCAATTCCAGGAAGAGATCATCAGAGCCCTTCTGTATCCAGATGGTTCTGCACCCCAAGTTCCCGATCCACATGCAGTGAGCCGGCTGCATGGACGGCATTATCCACATGCCATCCCTGGTACCCCTACCCAACGATACCCCCAAAAAAGATGTCGTGTCTGCCGACAAAACGGATACAGGCGTGACACCCGATATTATTGCCCCACCTGTTTGGACCAGCCTGGTCTCTGCATCGGTCACTGTTTCGAGCGCTGTTTATTGTTCATTGTTATAAAAAAAAAAAGCGTACCAAAAAAAAAAAAAAGTTATAAAAACCGAAAGAATTAAAAAAAATAAAAACTAAAAACAGTTGTACGTTTCTTGTTCTTCTATCACCATTTTCTCTCTATTCTCTTTCTATTACTCTCTCTATTGTTGTTTATGCATATCTGTAGTGTTTTGTTGCGGTTTATTATAGTGTTTTGTTTTTCTTTTTTGCAGGTATGCAATTTTTTTATGTAACATGTAATTATTTTTTTATTCTTAGCAGGAATATTATTTTTTTATGTCTTACTGTTTTTATTAAACTTTATTTAATTTTCAGGTACGCCAGCTGCAGAGCTGATTTATTTAGGGTGACAGCAATAGCGTTTGCTCCCACCATATATAAAGCAGCAACTCCAGCGCTGTTGGCGGTGATTTCACCACCACAGTTAAAAAAAGAGCAAATACACCGGAGCATAGGGGCAGTGGGTGGAAATTGGGGCGGATTACCCCTATGCTCTGGTATATTTTTTTTAAAAAGTGGCTATGCTCACCATTAGAAGTGGGAGGATGAAGGGAGGTTTTCTAATGGTGGGCATACCCACCGACTGATTCTTTTTTTCATGAAAAAAAGAACATTACAATATATACCCAACAAGGACCAGCGACATACTAGTATGTTGCTGGTCTTCTCAGGCTCTCCTGTCCCACCGGGGAAAGTGAGAATGCAGCTGGTGGTTCGGCTTACCATAGAGCTGAATGAAAACTAGAATGGCTCCAATCATCTCTATGGCCTAAGAAACCGGAGGCTACGAGCATTTTGTGACTTCAGTTTCGCCAGATATAAACAGCGCCATTGGGAAATTGGGGAAGCATCTTATCAAACCGATATTGGTGTGGTCAGATGCTTTAAGGGCTGGGGAAAGATCTAGAGTTTAGTAGACCCCAAAATGAAAAAAAAATTACATGCGACAATACCTATTTTTATCAGGATATTTAAAATCCCTGTGATAAAAATAAAAATGATAAAAAAAAGAAAAAGATGAAAGGGACAGTGTAAAAATAAAACAAAAAGCAAAATGAATAATAAAAAAAAAATGCACCCCTGCCCCCCCCCGTGCACGCGCGCAAAGGTGGACGCAAGCGTCAGTTTCATGTCGTATGTAAACAACAATTTCACCATGCATGTGAGGTATCACTGCGAACGTCAGATCGAGGGCAGTAATTCTAGCAGTAGACCTCCTCTGCAGATCTAAAGTGGTAAACTGTAAAGGCTTTTAAAGGCTTTTAAAAATGTATATAGTTTGTTGCCGCTTCGCGGGTGTGTGTCATTTTTAAAGCATGTCATGTTTGGTGTCTATGCACTCGGCATGAGATCAACTTTTATATTTCACCAAACATTTGGGCAAATAGTATGTTTTTGTGCATTAAAATTCAAAAAAGCGTTTTTTCCCCCAAAAATTGCGTTTGAAAAATCGCTGCGCAAATACTTTGTGAAAAAAAATTGTAACACCCACTATTTAAATCTGTAGGGCCTCAAAGTCATTTTCTAGCAAAAAAAAGTTTTTTTTTCATGTAAATATAAAGTGTCAGAAAAGACTTGGTGGTTCAAGTGGTTAGAAGAGTGGGTGATGTTGGGCATAAAATGCCAGGACAGTTAAACCCCCCCCCCCCCAAATGACACCATTTTGGAAAGTAGACACCCCAAGCTATTTTCTGAGAGGCATGTTGAGTCATTGGAATATTTTATATTTTGCCACAAGTTTCGGGAAATGACAAGTTTTTTTTTTCCCCACAAAGTTGTCACTAAATGATAA
>BLSH010218016.1:376378-386615 GCA_018402905.1 Glandirana rugosa
CAGTGATTTGGGTTTGAAAGTGTTTGGGAAAGTAATGTACGATATATTGTCACAAGTATGAGTGTTTCGGTGTAAACAAAACACATCTCATTTTAAACGGACTAACTAGGATGTAAGTAAGGGGGAGGAGGGGGGGGGAGTGGGTTGTCATTTACAACTGTGTATACACCCACATGTGTGACTCTATATTCATGTGGGATCCACAGATAAGAAAAAAGGAGGAAATGAAGAGCTTAGAAGAAAACTGAAATTGAACATGGTCCATAGAGGACGCCAGCTGGTCTACACAATTTCAGCCTGCAGTGGGGACACAGACAAGAAGGAAGGGACTACTGAATGTAGGATCAATCAGGCAAATTTTACTCTACACAAAACAAATGTGGCTTTGTGAGTATGAACACTGTTATATAGCATGTAATGAAAGGGTTTGTGAAAGTTTGGGTTTAGTGACACTTTAAGTATATTTAACCTGTACAATGATGATGTTATTATAATGAAAGGTTTTAAAAGACTCAAGATCTAAAATGAGCATAACATATCCATTCTGTATGTTTTCTTAATTTCTAAAGTGGATATGCATGTGTCTCTAGTAAAGGTCTGCACAAAACAAATGCTTTAGTGGCTTTGTGAGTATAAACACTCTGAACACTCTGTCATATAGCATGTAATGAGAGTTTTTCATGGGTCTGGGTTTAATAATACTTTAAATATATTTACTGTAACGTGTACAATGATGGTGTTATTAACCAGTTCCACACTGCCTACCGCATATTTATGGCGGCAGTGTGGAAGCTGGCCGCGAATCGCTGTAAAAAGGCGGCGATCTGCGAATGGCCGCTAGGGGGTGCGCGCGCGCCCGCCGCACTCCTGAGGAGTGTGCCCGCGGCTCGGGCGGACCCGATGTCCGCCGGTAAGGCGCGATGAGCGGCCACAGGCAAAGAACGGGGAACCGCCGATGTAAACACGGCGGTTCCCCATTCTGACAGTGCGGGCATGGGAGATCTACTGATCCCTGTCACTGGGATCAGTTAGATCTCTCATGCCCATGGTAGCCCAACCCCCCACAGTAAGAACACACCCAGGGAACACAGTTAACCCCTAGATCTCCCCCTGCAGGTTAACCCCTTCACTGCCAATGACATTTATACAGTAATCAGTGGACATTTAAATTTCTGATCGCTGAATAAATGTCATTGGTCCCAAAAAAGTGTCAAAAATGTCCGACATGTCCGCTGCAGTACCGCTAAAAATCGCAGATCGCCGCCATTACTAGTAAAGAATAAAAAATAAATAAAAACCCCAGAAATGAATTCTCATCATCCGTAAACGCGGTCATTTTTGCGCAAACCAATCAATAAACGCCAATTGCGATTTTTTTATGAGGAAGAATATAAATCGGCCAAAACCGGTGAAAAAAAAAGGATTTTTATATATTTTTTTTGGATTTGAAATTGTCGCTCTTTTTTTGTTTATAGCGGGGATCAGAAATGACGCAGAGGTGATCAAATACCACCAAAAGAAAGCTCTATTTGTGGGAAAAAAAGAACACAAATTTTGTTTGGGTACAACGTTGCACGACCGCGCAATTGTCAGTTAAAGCGACGCAGTGCCGAATCGCAAAAAGTGCTCTGGTCCTAACCTGGGAAATTCTTCCGGAGGTGAAGTGGTTAAGATGAAAGGTTTTATCAGATTCAAGAAGATGTAAAACAAACAACGTATGCATTTTCTTTTTTTTTTAATTCTTTAGAACCGACTACAATAAAAAAAAATGTTTGATTTTAAGTGGATGCACGCATGTTTCTAGTAAAGGTCATGGATATTTTTATGCATATAACAAGACAATTATCTTACATGAGAAGTAGCTCTGCAGATACCTAATGTGCAACGTTTGGTCAACAGTAACCACAATATGGTGACATTTGAGATAGTAAATAGCAAAGTTTTAATCAAGGAGGTTACAAAAGCTATATGAAATTCAAAATAAACTTTAAAAAAATCAGAAAAGCACTTAGTCTTTTAAACTAGAAGTACACTATTAAATTTAATATCAAAACCAAATAAAATATAAGAAAAAACTTTACACAAAAGCTGTAGTACATACCATAGGGAACACAATCTACATAGCGAAATAGGAACGTTTCTGATATATTGAGGCAAAATAGGAAAGCATTTATACCTCTAAGGGATGAAGGTACTAATGTTCTAAGAATGTAAAAAAAATGTTAAACTGTTGACACAAAATTATTCATAGTTATTAAAATTAGTAGGACAGTGAAATATTACAGAAGGGTTTTGACAAATATGTTAGTTTATTCGCAAATCAAATGTAAAACTTTCAAATTTGTACATAAATGCCCTCCCAGCAAGTGCCCCATGCTGGAAGTTTATGTATGTAAAGAATAAAGTTTGCAACTGTGGTACCTTCTGGAGATTGCTCTGGGGGAGGCTGCATATTGCTCTGGGGGAGGCTCTAAGATTAAAAGTGATTATCATTTAAAACCTGGGCTTTTTAACCTATAGCTGTTATTGGTTTGTTCCTTTTGTGCTATAGCTAGTTTACTGTAGAAGTGATTCAGGTGCCTATACAGGTGGGTGATCCACCACCCCCACACACACACCCCACGTACACATGCCTACCATTCCCTGAGCCTACCTGGTTCCTCTTTATGCTTGAGACTTCTGGAGGCATGATCAGGGGAGGGAGCATGTGGAGAAAATCAGGAATATCTGTTCCTGACCATCTCCTTCTGAGATGGAACCCAGATGTGTTTAACTCTGAGCACTTCTGGGTCGAAGTTATACAAAAAGAAGAATGTAATATAATGAAATAATTAAGTAGGAAAAAATGATTCCCTGTTAGAAATTCTGTATGTAGCCCTACAGAACAGACAGGCAGTGCACATTCCACACTGGCTTTGCTGCTGCTTAAAGTGATTGTAAACGGTCACCTTGTAAAACAACCCATTCACTTTAAAATAGAAATGAAAGGCAAAACATTTTTGTATAAATATAAAAAAATATATAAATACTGTTTTTCTAATTTTTATAAATGATCACATTCCCTCTGTTCTCAGATGCATAAGAGCTGGGGGGGCAGCAGCAGACTGAGCTTCCCAGTGAATGGCTTTGCAGCAGGGGCATGTCAGGACAAGTCTGATCATTGGAGGAGAGCAGACTGAGTTCCCAGCATAGCTAGATGATTGACCACGGTGTGTTCTCCTGCTTTGTGTGGTCAGTTTTTAAAAGGAAAGCAAAGGGACTAGCAAGAACCCCAGGATTTCACATAAAGGAAGCAATACAAAGAGAACAGGATACTTTCTTATACAAGTACACAGTACAGCAGGCACATATCAGGAATATGTAGTGTTGGGGTAACAAGCGCTTTAACTGCAGACAGAAAGCAGGATGCTTTATTATCAGAGAAAGAGTTTAACCATAGATACAGCTACAAACTTATAAACACCGTTATCTACTGGCTGATGTCGGTTTTGCTCAAAACACATGAATATTGTATTCCAACACCCCCACTCAACAACTACTCCTTATATTAGTCCAATTTCGGATCTCAGTTCTATAAATCTGTTTCTTGTAAGCGGTTTTGTCAAATGCTGTGGTCCACTTTTGTTTCTCATGAATTGGAAGTCTTTGCATCACATCCCATGAATCTGGCTCTGGTTTTATGTAAGCAACATAGGAAAGCCATTTGGCTGTGATGCCTTTATTGGTTCAGGTGGATTTCCTGATTGAAGCCTCTTGTTGCCTGGTTTCTTCTTTTACAGCATTTGGATTGTCTGCATACATTTCTATTTCTGTGCCACTTTGTTGCTTATCTTCATGTGACACTATTGTGGAATTTCCCTCAGTTTGAAGCGTCTGTGTTAGTTCATGAAATTTTAAACACACTGAAGTTTCATCGACAATTACACTTCTACTGATGGTTCCCTTGTTTTTGTGTCTTGGTGTAGAATTCTGCATCCCTTTTGAGATTCATTGTATCCCACAAGTACACCTTCCTTTGCATTTGGGATATGCACATAGGCTTTGCTGCCAACATTTTTTAACTGTTTCAATGTTGGGGGTTTTTCATTCCCCAGTTCATATGGAGTTTTCTCAGTTGATTTTCCTGGTAGTCAATTTGGGAGATAGCACATGGTCATAATTGCAAGCCCCCCCCCCCCATATGTGTTTGGCATGCAGTATCTCACAAAAGTGAGCACACCCATTAGATTTTTGTAAATATTCTATTATATCTTTTCATGTGACAACACTGAAGAAATGACACTTTGCTACAATGTAAAGTAGTGAGTGTACAGCTTGTTTAACAGTGTAAATTTGCTGTCCCCTCAAAATAACTTAACACACAACCATTAATGTCTAAACTGTTAGCAACAAAAGTGAGCGCACCCCCAAGTTAAAATGTCCAAATTGGGCCCAAAGTGTCAATATTTTGTGTGGCCACCATTATTTTCCAGCACTGCCTTAACCCTCCTGGGCATAGAGTTGACCAGAGCTTCACAGGTTGCCACTGGAGTCCTCTTCCACTCCTCCATGGCGACATCATGGAGCTGGTGGATAGCACATGGTCATAATTGCAAGCCCCCCCCCCATATGTGTTTGGCATGCAGTATCTCACAAAAGTGAGCACACCCATCAGATTTTTGTAAATATTCTATTATATCTTTTCATGTGACAACACTGAAGAAATGACACTTTGCTACAATGTAAAGTAGTGAGTGTACAGCTTGTTTAACAGTGTAAATTTGCTGTCCCCTCAAAATAACTTAACACACAGCCATTAATGTCTAAACTGCTTGCAACAAAAGTGAGCGCACCCCCAAGTTAAAATGTCCAAATTGGGCCCAAAGTGTCAATATTTTGTGTGGCCACCATTATTTTCCAGCACTGCCTTAACCCTCTTGGGCATAGAGTTGACCAGAGCTTCACAGGTTGCCACTGGAGTCCTCTTCCACTCCTCCATTGCGACATCATGGAGCTGGTGGATGTTAGAGACCTTGCGCTCCTCCACCTTCCGTTTGAGGACACCCCACAGATGATCAATAGGGTTTAGGTCTGGAGACATGCTTGGCCAGTCTATCACCTTTACCATCAGCTTCTTTAGCAAGGCAGTGATCTTCTTGGAGGTGTGTTTGGGGTCGTTATCATGTTGGAATACTGCCCTGCGGCCAAGTCTCCAAAGTGGATCATGCTCTGCTTCAGTATGTCCCAGCACATGTTGGCATTCATAGTTCCCTAAATGAACTGTAGCTCCCCAGTGCCAGCAGCACTCATGCAGCCCCAGACCATGACACTCCCACCACCATGCTTGACTGTAGGCAAGACACACTTGTCTTTGTACTCCTCACCTGGTTGCCGCCACACATGCTTGACACCAACTAAACCAGTGGTTCTCAACTCCGGTCCTCGAGACCCACTAACAGGCCTGATTTTAAGTATTGCCTTGGGGAGATGCAGACTAGAATACTGCAATCACTGAACAGCAAATGAGATCAACTGTGATGTATTTCAGTCATCCTGCAAATCTGGCCTGTTAGCGGGTCACGAGGACCGGAGTTGAGAACCACTGATCTAAACCAAATAAGTCTGTCTTTGTCTCATCAGACCACAGGACATGGTTCCAGTAATCCATGTGCTTAGTCTGCTTGTCTTCAGCAAACTGCGGCCTTTCTTGTGCATCATCTTTAGAAGAGGCTTCCTTCTGGGATGACAGCCATGCAGACCAATTTGACGCAGTGTGTGGCATATGGTCCGAGCACTGACAGGCTGGACCCCCACCCCTTCAACCTCTGCAGCAATGCTGGCAGTACTCATACGTCTATTTCCCAAAGACAACCTCTGGATATGACGCTGAACATGTGCACACAACTTCTTTGGTCGACCATGGAGAGGCCTGTTCTGAGTGGAACCTGTCCTGTTAAACCGCTGTGTAGTCTTGGCCACCGTGCTGCAGCCCAGTTTCAGGGTCTTGGCAATCTTCTTATAGCCTAGGCCATCTTTATGTAGAGCAACAATTCATTTGTTCTGATCCTCAGAAGGTTCTTTGCCATGAGGTGTCATGTTGAACTTTCAGTGACCAGTATGAGAGAGTGAGAGCGATAACACCAAATTTAACACACCTTCTCCCCTTTCACACCTGAGACCTTGTAACACTAATGAGTCACATGACACCGGGGAGGGAAAATGGCTACTTGTGCCCAATTTGGACATTTTCACTTAGGTGTGTACTCACTTTTGTTGCCAGCGGTTTAGACATTAAAGCGGTAGTAAACCCCCAAGTACTGTTTTTACCTACAGGTAAGCCTATGATAAGGCTTACCTGTAGGTACACTAAATATCTCCTAAACCTACATGGTGTAGGAGGTATTCGCCCTGCATGCAGCCGCTGACATTAGCGGCGCATGCCCTCTGATGATCCGGCGGAAGCGGCCGGAAAAATCAGAGCTGGCTGCCGGAACGAAGAGCTCCCGCGTGCATGTGGGAGAGTGATATCACGCGGCTCCAGCCACTCACAGCACCGGAACCGCGTACCCGGAAGAAAGAAGAGGACCATCATGTCAGCTCCCTCAGCGCTGACCAACTCAGGCATCGGGGGCCTCGTTCTAAGGTAAGTATTTCATAATATGTTAGTATGCGATGCATACTAACATATTATGCTATTGTCCTGCAGGATTTTTCTTTTTTTTTTTTTCAGACGGGTTTACTACCGCTTTGATGGATTTGTGTTGAGTTATTTTGAGGGGACAGCAAATTTACACTGTTATACAAGCTGTACACTCACTACTTTACATTGTAGCAAAGTGTCATTTCTTCACTGTTATCACATGTAAAGATTTAATAAAATATTTACAAAAATGTGAGGGGTGTACTCACTTTTGTGAGATACTGTATCTGCATCAAACAGCATGGTTCTTCCACTATCAGATAGAGTATGGCTCATTCTTTCTGCAACCCCATTTTGTTCTGGGTTGTATGGTACAGTAGTTTGAAATATTTTTACCATGCTTTCTGAGAATCGCCTGTGTGGTATATTCAGTTCCATTGTCTCTGCACAACACACTCTGCATTTTGCCAAATGTGTTGCTTACTTGAGCTGTAAGCAACACATTTGAACACATATGAAATACTGTTGAAGTTTCTCTGGTACTTCACTTTGTTGTGTAATATATATAGTGCAGTATTCCTGGAGTAATCTATAAAAGTGAGAAAATACCTTTTCTTTCCTGGAGTCAATTTTTCCATTGGACCACAAAGATCTGAATGAATTAAATCCAGTGGTTTCTTAGCTCTGCTGTTACTCTGCTTTGAAAAGACTTTTCTTGTCATTTTCTCTTATACAGCTAGAGCATTTCCTTGTTTGATCACATGGATTCGTTTTTATTGCACTTGCATAGTCATTCTCAGTTCATTTCTGTATTATGTCAGGACTTCTGTGCCCAAGTCATCTGCGCAATGTGTGAATGCAGTTTGAATGTTTTTCCTCCTTGGCAGTTTTAACCCCCTCATTGCAGTTCAGCTGATACAGTTCATCTGTAATTTTAGCCTTTACAAGTAAAATATCTCCTTTTGTGGCGGCACAACTATCATCTTGGAAGGTCACTACATTGACTTGTTTTGTGAGCCTCTTCACTGACAAAAGATTAGTTTCTAAAGCAGGGACATTTTTCACAGGTATCATTCTGGGGACACCCTAGGAAATAGGACAGAAAAGACAACCGTATCTATTCCTTCTGATTCCATTAGCTGTGGTGATTTTTTCTGTTTTACTCTGGTCAAGGTTAACAAATAAATTTCTGTCATTTGTCATGTGACTCTTAGTTCATGAATCAGCACACCATTTAGTTTGTTTTTGCATTCTAGCTTTCCAGATTCTGCAATCTGCTTTTAATTGACCTTGTTTCTACACACAAAACATTCATGTGTTTGTTGATGTATGTTACTGTTTTTATCCCCATTTTTCATCTTTAAAGGATAAGTTCACCTTTCGTAACATGCTACACCCATATTCAAGGGGTAAGATGTTACATGTTACAAACGGACCGGCCCCCGCACCTCCCTGATCATCGATGTGACAGCTAGTGGGGCTCTTCTCCCTCCCCGCTAGCTGTAATAATTTTAAAAAAATGTGGCCAAGTGGGGCTCAACCCACCCAGCCACGTCACTGATTGACAGGACTCTGTGCATGAAAAACGACAAGGTCCGGCACCCTTTGGGGATGTCAGCTTGTAGCTTTCAATGAACTACCATGGCGATGTGGAGCGTCGTGATAGTTCATTCATGTTCCTGTCAGATTGTATCTGCTTACCCCCATGGGATGTAAGGGCAAGCGGATACACTGGCAGATCGACTGGAGACCTGCATGGCACCAGTGGTGCAATGCTTTGCAGGCTCCAAAAAAACCTGTATCCTTTAAAGCAGACTCTGAGACAGAAGCACCATCACTGTTAATGCTTTTTGTTTTACTATGAATATTGAGTGCGCAATCAGCGCTATCTGCAAAAAAAATATCCTTTTGTGCTTATAAATACCAACAAACCTTTGTATATCTATCAGTTGCTGCTGTACACTACTTAGTGATTCAACTACACTAAATCAGAGAAATATACAACTTAATACAGTGCACCGTTATTGATCAAATCTATAAACAATGATAATCAAATTCAATATATCTAATAAACAATGCATAAACCAAACACAAATGAAAAGTCCATAAACAAATAATCTCCCTCTCAGTGCTCTTCAATCTTCCTTTACAGAATCAAAAATGTAATCCCTTCACCAGGTGAAATGCCTATCACCTCACAATAGAAAGTCAGAGCTCATATGCTGTCTCCTGCTGATCTCACGCAATGGATCTCCTTCTCCCCCTCCTGGACTTTTTGTTTTACACTTATATTTATCCACATGCTTGCACTTAACATATTACAATTTCAGTTCATCATCTGGATGTGCATCAAGAGCTGTGACAAGTGTTTCATAACATTCTGGTAAGCCACTGAGTAATAGTGCTGCAACATGAAAATCTTTTATTTCTTCTCCTATGCCTCTCAGGCGTTCAACCATTTCCAAGGTTCCAAAGATTTCTTAAGCAATCCTGCATATCCTGTCCTTTCATCAGCTTGGTTTGGCATAGCTTTCTAATCAACTACAGTTTATTGCCAAGATTAGCTCTTTCGTGCACCTTTTGTAATCCTTCCCACATTTCTTTAGCAGTTTCACACTTACATATATGTATGATTTGGTCATCTTCTATGCTAAGAGAGATTGTGCTCTGAGCTTTCTGATCTTTTTCTATCCACTCACCTGAAAGGTTTTCTGGCCTGACTTAATGTATACATTTCCACGTACCTTCTTTCATTAGCAGCATTTTCATCTTGAATTTCCAAGACCGGTAGTTCTAGTTTGTCAGATTTGCAAGTGAAAGCTTTGTTGCAACTGTGTTGCTAGCCATTTTCTTTTAATATTCTGTTGCAGTGTTCTTTCTGTTTCTGCATCTTGCACTTATTTGCTGTAGCTGGCAATGACTGGGCTATGATGGGGTTCTCAGCTTTTCTCTCAGTCGGAGTCTTGGCTATGCCTGGGCCCATAACCTGTTAGAAATTCAGTATATAGCCCTACAGACAAACAGTGCACAGTCCACATTTGCTTTGCTGCTGCTTAACTGCAGATAGGAAACAGGAAACTTTATTATAAGAGAAAAGATAATAGAGTGCTACAAACATCAATAGCATCAATAAATGCTACAAACTTATAAACACTGTCATCTACTGGCTGATGTAGTTGTTACACAAAATACATGAACAATGTGTTCCAATTCCCTGCTCCACATGCACATAAATACACATACAAACACAATCTGGATGCACATACATATCTAAACTTTATTAAGACATTACTCATTTCTGGGCACACCTGGGGTAGAAGAATACAGAAGAGCCAGGGATGGCTGTTTCCTTACCTGTCATTCCCTCCCCCCTACCCCTATGTCTTTTTTTAGACAGTCGGAAATCTACAGGGTGGGCCATTTATATGGATACACCTTAATAAAATGGGAATGGTTGGTGATATCAACTTCCTGTTTGTGGCACATTAGTATATGTGAGGGGGGAAACTTTTCAAGATGGGTGGTGACCATGGCGGTCATTTTGGGAAATTCACAAGAAAAACAATGGTGTGCTTGGTTTTAACGTAACTTTATTCTTTCAAGAGTTATTTACAGGTT
>BLSH010218016.1:387363-397819 GCA_018402905.1 Glandirana rugosa
AAAAACTTCCACGTTTTTCCGCTACCAAGTTTGAACAGATCAAGTACTTGGTCTGTTTTCGAGGATTAAACTCGTGAACACAGAGTATACCACGTTCATACACTCTCCTGTCTGAATAATACAGTTCGGGACCTAGAAAATACAGACAGACTAGTTCTACACAGATTTAAGGGACAAAAAGTAAGATGTCCCACCCGGTAAATATACCTATATGGAATTATTTTACCCTTACCAACCACTATAATTGAAGGACAAACACCGTGTAATCATATACACTCCCCCCTTTGAAAAGTTCTACCCACCACTGGTACTGCCGGTAAAACTTCAAGTTTCCCCCCTCACATATACTAATGTGCCACAAACAGGAAGTTAATATCACCAACCATTCCCATTTTATTAAGGTATATCCATATAAATGGCCCACCCTGTAGAATGAAAAACAGGGAATTTAGACACATCTTGATCAGACAGACATAAAAGATCCAGGGCTTGACATAATAAGTCTGTCCTCTCACATACTTGCACCATATGAGACACAAGTGCTCAAATTAGGAGCTTTTGTCTGGTTCATGAACTAGACAAGTTTGAACCATCGCCTTTTTGCACCTTCAAAAAACTTGTAGCCTGTTAACAAAGATATTCAGCATTTTAAATCCAAATCTTCTAAGTTTCTGCCTTGCAGACCAACTCCTATACTTATAACAACAAGCCTTTACAGATTTGAGAACCAGCCATAATATAGTTATCAAGCCCTCCAATAAGAGAGGGCAGGCAACATAGGCCTGATGGACCATTATAAATATGAATAAATGAGTTTTGAAATATTAAATAATCCTGTGTGGTATAGACCTATATCAGAATCTATAATAGCGAAAGGCCAGAAGGACTTTATAGAGATTGTACTAAGGGCATATGCTGAGGCTGTTATAGATTAGGATCTATTCAAGTTTTTGAATGTCAAATTCCCCAAGGTTCCTGTGTTCTATGCCCTTCCAAAATTCCACAAAAATATTCATAATCCCCTGGGGTGCCCTATTGCAGCCGGTACCTGGTCCGTTACAGAAATGGTTTGTTGATTTGTTGAGACATATCTTCATCCCCATTTTGTGGGTCTCCCTTCATACATAAAGGACACTCCGGACCTCCTTAGGATTATTGAGGGTGTGAGGGTACAAGCTGGTGCATTCCTTACTGCAATAGATGTGGAAGCATTATATTGCAGCATCCCACACATTAAGGGGTCGGGGATTATAGAACAGTTTTTGAAAGAGAGAGACAGGGCCAGTTGGCCTATAAATAATTTTGTACTTGAGTTGCTCCAGCACATTCTCCTCCAAGGATATTCCTCTGGAGGTTTTGAAAAAGATATGTAGCTCAATTCTCTTTCTTTCTATTGTTACAACTTGGCCCCCATACAGTACCTAGAAATTCTGTCTTTGCTTCTGGGTCCCATTCTTCTCCCTCCCTCTCCTCATCACCTTTCCATTTCAATGTTGAGACATGCTGTGTGTGGTACTTTAAGAATGTTTGCATACAGCAGGTGCATATCACTCGGTTTTCCATTTATGTGTCCATATTTCAATATCTGATAACCACTGTAATTTTTACTGTTTTTGTACATGATGGTCATTGTCAGGAAGCAGGTGTGAGGCCGAGATGTTAGAGGGCTTCCCTTGCGGCTAAGTGCACAGCTACCCTGAGGATGAGACAGGGGAGCAGCGCCCAAAGAAGCACGGGTCGCCAGCAGGTAATTCCAGACGACTGAGTAGCAGGAAGTTGCAGGAACAGCTGGTGGTTGCTGGCGTGCTTAAGGCTCCGTGGGGAGTCAGCTGGAGACAAGGTCAGAAGGCAAGCCGGGGTCATACACGGTTAGATCAGAGGAAGCAGCTGGAACGGTGCACCAGGACAAGGATGCGCAGGATTGCAGAATTGGTAGAGCCAGCAGCGGGACAAGCCAGGAGAATGGTCAAGGAAGCAAGCCGAGGATCAGGACTGGAGAGCAGGTGCAGGGTCAGGACAAGCCGAGTCTGGTAAACAGGAGATCAATCAGGAGAAAACAGGAACACAGGAATCACAGGGGAGCTGAGAGATAATCCAGCAAAGTCCTTCTGTTAGTGGCAGGTTTAAATAGCCCAAAGGGCGCCAATGTGCTTGCTACTGTGCATGCCCTGTGCGTCCCCGCGTTCGTGACAGAACGTTCGTTCGTGTGCGTCGGTGCATGCCCACTCGTACAGGCAGCTGGACGCGGCCATGTTGGAAATGGGCAGCAGTAGCCGTTCCAGGTCTATTTCCCTGACAGTCATGTTCAGACTGTATATCATATATTGTTGTTTTTGTGTTTCAGATTGTCTTGGCACTTGGACGCTCCTGGCCACAGCACCCTCTCCACCCTGTATGGCAGCTGTATTTGGTCTTCCCCCCCGGGGGGGGCTTACGTACTGATCTCCTCCCCGGCATGCGTGGGCCCTCTGACAGCTTCTCCATCTACGGGCATCCTCTCCTGGGGGATGGTCTCCGTGGGGTTGTAGGACACGGATGGAGGTGGTGCTGGCGTGACTCTTGCGTCTGCCCGCTCTCACCCAAGGCGTTGCAGCTTCCATAATGGCGGCTTCCCCCTGGTGTGTCGGCAGCTCCTTGACGTCTGATGTCATCGCACAGCATGTTCGCGGTGGCACCGGACGCCCTCGAGCTGGGGGGGCACGTTAGGAGATGTATCTCCCGCTGGTCTGCGTGATTCGTTGCCGGTTCATTACACATTACACACACCTGATGCCGTTCATTGCCACCCATTTCCATTGGCTCACGCCCCATCACGGGCGTGGCCCAGTGGACTCCCTTCACTATTTATCCATCTCCCAAACTCAGAGATGGCCGGACACCCTTGGCCGTCGGACACTGGAGAAGGGAATTGTCTGGGGCATACCCTGCACCCCAGACTGACAAGATCCTCAGCACACAAGTCGTACCGCAAGTTGGATCATTATGATCCAACTTCTGGTGCGACTTCTATTAAAATCAAAGGGCTCCCATAGGGAACCATTGGTTTTGAATAGAGACAGAGAAACTCCGCTAAAAGCTATCGCGGCTAAATGCGCATTGACGCCAATGCAAAAGGCTGCTAAAATTACGTTTTTAACGCTGCTTTTTCCTGGTGTCAGAAGTAGCTTTGCAGCTTGTTTTTCTAACGCCCCGTGTGCATGAGACCTTAGATACAGTATCTGGGCTAACAAACTATTAGCTCATACCTTGCACAAAGTATTTGCCCTTGAATAGAACAGGATGTACACTGATTAACTTTTTTTTTAACAGAAATACACTGATTCACTTTACCAAACTGGGAAGAAATGATTACCTCTAACTGCAGATAGTTGAAAATGTAAACCCTGCTACATTTTACAATATTGCTACAGGTTTTTCCCCTGTTCCATTATCTCCAGGGGTGTGCAATGTCTTTGTTTTAACTATGCTTTTATTGTGGCAATATACAATACAGAGAGAGTCTACACAGTTCTCTCACAAAAAAAAAATTCTGCCCACTAAGAGCAAACACAGCCCCCGCACAATAATATTATAGTTTCAAAGCTTTACCTTGCTGTGCTATTCTCTATCTCCTAGTGATAATCTATACCCTTAAAACAGCAATGCACTTTAAACAGAAAACCTCACACAGCTCAGAACCTCAGGCAGCAGCAATCCTCAGCTGCAGGTACAGGTGTTTAAATGTAAATTATAATCTTGAAATAAACAATAAAGTACATATGCCAAATACTATGAGACGCAGAGAATGATTTACCCTGCAGCAAATATTAGAAAATTTACAGATGAGGCCCTCTGTGGAACTTACAATGCAAAACAAAAACAGTGAAAGAAAGACGAAGGGGTTGCAAAAAAAAACAAAAACAAATATATATATATACACACAGTATCTCACAAAATTGAGTACACCCCTCACACTTTTGTAAATATTTTATTATACCTTTTCATGTGACAACACTGAAGAAATGACACTTTGCTACAATGTAAAGTAGTGAGTGTACAGCTTGCATAACAGTGTAAATTTGCTGCTATCTCAAAATAACTCAACACACAGCCATTAATGTCTAAACCGCTGGCAACAAAACTGAGTACACCCCTAAGTGAAAATGTCCAAATTGGGCCCAATTAGCCATTTTCCCTCCCCAGTGTCATGTGACTCGTTTGTGGTACAAGGTCTCAGGTGTGAATGAGTAGGTGTGTTAAATTTGGTGTTATCGCTCTCACTCTCTCATACTGGTCACTGGAAGTTCAACATGGCACTTCATGGCAAAGAACTCTCTTAGGAAAAAAATAATTGTTGCTCTACATAAAGATGGCCTAGGCTATAAGAAGATTGCCAAGACCCTGAAACTGAGCTTCAGCATGGTGGCCAAGACCATACAGTGGTTTAACAGGACAGGTTCCACTCAGAACAGGACTTGCCATGGTCGACCAAAGAATGTATGCATGTGCTCAGCGTCATATCCAGAGGGTGTCTTTGGGAAATAGACGTATGAGTGCTGCCAGCACTGTTGCAGAGATTGAAGGGGTGAGGGGTACAGCCTGTCAGTGCTCAGACCATACGCCGCACACGGCATCAAATTGGTCTGCATGGCTGTCATCCCAAAAGGATGTCTCTTATAAAAATGATGCACAAGAAAGCCTGCAAACAGTTTGCTTAACCTCTTGCCGACCGCCGATCGGCATCTGACGGCGACAAGGTGGCGCTCCTGCGCAAATCGCCGTCATATGACGGCGGCTGCAAGATCGCGCCCAGTGAGCGCGCGCCGCCGGAGGCGCGCCCGCGCACTCACTGTGTCCGGGGAGGGCCAGGGAGCGGGTGCGGCGGAGTCGATCTCCGCTGGCCACCCGCGATGCCCCCCCCTGGAGTGAAAGAACGGAGGTCCGTGTAAGTCAACACGGACCTCCGTTCTGTGAAGGGGGAAGGGCTGTGATCACAGCCTTCCTCTACACGGAAGGTGTGATCACTTCCCTTCCCCAGCTAGG
Organism: Glandirana rugosa; assembly: GCA_018402905.1. Classification (NCBI taxonomy): domain Eukaryota; kingdom Metazoa; phylum Chordata; class Amphibia; order Anura; family Ranidae; genus Glandirana; species Glandirana rugosa. The sequence goes on from BLSH010218016.1 coordinate 392,386, forward strand.
GCAGTCCCCCCACAGTTAGAACACGCCCAGGGAACACAGTTAACCCTTAGAGCGCCCCCTGCAGGTTAACCCCTTCACTGCCAATGGCATTTACACAGTAATCAGTGCATTTTTATAGCACTGATCGCTGTATAAATGCCAATGGTCCCAAAAAAGTGTCAAAATGGTCCGACATGTCCGCTGAAATATCGCACTACCGCTAAAAATCGCAGATCGGCGCCATTACTAGTAAAAAATAAAAAAAAATTAAAACCCCAGAAATGAATTCTCATCATCCGTAAACGCGACCACTTTTGCGCAAACCAATCAATAAACGCCGATTGCGATTTTTTTTATCGCAAATATGAGGAAGAATATAAATTGGCCAAAACCGATGAAAAAAAATGTTTTTTTATATTTTTTTTTTGGATTTGTATTTTAGCAAAAAGTAAGAAATTTGTGTTTTTTTTTGCAAAATTGTCGCTCTTCTTTTGTTTATAGCGGCGATCAGAAATGACGCAGCGGTGATCAAATACCACCAAAAGAAAGCTCTATTTGCGGGAAAAAAAGGACGCAAATTGTGTTTGGGTACAACGTCGCACGACCGCGCAATTTTCAGTTAAAGCGACGCAGTGCCGAATTGCAAAAAGGGCTCCGGTCCTAAAGGGGGAAATCCTTCCGGGGCTGAAGTGGTTAAGACAAGCAGACTAAGACTAAGGACATGGATTACTGGAACCATGTCCTGTGGTCTGATGAGACCAAGGAAAAACGTATTTGGTTCAGATGTGTCAAGCGTGTGTGGCGGCAACCAGGTGAGGAGTACAAAGATTAGTGTGTCTTGCCTACAGTCAAGCATGAAGGTGGGAGTTAGACCCAAAGTATGAATATTTTGTGTGGCCACCATTATTTTCCAGCATATAATCAGTATAACTGAAAGTTATATATACATGAGTGCAGCGCTACTTGTAACTAAATCAAGTGCAAACTACAGATGCTAATTAAATACAGTACATACATCCAGAAAGTGCAAATAAATATATCCTCCTTGTAGAAAGACTACATAAGTACAAAGTGATACATTAACCACTTCAGCCCCGGAAGGTTTTGCAGCTTTAGGACCAGAGCACTTTTTGCGATTCGGCACTGCGTCGCTTTAACTGACAATTGCGCGGTCGTGCGACGTTGTACCCAAACAAAATTTGCGTCCTTTTTTTCCCACAAATAGAGCTTTCTTTTGGTGGTATTTGATCGCCTCTGCGTCATTTCTGATCGCCGCTATAAACAAAAGAAGAGCGACCATTTTGCAAAAAAACCCAAATTTCTTACTTTTTGCTAAAATTCAAATCCAAAAAAAAAATATAAAAAAACATTTTTTTTCACCGTTTTTGGCCGATTTATATTCTTCCTCATATTTGCGATAAAAAAAATCGCAATCGGCGTTTATTGATTGGTTTGCGCAAAAGTGGCCACGTTTACGGATGATGAGAATTCATTTCTGGGGTTTTTATTTTTTTTTTATTTTTTACTAGTAATGGCGGCGATCTGCGATTTTTAGCGGTACTGCGATATTGCAGCGGACATATCGGACCATTTTGACACTTTTTTGGGACCAATGACATTTATTCAGCGATCAGAAATTTAAATGTCCACTGATTACTGTATAAATGTCATTGGCAGTGAAGGGGTTAACCTGGGGGGGAGCTAGGGGTTAACTGTGTTCCCTGGGTGTGTTCTTACTGTGAGGGGGTTGGGCTAACATGGGCATGAGAGATCTAACTGATCCCAGTGACAGGGATCAGTAGATCTCTCATGCCCCACTGACAGGGCGGGGAACCGCCGTGTTTACATCGGCGGTTCCCCTTCTTTTCCCTGTAGCCGCTCATCGCGGCTCGCCGGCGGACATCGGGCCGCGGGCACACTCCTCAGGAGTGCGGCGGGTGTGCGCGCGCGCCCCCTGGTGGCCAAAAGGCAAAATACGGCGATTCGCGCCCAGCTCCCCGACTGCCGCCGTGAAAAGACGGCGCGCGGTCGGGAAGCAGTTAATAAAGTGCAACAAAATTCATTCCTAGAGTTTAGAGTTCATGCAATAGTCCTTATAATACAGTCATGATAGTTTATCCTGCTCCCCAGAACAGTTGCATAAATTATCAAATTTGTGACAGTTGCAGCTACGTGAAATGATCAGCACACAACACCCTGAGCCCATCACCAGATGTGCCCTCACCTCCTGGGCTTTATTAAAACGCCTTCAAATATCCTCCTTTGAGCAGATTAACAGACACCAAGATATCTTCCTCTTCATATATCGCACACCATTTTCTCACTCACTATGTCCAAACCTCTTAACCTCCTTCAGAATCTTCACCAAAGTCTTGATGAGGATCATGCAAAATGATATTACACCAACATCGCGTGATTCTGTTTAACATCAGGGTTTATAAAAAAACTTCAATAAAAACACTCACAGGCCTATAAGTAAAATGCACATACAGTCAGGTCCATAAATATTGGGACATTGACACAATTCTAATCTTTTTGGCTCTATACACCACTACAATGGATTTGAAATGAAACGAACAAGATGTGCTTTAACTGCAGACTTTCAGCTTTAATTTGAGGGTATTTACATCCAAATTAGGTGAACGGTATAGGAATTACAACAGTTTGTATATGTGCCTCCCACAGGGACCAAAAGTAATGGGACAGATTAACAATCATAAATCAAACTTTCACTTTTTAATACTTGGTTGCAAATCCTTTGTAGTCAATTACAGCCTGAAGTCTGGAACGCATAGACATCACCAGATGCTGGGTTTCATCCCTGGTGATGCTCTGCCAGGCCTCTACTGCCTCTACTGCAACTGTCTTCAGTTCCTGCTTGTTCTTGGGGCATTTTCCCTTAAGTTTTGTCTTCAGCAAGTGAAATGCATGCTCAATCAGTTTCAGGTCAGGTGATTGACTTGGCCATTGCATGACATTCCACCTCTTTCCCTTAAAAAACTCTTTGGTTGCTTTCGCAGTATGCTTCGGGTCTTTGTCCATCTGCACTGTGAAGCGCCGTCCAATGAGTTCTGAAGCATTTGGCTGAATATCAGAATTCATCCTGCTGCTTTTGTCAGCACTCACATCATCAATAAATACAAGAGAACCAGTCCCATTGGCAGCCATACATGCCCACGTCATGACACTACCACCACCATGCTTCACTGATGAGGTGGTATGCTTTGGATCATGAGCAGTTCCTTTCCTCCTCCATACTCTTCTCTTCCCATCACTCTGGTACAAGTTGATCTTGGTCTCATCTGTCCATAGGATGTTGTTCCAGAACTGTGAAGGCTTTTTTAGATGTTGTTTGGCAAACTCTAATCTGGCCTTCCTGTTTTTGAGGCTCACCAATGGTTTACATCTTGTGGTGAACCCTCTGTATTCACTCTGGTGAAGTCTTCTCTTGATTGTTGACTTTGACACACATACACCTACCTCCTGGAGAGTGTTCTTGATCTGGCCAACTGTTGTGAAGGGTGTTTTCTTCACCAGAGAAAGAATTCTTCAGTCATCCACCACAGTTGTTTTCCGTGGTCTTCCGGGTTGTTTGGTGTTGCTGAGCTCACCGGTGTGTTCTTTCTTTTTAAGGATGTTCCAAACAGTTGATTTGGCCACACCTAATGTTTTTGCTATCTCTCTGATGGGTTTGTTTTGTTTTTTCAGCCTAATGATGGCTTGCTTCACTGATAGTGACAGCTCTATGGATCTCATATTGAGAATTGACAGCAACAGATTCCAAATGCACATAGCACGCTTGAAATGAACTCTGGACCTTTTATCTGCTCCTTGTAAATGGGATAATGAGGGAATAACACACACCTGGCCATGGAACAGCTGAGCAGCTAATTGTCCCATTACTTTTGGTCCCTTAAAAAGTGGGAGGCACATATACAAACTGTTGTAATTCCTACACCGTTCACCTGATTTGGAAATACCCTCAAATTAAAGCTGAAAGTCTGCAGTTAAAGTACATCTTGTTCGTTTCATTTCAAATCCATAGTGGTGGTGTATAGAGCCAAAAAGATTAGAATTGTGTCGATGTCCCAATATTTATGGACCTGACTGTATACTCATCAGTGGGATAATTCAGGTCCCTCCTATCCCTGAGATCTGCAGCTCTCCTGGTCAGAAACCGGATCCCTCACTTGCTCTCTACCTCTGAGTATAATATCCTCACTCCTCAGAACGCTCACCACACACCTTCCATCGACCTGGTTAGCCCCTTCTACCGGTTTCGTTACCTCTCGTAAGTCTCTCCCAGTCGAGGTTACGAGAGGTAACAAAACTAGTTGGAGGGGCTAACCAGGTCGAAGAATGGTGTGTGGCTGACAGTCAGAGCACCAGGGTATCTCCCCATCCTAGCAGCTCTGAAGAGGAGAGGCCTGCTGCCAGTGTCTTCCTCTCCCTCCTCTCTGCCTAGCCAGATTCTCAGGTACCCTTTTAACCCACCTGCATTTCCCAACCCCCACACAAGCACTTCACTTAGCTAGTGGTCTTGGCCATGGGCTTCTTGCACAAGCCTCCCCAAAAAAACCATAATGAGTGACTTGTGTGTCATATTTTTTTAATTAGTCAGTCTATATAAGGAAGTGGTGACTCGTGGTCTTTCTTTGCCCCTGATGACATAATTTATGACGAAACATATGTTTCTAGACCAGAAATCGTGACATCACTATGCTTGCGCGGCTGTCATTGGCATTCTAGAAATTGTAGTAGTGTCATGGCATTTTTCCTCAGGAGATGGTAAGTGCTTCTAAAGTATCACTAAAAACACATAATAAAAAACTATCAATAAATGCTGTATTACATGCTGTTCACACTCACTCAGTCACTAGGAGATTCATTTTCTGTATTCTGCAAAAAACCTGGTTGATCCTGCTGCTCTTTGTCTCCACCTTCTGTCCATGTTCCTAATTCAGCTAGGGAGTTTGCAGCTTGAAATAAAAATGGGGGGGGGGGGGGTTATGGATTCCCCTTATTTATTATAAATATGTATTGACTTGTCTATTCCTAGATTAAGCTAGTCTATCAAAGCTCTGATAAAATTAACGGTGATGGTACATTAACAAGGTTAGCTATAGAAATACCCTGCTTAAAGTGGATGTAAACCCACCACTCACCAGTATAAACGAATGGCACAATATTAATGTATATATACATGCAAGCCTCTTGCATCTATCCCTACCTTGTAAATGTTCTTCCTGTAAGCACTAGCAGTTAGGTAAAACTCTGAAATCAGTGGGTTTCTCTCTTTGCTGGAGCTCGGTGAGTGGCGTTATGATGTCACAAGCCTCCCCACCCACCTCAATAATGAGAGATTGAGGAGGGAGAGGGGAGTGTAAAACTTTCTCTGCTCCAAGAAGGAGATAAGCATATTGCTTGTCACTCACAGAGCAAGGGGCTGATCGTC
>BLSH010218016.1:403380-414784 GCA_018402905.1 Glandirana rugosa
GCATACAAAGCAGTGTTTACTGGAGTAGTCTCCGTTTCTTTCTGGTACTCAGTGGTGAAGGAATATATCTGATTAATGTTTCTTATACTGTGTGTCCAATGAGTAATACCAATTAGCGAGTCCGTATATTATATCTATTTTTTGTATTTGTATACGACGCGATTATATTTGTCAACGTTTAATAATAATAATAATATTATGTCATAAATATATCGCGGTTGTCAAACGCGTCGCGAAATGTTATAATCCCGTCTGTCATGTTATGTTATGTTAAGTTATGTCCTCCTTAGTCTCCCGGGACGAGCCATGTCGAATGTTAGATCTTCCCTCAGCCTATCCTGCCGCCACCTAACAACTGCACTTTTTTATTCTCAATCAACCCATCCCCCCACAGTTATTTCCCTCTCGTATCATTTAACCCTCCCTTCTAGATTGTAAGCTGTACCGAGCAGGGCCCTCTGATTCCTCCTGTATTGAATTGTATTGTATTGTACTGTCTGCCCTAATATTGTAAAGCGCTGCGCAAACTGTTGGCGCTATATAAATACTGTATTATAATAATAATAATAATTTGCAACTGTTTATATTAGCGCAGCATATGTTTATGTTTTTTATCTATATTATATGCCTGAGCGATTAACCATAATGAGTAACCTGTGTGTCATATTCTTTGTAATTAGTCTATATAAGGAAGTGGTGACTCATGGTCTTTCTTTGCCTCTGATGAGGTCATTTGTGACGAAACATACGTTTCTGGACCAGAAAGCGTGACATCACTACGCATGCGCGGTCATCATCAGCATTCTAGAAATTGTAGTAATATCATGGCATTTTTCCTCAGCAGATCGTAAGTGCTTTTAAAGTGTCACTAAACACACATAATAAAAAACTATCAATAAGATAATTTTGAGAGATGATGAGATTAATTTTCTGTATTCTGCAAAAAAACTGGTTGATCCTGCTGTTCTTTATCTCCACCTTCTATGCATGTTCCCAATTCAGCTAGGGAGTTTGCAGCTGTTGAGGAAACTCTGAACATGCTCAATTTTCAGTGAGTTTCTATGCTGATCATGTCCTCCCTATCACATCTGAGGAGCCCAAGTGACTAATGAGTAACACCTGTAGGCGTATACACAGTGTGGTAAATGACAGCCCACTCCCTCCCTCATCCTCCATGTCCACTAACCAGCTAAACACAATGGGGGCGAGATATTGCATCTTGGTTGATGGTGGCTTTACCTCCCTCTTATTCTAAGACACAGGCTGGAGGGGCGTGACACAGACTGTGACTGACAGAAATCCGCCCATACCACGTTATTTCCACAAAATAATAAAGATTTGATTTCAAATATATATTTGTATGCCAGTTTAAAACAGTTTATTGGTATTATTTATTTAAACTCTGTATTTCGAGTGTGTGTTGACTTCTCAAGACATTGAGAGTTGCATACATTCTGGTAAGCACATAGATGTGCTTTGGTGGAAGGAGCACTGGGTGTTTCATATATGAGATTTGAAGAGTACTATCCTTTAAAGAGGACCACACACTGGTGCACACGGATCTCTTACCTTTGAATGGACGTTTGTTTAATGCTGGACTTTATTTAGCACTACTTATCTTATATTTATTTTGCACTTGTTTATATTAGCGAAGCATATATTTTATGTTTTATAGTTATATGGTATGCCCTGTACCTCTTTATGTGCTGCTGCTTTTTTCTCACACTATTTTGTTGCACCTTATGTGTGGTAATTCTGTACCTATTTGGGTGCTGCTGCTCTTTTTTCACTTTATTTTGTTGTACCTTTTTCATGGTAATTTTTACTTTTATTTTTTCACTTATAATTACTGCTGACACTAATATCATAGGTGTGCGCAGAGGGTGTGTTCAGGGCGTGCCTGGGCACACCCTAATCCGGGGGCCGGCAACCCATTGATAGTGATCCACTCATTGATCGTGGGCAGGGGACATGATCCTTCCTTGCCAACCCTCAGAACTTGGACAGGAGGGGCGGCTTTTACTGGAACCGATCTGTATTTTGCTCCTGTAGTAGCTGACAGTATGCTTCTGCTTCTCTCCCTCCTGCTGGCATTCAGCTGCCACAGGAGGAAAATACAAGGGATCAGTACCAGTATATGTGCATTCTTCTGGTCCCCCTTCCCCACGGCGTTGCCGGCCTCCCATCCTCTCCTCTCCCACTGGCTGCAGCAGGAGGATTATTTCAGCGTGGAAGGGGTCAGTAAATATGTAATTTATCAACCCCTTCCTTTTCTGAATGGACACAATGAGTGATTGGTACTGATCACTCAGTGTGTTAATTCATACGTGAAGCATAGTAAGCTTTGTTTACTATCCTTCAGTTTGTCAATGAACAAGGAGCAGCTCATCGCAGAGCACTTCCCATTCATTCACTGTCCAGTGCAGCTGAGGCTGCAGAGAATGTGACTAGGGAATCTCTGTCCTCTGTCTCTTTCTCTGTCTTAAAAGTGAGACATCAGTGATCTGTTTAGAGTGTGTGTGTGTGTGTGTATATATATATATATATATATATATATATACACACATACACACCGTATCTCACAAAAGTGAGTACACCCCTCACATTTTTGTAAATATTTTATTATATCTTTTCATGTGACAAATCTGAAGAAATTACACTTTACTACAATGTAAAGTAGTGAGTGTACAGCTTGTATAACAGTGTACATTTGCTGTCTTCTCAAAATAACTCAACACACAGCCATTAATGTCTAAACCGCTGGCAACAAAAGTGAGTACATCCCTAAGTGAAAATGTCCAAATTGGTCCCAATTAGCCATTCTCCCTCCCTTATGTCATGTGACTCGTTAGTGGTACAAGGTCTCAGGTGTGAATAGGGAGCAGGTGTATTAAAGTTGGTGTTATCGCTCTCACTCTCTCATACTGGTCACTGGAAGTTCAACATGGCACCTCATGGCAAAGAACTCTCTGAGGATCTGAAAAAAAAGAATTGTTGCTCTACATAAGGATGGCCTAGGCTATCAGAAGATTGCCAGGACCCTGAAACTGAGCTGCAGCACGGTGGCCAAGACCATACAAGGGTTTAACAGGACAGGTTCCACTCAGAACAGGCCTCGCCATGGTCGACCAAAGAAGTTGAGTGCACGTGCTCAGTGTCATATCCTGATGAGTGCTGCCAGCATTGCTGCAGAGGTTGAAGGGGTGGTCAGCCTGTCAGTGCTCAGACCATACGCTGCACACTGCATCAAATTGGTCTGCATGGCTGCTGTCCCAGAAGAAAGCCTCTTCTAAAGATGATGCACAAGAAAGCCCGCAAACAGTTTACTTAAGACAATCAGACTAAGGACATGGATTATTAAAACCATGGCCTGTGGTCTGATGAGACAAAAATAAACTTACTTGGTTCAGATGGTGTCAAGCATGTGTGGCAGCAACCAGGTGAGGAGTACACAGGGCCGCCCGGGGCAAGGATTTTTGACACCCTAGGCAAAACCCTTATTTTGCCGCCCCCCTTTTCTCTGCTCCTGACTCCACCCCCTATGCCAGTGTTAAATGGTTCGATTCAACCCTCTAACTGCTACATCTGCAAGACAGCTTGTTCCTTTGAAAAACAATACTTACTAGCAGGATCACCAGGTGGGGTGTTAGGGAGGGGGAAAGAGGGGGGGTCAGGAACAGATAGAGAGAAGGGAGGGTCAGGGAGAGAGAGAGAGGGGGGGTGTCAGAGAGGAGGGTGTCAGAGAGAGGGGGGGTCAGAGAGAGGGGGGTACCAGAGAGAGGGGGGATACCAGAGAGAGGGGGGTGTCAAGGGGTGTCATAGAGAGGGGGTGCCAGAGGGGGGTGTCAGAGAGGAGAGGGGGTTTCAGTGAAAGCACTCCACTCACTTAGAATGCTCTCGGGCTCATTCAGTACAGTGGGGAATCGAAAGTTTGGGCACCCCAGGTAAAAATTTGTATTAATGTGCATAAAGAAGCCAAGGAATGATGGAAAAATCTCCAAAAGGCATCAAATTACAGATTAGACATTCTTATAATATGTCAACAAAAGTTAGATTTTATTTCCATCATTTACACTTTCAAAATAACAGAAAACAAAAAAATGGTGTCTGCAAAAGTTTGGGCACCCTGCAGAGTTCATATCTTGTACTGCCCCCTTTGGCAAGTATCACAGCTTGTAAACACTTTTTTGTAGCCAGCCAAGAGTCTTTCAATTCTTGTTTGAGGTATCTTTGCCCATTCTTCCTTACAAAAGTCTTCCAGTTCTTTGAGATTTCCGGGCTGTCTGTCACGCACTGCTCTTTTAAGGTCTATCCATAGATTTTCAATTATGTTGAGGTCAGGAGATTGTGAAGGCCATGGCAAACCCTTCAGTTTATGCCTCTTGATGTAATCCCCCGTGGATTTCGAGGTGTGTTTAGGATCATTATCCATTTGTAGAAGCCATCCTCTCTTTAACTTCAGCTTTTTCACAGATGGCATCAAGTTACCATCCAAAATTTGCTGAAATTTTATTGAATCCATTTTTCCTTCTACTCGTTAGATGTTCCCTGTGCCACTGACTGCAATACAACCCCAAAGCATGATTGATCCACCCCCATGCTTAACAGTTGGACAGAGGTTATTTTCATTAAATTCTGTACCCCTTCTTCTCCAAAGGTATCTTTGTTCATTCCGGCCAAAAAGTTCAATTTTAACCTCATCGGTTCACAGAACGTGTTTCCAAAATGCATCAGGCTTGTCTATATGTTCATTTGCAAAGTTCAAATGCTGATTTTTGTGGTGAGGACGTAGAAGAGGTTTTCTTCTGATGACTCTTCCATGAAGACCATATTAGTACAAGTATCTCTTTATAGTGGAATAGTGTACCACAACTCCAGTGTCTGCCAGATCTTTCTGGAGGGATTGTGCAGTCAAACATGGGTTTTGAATTGTTTTTCTCACAATCCTGCAAGCTGTTCTGTCTGATATTTTTCTTGGCCTTCCAGATCTTGCTTTAACTTCCACTGTTCCTGATGACTGCCATTTCTTAATTACATTCCGAACAGAGGATATTGACATCTGAAAACGCTTTGCTATCTTCTTATCTTTTTGTTTTCTGTAATTTTGAAAGTGTCAATGATGGAAATAAAACCTAACTTCTGTTGACATATTATAAGAATGTCTAACCTGTTTTTCCATCTTTCCTTGGCTTCTTTATGCACATTAATACAAATTTTTACCTGGGGTGCCCAAACTTTTGATCCCCACTGTATATCAGTGTGACTGTCGGCTGGGCTGCTTTGATCTCCCCAGCAACGAGTCCTTTACAGTCTCACAGACAAAACACACGAGCGGGGGGGAGGTCGGCGGCAGAAGGGATGTGTGTGAAGCTGCTCAGGGCAGAATGCAGATATGCTGGAGGTGGAGCGGACGGAGCAGCGTGAGGAATGGATCCGCTCCACCTATCACCGCTACACTTCCCGAGCTGTCACCCGCACACAGAAAGTAGAGGATGGAGTGGCCATTGGAGGAGGAAGGGGGAGGAAAGGAGTGGGTGGATACAGCCACGGCTCTCGCTTCTCCTCTCCACTGACTGACATGAGCGCCCTGGGGGGAGGGTGCTGCCAGCCGCAGCTCTCACTTCTCCTCTCTCTCCACTGACATGAGCGCCCTAGAAGGGTGCTGCCAGCCGCGGCTCTCCTCTGTGATGAGGGTGCATCATGCTGATGGGGACATGTTGGGGGACAAGGGCCTCTATCCGACAACCCTGGCCGGTGGTTGTCGGGGGTCTGTGGGCTTATCGGAATCTGGAAGCCCCCTTTAACAAAGGGGCCCCCAGTTCCCCGCCATTGTACCCCTACCCATTCACCAAAAAAGCTGTGAAATGTAAAAAAAAAAAAAAAAAACAAGAGCCGGTTTTTGAAAAGTCCTTTATTAAAAAAATAGCTTTGTCTTCTCCCCGATCCGTTTTCTCCCGCTGACGTCTGTCTCGGTGCCATCTTCTTCCTTGCCACCGATTACCCGCTGAAAACAAAAGAGACACTCTTCTCCTGATGCTGTCTCCCTCCGTTGTGACGTTCCCTGCTATCTGACATCTCTTATGTAGCCTAGTGATGTCACAAGGGGGTGGGTGACGTCATCAGATGGTCACGCCCCATGGCTACATAAGAGCTGTCAGAAAGCAGGGGACGTCACAACGGAGGACGACAGCATCAGAAGAGCGTCTTTGTTTTCAGTGGGTAACCGGCGGCAAGGAAGAAGACAGCGGAGCGGGAGAAGACGGCACCAAGGGAGATGCCACCGGGAATAGAGGGATCGGGGAGAAGACAGAGCTATTTTTTTTAAATAAAGGACAAAAACCAGCTCTTGTTTTTTTTACATTTCACAGCTTTTTTGGTGAATGGGTAGGGGTACAATGTACCCCTACCCATTCACAGGGGGGGGCTGGGATATCAGGGCCCCTTGTTAAAGGGGGCTTTCAGATTCTGATAATCCCCCCGCCCGCAGACCCCGAAAACCACAGCCCAGGGTTATCGGGACAAAGGGATGTAATATGGGGGCCCCCTTGTTAAAGGGGGCTTCCAGGTTCCAATAAGCCCCCCCGCCCGCAGACTCCAACAACCACAGCCCAAGGTTATCGGGACATGGGGGTAAGGTGCTTGTCCCCACCTATCCTGCCAGGCCAGGCTGAATGGGGGTCTGGTATGGATTTTGGGGGGACAGCCACGTCAATTATTTTTTTTTAATTAATGGAGTTCCCCTTAAAATCCATACCAGACCCAAAGGGCCTGGTATGGACTGGGGGGGGGGAACCCTACTCTGTTTTTTTCCTTGATTTTTTATCTATATTGCCGGGAGCCGGCAATACATTACAACCTCAAGCAAGTTTAAATTACTTTTTTCCTTTAGAAATGTCATTTTGCTGCGGCACTGTTCTAAACATCACACAAATGCCCCACTTTACAGGCAGACTAAGGGGAACCCCCAGGCACGATAACTGAAGGAATATTTAATTTTTATTTTTTCACTTTAATCATTATTAAAATCACTGCTCCTGAAAAACTATAGTTTTAAAAACTTTTTTTGCATTGATGTCTCCTAGGGCAGTACCCGGGTCCCCATACACTTTTCATGGCAATAACTTGCATATAAGCCTTTGAGATGAGCACTTTTGATTTTTCATGTTTGTACCCCATTGACTTTAATAGGGTTTGCATGTTCACACAAATTTCTTGCCCGTTCGTGGTATTCTGGTGCGGGGGGGGGGGTTTGGCCCATCCTTAGTGACGGAGGAGGTTGCCTTAAATAGATTAGCAGAGAGATTGTCGTCTAGGAGCAGAGCTATGCACATTGCTTTCTGCCTTTGCCTATGAGGAGAGGGGGTGTGTGCCTTTCTTCCAAACAGCTGTCTTGGCTGTATTCCAATGATCCACTCCTAGAGGTAACCAGGAAGAGAAAAATGTTAACACGATCAGCACTTTCTAAAGGATATACACAGAAGAAGACAGCAGATATACATGTAATACTTCTATAGGAGGATTTGTTTCATCTCTGTGTATCATCTGAGGCTGTTAACTTCACTGGGTATATGGAGGGTTCACATCCACTTTAAGTTCAAGTTCACATTGGTGTGCTGTGGTTTGCGCACAGTGCGATTTATGCATGTTTAACATGCAGTTTTAGGTGCGCTCTAATTGACTGCTATTAGATCGTGGGTTTTCATAAAAGTGCATCAAAGTCCTGCATAATGCATCTTTGATGCGCTTTACAGTGGAACTAAACTCTCCTATTATATTCAGCCAGGGAAGTTGCCATCTTGGCCTCTGATTTTCAACTGCCATGATGCTGCACATCTGATCAGTTATGACACAAGCCATTGGATGGTTTGACAATCTGGTTGAGAGCACAACCAAAGTGACAGTTACATTCCCGACACATGCCAGGACTGCAACTGTTTTTTTAAACTGTTAAATCTATGGGTTTAGTTCTGCTTTAAGAAAATGCATGGTCTAAAAGAAAACCAATGGCAGCGCATGGAAAACCGAGTGGAAAACACAGATACAATTGCAGTGCACCCAAACTGCAGTACACAGGTATGAACCTGGCCCTAGTAACAGTTGTCAAACCTTGGTACATTCTGCTCATCAGTAGATGTAATTCTGTCAAAGGGGGGCATAATAAATAGAGAATGTGCAAAATAAGGGTCCCACTTTAAAGCGTAACTAAAGGCAAAACTTTTCTTAGTTTTGCATAGAGTGCAGAGGGATTAGAACCCATGTTTGTTTTTTATTGATGTCTGTGCCCCTGTTAGGGAGAGTCACCCTCTCCATTTGTGCTGTTTACTGTTATCATCAAAAGTGAAACTAAAAGAAAATTCCAAGTTTTGAGTAGTCCCACAAAACAGTAATTGAGGGGAAATCCTCCAATGGGGACACTAGTTCTGGTGACCACAGTGACAACCAGGGATTCCCTCACTTTGGAATGATTTCCTCTAATTTCCTGTTTGGCTAGGGACAGGAACTGAAGGGAAATCTTCTCGATGGGACACAGATGGCAAAAAAAAAAACCAACTGGCAGGCATTAGAACCCTCCCTTACTCTATACCCACTTCACCCGGAAGGATTTCCCCCTTCAGGACCAGAGCACTTTTTGCAATTTGGCACTGCGTCGCTTTAACTGACAATTGCGCGTTCGTACAACATTGTACCCAAACAAAATTTGTGTCCTTTTTTTCCCACAAATAGAGCTTTCTTTTGGTGGTATTTGATCACCTCTGCGTCATTTCTGATCACCGCTATAACCAAAAAAGAGCGACAATTTTGCAGAAAAAAACAGTTTTTCTTACTTTTTGCTAAAATACAAATCCAAAAAAAAAATCTAAAACACATTTTTTTTTAGCGGTTTTGGCCGATTTATATTTTTCCTCATATTTTTGGTAAAAAAAAAATCGCAATCGGCGTTTATTGATTGGCTTGTGCAAAAGTTGCTGCGTTTACGGATGATGAGAATTAATTTCTGGGGTTTTTATCATTTTTTACTAGTAATGGTGGCGATCTGCGATTTTTAGCGGTACTGCGATATTGCAGCGAACATGTCGGACCATTTTGACACTTTTTTGGGACCAATGACATTTTTACAGCGATCAGAAATATAAATGTCCACTGATTACTGTATAAATGTCATTGGCAGTGAAGGGGTTAACCTGCAGGGGGCAGGGAAGGGGTTAACTGTGTTCCCTAGGCGTGTTCTAACTGTAGGGGGGGCTGGGCTGCTATGGGCATATGAGATCTAACTGATCCCAGTGACAGGGATCAGTAGATCTCCTATGCCTACACAGAGAGAGCGGGGAACCGCCGTGTTTATATTGGCGGTTCCCCTTTATTTTTGCTGTGGCCGCTCATCGCTGCTCGCCGGCAGACATCGGGTCGCACGCGCGCCTCCTAGAGGCCACTCCGCTAATCGCCGTTTATTTACGGCGATTCGCTGGACCCGTCCACACTGCCGCAGTAAATATACTGCGCGCGGTGTGGAAGGGGATATAAAATGAAAAAAGTACTAAAGACAAAACTATTTTTTGACATTTTGGATAGATTAAAGAACAATACTCACCTCACTCAGCTCCAGCGATGCGGCATCTCTGAGCTCCCTGCCCAGCCGCTGACATCTTTAGGGGGCCGGCTTCCTGGTCTCGATCGCCGGCCCCTGTCATTGGCTGGGACGGGGATAACATCACTCCTGCGCATGTGTGGGAATTCAGTCAGATTCAGCATGGCCAAATCTGTATAGTGAGCTGCACGTGTGCAGCTCACAGTACAAGAGAGTAAGGATGGACACTAATCAAAGACAGTGAGACATTTCCCTGATGCGCGGCTGCAGCGATCGGGGAATGTCTCACTGCCTGTGATTAGCGCAGTGCAGGGTTCACTTCCTGGCGGGCTCGGGTGCATACAGGTAAGTAGCTTTAATGCAGAAGGAAAAAAGCATGTCTCGAATGCAATAAAAATCCTGCCTGTTCATCAATTTTATTTCCTTGGGCCAGGGGTCTCCAAACTATTTTAACAAAGGGCCAGATTACTGTCCTTCAGACTTTAGGGGGGTCAGAGTGTGGCCAGCAAGAGTTGAAAGTGCCCTAGTGTTAGTGGGATTAAACTATGTCTCAGGCTTGGTGGTCAGTGGGAGTAAGAAAATTACATGGCACCTGCGGTCAGTAGGAGAGGGAATAGTGCCCTATCATTGGTGTCAGTGGGAGGAGTAGTGTCCCATTGTTGAAGTTAGTGGAAGGAATCGTGCACCATCATTGATGTCAGTGGAAAGAATCGTGCCCCATCATTGGTGTCAGTGGGAGGAATAGTATCCCAGTGTTGGTGGAAGGAATTGTGCACCATCATTGGTGTTTGTGGAAGGAATCGTACACCATCATTAGTATTATTGGGAGGAATAGTGCCCCATCATTGGTATGGGTGAGAGGAATAGTGCCCTATTGTTGGTGGCAGTGGGAGGAATAGTGCCTCATCATTGGTATCTGTGGGAGGAATAGTGCCTCATTGTTTGTGTCAGTGGGAGGAATAGTGCCTAATTATTGGTGTCAGTAGAGGCAATAACGACTTGAGGGCCAGTTTGGAGACCACTGCCTTAGGCTAAAGTTCCACTTTAACCACTTCATGGTCGCAATAAAGCCGAATGACGGCTACAGCACGGATCTACTTTGTCAGGAGGCAGTCAATAGACGTCCTCCCGAGCATGCGCTGCTTCCCCTGTAGGGAAGCGCACTGTGCTCTCTGTGATCAGCCGAGTCTATGAGATCGGAGTAAGGGGCCTGTCCCGGCCCCTTACCAAGTGATCAGCTGTCAGCCAATGATGGCTGATAACGTGATGTAAACAAAGGATGGGTGATCCTTTTTTTTTTCCCTCTCGCTGACAGCGTGAGGAAAAAAAAAGCCAACCAACGGCTTCTGTCAGAAGGACATCGGTCAGTGCTGCCTATCAATGTCACCCACCAGTGCCCATCAGTGCCACCTATCAGTGTCGCTTATCAGTGCCACCTATCAGTGCTGCCCATCAGTGCCACCTCATTATTGCTCATCACAGCCACCTATCAGTGCCGCCTTATCAGTGCCCATCAGTGCAACCTGTCAGTGCCCATCAGCGTAGCCTCATCAGTGCACATCAATGAAGGAAAAAAATTACCTGTTTTCAAAAATGTTTAACTAACTATGAAACTGTTTTTTTTTTTCAAAATTTTCGGTCTTTTTTCATTTTTTAGCAAAAAATAAAAAACCCAGCAGTGATTAAATACCACCAAAAGAAAGCTTTATTTGTGGGGGGGAAAAAAATTAAAATTTTATTTGGGTAATTGTCATTGAAAGTGCAACAGCACTGAAAGCTGAAAATTGGTCTGGGCAGGAGGGGGGGGGGGGGGGGGGG
>BLSH010218016.1:445790-461215 GCA_018402905.1 Glandirana rugosa
AGTATTCGTCTGTGATAAGACCCCTCTTTGTCTTGACCAGTCTTCAAAGTTCTACTTACCGTTAAGGAGAACAAAAGTATTGTAGACTAACACAGTTTATGTGTCCTTTAGGTGGTTTGGCGAAGAGGAATTGCCATTCATCTTGAAACTTCTGACCAGTTCTGTTTCTCCCCAGAATAGTGTCTGCTTATGAAACTGAGATAAGCTGCAATCCTGATGAACTGCCGCTATGATCGTTCTTACGGTGACGGGAATCTCCCGCTGAAAAAAATCTCAATGCCTGCAGCTGACGGCATCATTGAGATATAACCACTGATAGCCGGTGACGTCAGTTGGTGTCCCAGCGCGAAGTGGTTAAAGGGGCCAATTCCCCACAACTTCCTATTTGTAATGTTCCCTTGGCCAATCTTACTTGTAAGGTAGTTTTAAAGTATTAGAACTGGCAGTTTTATCCTGTAAACAACTCTTCCTTGTTCATAAAGACAAGGTGGGTTTGAGGCCCCGAGTCTTCTACCTTAAGACATCATCCTTCCTTCTCTTTAGCGACCTTTGTACTTATTTTTAGATGAAGTATGGCCAGGGCAAGCTTATTTCTCTGCCACTGCATCCATCCGAACCTCACATTCTGGTTTTCCTGCTTGTGGGCTCTTGCAAGGCCCCTCCTGCATCTCCTTCTACCATCTCTAAGTGGTAGGTTGTCACTAAAGTTGACAAATCTACGTTAACCAAAAAAACTTAAAGGAGAAGTCCAGCCAAAGCTTGTTTGGCTGGTTTTCTCCAATCGATCACAAGAGTGCAAATCGTTTTGCACTCCTGTGACTCGTTTTCAGCAGAGAGCAGACTGAAGTCCGCTTTTTGATGTCACGGATGTCCGTCCAGGGACCTCATCATCCCGACGGAGTCTGGATCTGCCAGGTGCCTCGACTGACACTTGTTTCAGCCTCTCAGTGGGCCACTGGGAGCCTGAGATGGTCCGCTCCGCCCCTCGACAGCCCAGCGCTCCAATGAGCGTAGAGGGAGATGAGCACAGAGCTGTGACTGACAGTCTACAGCTCTCTGCTCAGAGCTGTGAAAACTGAGCGATCGGTGGTGTTTGAGCGATCAGTTTTTTTTTTTTTTTTTCAACAGACATTTAACAGTACCCACATTTATGCGGCTCAGTATCATGAAAGGCCCACGCAGGGGTCACCATATGACATAACCATGCAGAAGAGGGTCAGACATATTTACAAAGACCATAGGTTAATAACAATGAAATCATCTGGCTCATACTCGTATATTCAACCAATTTTAGGGCTGTTTGAATGAGATGGTGTTCTATCATGGACCCTCCTCAGGGTTCCCAAGGAGGGTCAACAGGTTTTAGGGAAGCATCTCAGTCAGCTGCGGCCGTAGATTGCTCGGCCAACCATTTTAGACCAGACTGTCATGTTTTTTTGGACAACCTCTGTATAGATATGTATCTTTGTGTAGAGAGATCACATTATTTACAAGCGTTTTCCACAGACATATAGTTGGGGGAGTAAGTTGCTTCCAGCATAATATGATGGATTTCCTAGCATAGAACAGAATCCCCAGCAAGGTTCTTTCAGCCACCCTGGACACCAATTCCTCCACCTTCCCAAGTAAGCATATTTGTGTCGGGGCAATGGAAATGTTTAGTAGGCTGTAATTTAAAGGAGAGGACCAAAAGATGTGAATATATGATCACAACGCCAGCACTGAGGGGAATAGGATGAGCTCCTCTTGTGTACCCGAGCAGGGATGAAATATGCTCTATGGACAATTTTGTATTGGATGAGGCGGTCTCGCATGGAGACGAGTATTTTGAACGGGAAGTCCCAAATATCCTCCCAAATCTCCGTCCAGCTCCGGAGCGTCCTGGACCCTTTGTTGATGGATCCTGGACAATTCAGGAGATTGGACCCGGAGGAGATGTTCATACAGCAGAGTTGGGTTTCTCTGTACAGTCAAAGCGCAAAATCCGCTCCAAGTCAGACTGCACCAACTGCCACTCCCCTGGGGGAACTGGTCTCTAAAAGCATGGGATAACTGCAGGTATCTAAATAGATGCGAGGGGGGGGGGGGGACATTATGCCGTGACATCCGGTCCTCAAATGAGGATTGTGAGGTCAGAGGTGATATCTAAGAGCAATTTAACATGGCATTTAGCTCATACCACCGGGTCAGGAATGTTATAAAAGTGTGGCGAATTGGGATTATTCCATATGGTGTATTAGGTGATTTAGCAGTTTGAGGGTATTTTTTGCAGGCTAGACCCATCTTCCAAGCCTGGAGGGTGGTACGCATGGAGGGAGTCAGGTCGTAGGGAGCTCTCGGACCCCACAGAGGGAGGTTTGACGGCCTCCACAGACCGCCAACACCACAGCCTCAGTGGCCAAGGCTGCGTTAGATTTTTCAGGGACAAGCCACCAAAAGGCTGCTAACAGGGGCGCATGACAGTGGTCAATTTAAATCGGGGAGGGCACAGGCCCCGGAGGAAAGAGGAGAAATTTCATTATAATTGAGAGAAAAATGATTTGGGGATCCATTGAGGGGAGTTACGAAGCAAGTACGTGAATTTGGGTAAAATCTTTATCTTGATGAGGTTAATAAGGCCCAGTAGGGACAGAGGAAGGTTCTCCCATGCTTTCAGTCTGGCTCTAACAGTTAACTACTGGGAACAAATTGAGTAGAATAAAGTCAGCCATTTCCCTTGAGATAAGTAGCCTTAAGCAAGTAAATTCATCCACCCTTTGCAAGAGAACCCAGAGCCCCTTCCCTAGCTGCAATCTCAATGACAAGCAGCAGTGACTTGGACCAATTGACCCTGAGCCCAGTCACTGCCGAAAAATCATCTAGGACCAACAGTGCACCTCGCAGGGAGGAGTCAGCGTCATTCAGGAAAAGGAGGTCGTCCGCATACAGGGCTACCCTCTCCTCCAGCCCGCCCAATCTTAATCCTTCAATGTGTGGCGAGACACGTAGCGCTTCTGCCACTGCATCCATGGCGATGGCAAAAAGGCCGGAGAAAGCATTCTGAATATTGAGAGAGGCGATAACTGATACCCTGATTTTCATGTTTTGCATGAAGATTAGTGAATAGTCTAGGGAGGTTGATGCCAGTAGATTTCCGAGTCATAAAACCAGTCTGATCTAAGTCTGTAATCGAAGGAAATGGGGGATTAAGTCTAGCAAGCAGTAAGGAGCTTGGTGAGAATTTTTAAGATCGTTGCTAAGAAGCGCAATGGGCCAATACGAAGCACATAGTTTGGGATCTTTGCCAGTTTTGGGAATGAGTATAACGTGAGTGTGAGTCATGGAGGGGGGAGAGCTCCTTGTTCTAGGCAATGAGTATATAAGGAGGCCAACCGGGGGCCAGAATGTCTGCGTGTGCCACATGAAAGTCCACGGGGAGACCATCTGGGCCAGGAGCCCTGCCAGTGGGCAGGGAATTAATTACTGCAAGGACCTCCTCCGTGGTGATTGAATCCACCAAAGAGATCTCTCCGAGAGCTAACCAAGGGCTATCGGATCCAGGAGAGATGCCAGTCCCAAGGCCAATGTGGTGTAGTGTAGAGGGACGGAAGGAAATCGTGAAATGCCTGCAGTATAGCTACTGAAGAGGAGATGGCCTCACCCGTGGGAGAAGTGAGTTCAGGGATCAGTGTGGTGGGGGTGTCATGATGAGTCCACATCGTCAACAACCTGCCATTCCTGTCCCCCCCCTGCTCAAAAAATTTGTTTTGAGTGCTACATTTCCAATCTAGTAATCTCTGTTAGATGAAGGTGCAGACTGCGTTTTTAGATGACTGCAACGCGTCAAAGTTAGAGGTGTTGGGATCTAGGCCATATTGATTGGAGGCCCATCTCACCTGTTCCTCCAAGTCCAAGGTGATAGCCGATTGTTGCACCTTGGCAGCCTTAATGGCCGAAATGTAATGCCCCCTGGTATAGGTCTTTAAAGGCATCTCAGGAGAGGAAGACCCTTCATTGGAATCCCAGTTTCTCCTTCGTTTATCGACCGACGCAGTGCTCCATTATTCATAACCATAGGGTTATACCGCCCCCTACAGGAGTAAGACGCTAGGCAGAAAAAAGACTTGGCTATGCCTATGGGCAGTCCTAGGTAGTATACACCCCCCCTCTCTGCTATAGGCCTTCGGGTTTTTTTTTCTGCGTAGCCAGGAGTAAGGACCTAGTCCCCTGCTGTGATCTCTAGTCCTGGCAATTTTTTTTTTTTTTTTTAGATCTCACCAGAAAAAAGAAAACAATCAACTGCAGGGCTGGTCATTAAGTATTCAGTGGTCTCCCTAATCTGGCCAGCGAGCGCGTGCAGACCGCAGCTGCGCGCTAGGTCGGCCCGCGACATAGCTCCACTGGACAGGGGCTGGCCCTGTGAGTTGAGCGTCTCGCGAGGTCACATACAACCGGTTCTTTGCCCTAGTCGCAGCGTTCCTCATGGCCGAGAGCCCCCCAATTCGGTGGCTAGGAGGATCTGTCTGGGAGCATTACCTGCACGCTTCGCTGGATGGTTAAGTATGAGGCCCTCACCTCCCTTTCCCTGCATGTGGTGTGGGGCGCTCCCTGGGGTGGTCGGCTCCTCTGGGGTTCTCCTTCCGCCCCCCCCAGGCTTGGGTGCTCCCCTCCCAGGGTTGTCACGGGGTAACAACGTGGGCCTGCTGGTTGTTTGGGCCTAGAGAGCAGGTGACCAGGAATCTGCGATCCGCGCTTCCTGCGGCAGTTCTCCGGTAATTTAGGCCGCGGCTTTGCAGCCTATCGACCCGGCGATGAGTGGGTCGGGCGGAGGCCGCCACCTTCTGTTGCGGGTGTCTGCCCTATATTCCGCTACTCTGTTTCGGTCCGGTCCACTCACAGGCCGCGCACTTGTGGCGGTCGGCCGAAAATTTAGTCTGGCTTTGCGGCCTACTGGGCCTCCTGCCTGCCTTCTGCTGGGGGGCCCTGAGGGTGACCTCCTTTTTGGGGGGCTCTTTAAGTGGGCCCTCAGGGGGCTCCATAGGCGCCCCCTGCCTCATCTGTCTCAAACAATTCTATATCTGGCTCTGCCGCCATGGATGTGGCTCACCTTGCTGTTGGTGGCCCCGCTTCCTGTCCTGTCGGGTAGTGAGGATGATTCCTCCACAACTGCAGTGGCGCACAAGAAGGCGCTGGTTGTCGCACTTATTACATCTGTGCGGGGCACTTTGAAGATGAGGGATGCAGCTGTGGCGGAGGGCCGGTTCTTTTTGTCACTCATATGCCGTCTTGCACGGCGAAAGTGTTCCCTTTTCCCTCCTATTTTGCCAAATTTGTCCATGAAGAATGGGAGTGTCCAAAGCGCTGCTTTTTGTGCTTCCAAAACAGCTTTGTTGTGAGGTACCCCTTTTGAGGAGTCCCTCCTTAAGGAGTGGACTGTTCCATCGGTAGTGGATTCCCTTGTCTCTAGGTTGCACAAGGCAACCTTGATTTCGGTAGGGGAATCTCCGGTTGTTACAGATCCGGCAGACATACCTGGAGTTGTGCGTAGACGTGTATTGTGGCTTACGTGCTGGTCTTTTCACGGCAGTTATTTTCGTTCCTTAGGGTCCACTGACAAGGGTTCATATCCCTTCCAGCTCTCCTCAGGAGGTTCCAAACGGACCTGGTCTGGCAAGCAGAGAGCGGGATTCTCTGGACCCGCGGACAAGGCTCCTTCAGCATGAAGGTGCGCCCTCCCCCATGTCTGGAATGGGGGTGGGGGGGCGTCTTGACTTTGTCCAGTTACAAAATAGTGTTATGGCCTTGTTCTCAGAAAAGGGTGTTTTCTTTTCGATGTGTGTCTGTCACCAGACCGTTTGCAGTGCTGCATGTGGGGCTGTGCAAGCCCTGTTGCCTCGGGTATGATTGTCCTGCTTCGCACATTGGAACGGTGTCGGGGTTTTATTCAAACCTGTTCGGTCCAAAAAGATGGATGGCATAGTACGTCTAATTCTGGACCTCAAGGCCCTGACCTGCTTTGTGTGGGTACAGAAGTTCAGGACGGGGTCCATCCACACGGTGGTGGCGTCCCTTCATCATGGGGACATTGCTGGCTCTATCGCTATCACGAATGCTTACTTACACATTCCACTATGCCGGACCCCAGCACTTCCTTC
The DNA here is from genome assembly GCA_018402905.1 of Glandirana rugosa. Taxonomy (NCBI): domain Eukaryota; kingdom Metazoa; phylum Chordata; class Amphibia; order Anura; family Ranidae; genus Glandirana; species Glandirana rugosa. Next base: position 451,925 of record BLSH010218016.1, read on the forward strand.
ATTTTGCTGTAGGGGGAGAGCATTATCTGCTTGTGGTGTTGCCCTTTGGTTTACCCCAAGGTGTTGGTCCCGGTTCGGACATGGTAACGTCAGTGGGGGATTGCGCCCCTGGGCTGCCTGGACGACCTTCTGCAAGCAGAGTCCTCAACTGCCCCGAGGGGTGATGTAGCTTCTATACAGACCCTGACAGATTTGAGGCTGTCTGGCTTCTAGACTATGTGAAGTCTGCTCTGGCTCCTTCCAGAACATTTGTATTATCTGGGCCTCACCCTGGCTTGAGCTCTGGCCAGAGTGTTTGTTCATCTGGACTAACTCCAGAAGTTGTATGCTGTGTTTTCATCCACTGTTGTCCAGCTGGTGGGCCTCCCTGAGGACCTGCATGCGGGTGCTGGGCACGATGGGATCCATACGAGCTCCCTTCAAAGGGAATGGGACAGGTTCCCGAGATCTCTGGACAATCGGATTAGGCTGAGCCAGAAAACAAGGGGATCCCTGGTGTGGTGGCTTTGCTCTCCGGGACTTCGGCAGGGCAAACCCTTTCTCCCCTTGTAATTGGACAGTGGTCCCTACCAATGCCAGTCTGTCCAGGTGGGGAGGTGTCCTGGGACTGTGCTCTGCTCAAGATCGTTAGACGCTGGAGGAATCCAGACTACTGATCAATATCCTGGAACTTTAAATGATCAGACTGTCTGGATCATGGGTGGATTGACTTTGGGGGCTCCCGTTTCAGATCCAGGCAGACAATGCAATGGCGGTGGCCTATGTCAATCGCCATGGTGGAACAAATAGTGTGTTTGCAGCCCTGGCAGCAGCCAGAATCCTCAGGTGGGCAGAACCTCCAGTTCCGGGCCTCTCCGGGGTACGCATTCCAAGGGTGGAATACTGGCAGGCCGATTTCCTCCTCAGTCGGCATGTGTTGGACCACGAGTTGGGCCCTTCACCAGGCAGTATTTCTTTGGATACGTCTCCGATGAGGCACTCCCGAGGTAGATCTGTTTGCGTCCCGGCTCAACAGAACGGTACCGGGTTTTCTGGCAAAGTCGGTTGCCTCTGGTGGACACCTCAAACGCTCTGGTGGCCTCTGTGGACCGTTATTATTTGATTTACTCCTTTCCTCCTTGCCTGCTTCTACTATGGCTTTTGCGCAGGATTAAGGCCAAAGGGAATTCCGGTTATTCTATCGGCATCGGATTGGCCCTTTCGGTCTTGGTACGTCGACCTGGTGTGCCTGGTCACCGATGTTCCTTGGAGACTGTCTCTCTCAGGGAGGATCTATTGTCCCAAGGGCCGATCTCCCATCCTGCTTTACAGTTGCTGGTTTTGATTGCCTGGCTTTGATGAGTCAGGTGCTGAAGTTCCGACTCTGCTAAAGGCTAGGAAGTCTACCTCCTAGGAAGATCTACCACCGGACGAGGAAAGCGTATATATCCTGGTGTGAGTCGCTGGCCATTCAACCTCGTTCTTTCTTGGTGGCTCCGATTGCGACCTTCCTTCTTGGGGGGGAGGTTGAACAGAAATGGGCCTTTAGTACCATCAAGGGCCAGATGTCAACCTTGGCGGTCGTCTTCAGCGGCCCTTGGTCTCGCGTTACCTGGTGCGTACTTTTTTTTTTTTTTTAATTTAGGGGTTGGACGTCTGTCTCTACCGGTGCAGACTGTTTTACCACTGTGGGATCTGACATTGGTACTTTTGGTTCTACAGAAGCCTCCCTTTTACAAATATTCAGGAGATTCCCCTGCTTACTTTCTCAGAAGGTGGCCTTTTTGGTGGCTACCACCTTTTGCTCGCAGGGCATCGGAACTGGTGGCATTTATCTTTTCGTACACCTTACCCGGTGTTCCACAAGGATGAAGTGGTATGCTGCTTCCATAACATCTGTCGGCATCGGGGTTGGCAAAGGCAAAATCAATCTGGTTTTGTAGTAGGTAGAATAACATGAAAAGGTTATAGTATTGGGATGTTTCCACCTCTAGACTTCAGTCACCCCGGCTGACAATGCCCAGTTGGGCAAGTCCCCAGTAAAGGACTTGGGTGGTGTGTGCCTATCCAGGTCCGGAGATGGAATGTCATTGAAGTCCCCCAGCAGTAAGATTTTTGCGGGGCAATGGGGGGGGCGGGGGGGAGATCCTCTCAGACGGTATATAGTATTTCAGATTTAAATGGTGGAAGTACATGTATACCTGCAAATTTATATCTCTATTGCCACAGCGTCAGTGCCAATATCACAAACCTACCATATGGGTCAGCATGGACTGCCTCTACAACACAAGGGACTGATTCATGTACCTGTATGGAAACCCCTCGCGAAGGTCAAGAGGTACGAAAGGCTCTCTGAACCCAGGGCTTTTTCAAAGCCATCAATTTGCTGCCCACCAGGTTGTTGTGTCTCAGCCTGTTGTCTGTATCCATGGCTTTATCCTGTAGTGCTTGTCACTTGTACCTGCAGAGTATGCATTTCCCTGGAATCAGCCTTGGTAGAGTCCTCCAGCTGAGAAATCCAGTCCTCTGCCTCAGACAACCTGGATCTGAACTTATCCAGATTGTGGCGGATGAGGCTGATGTCCGTGGCCAGGTAATCTATCTTGACAGGGTGTCCTTACAGGATTAAACAGCATCATTGCATGCTTTAATAGCTTCCAGGATGTCCGCGGTGGTAGGGCCCGCCGACTCCACCAGCACAGCAGGTGTCTGAGTGGCCGCCTACAGTGTGGGCAATAAGGCCACCGCTGGAGTGAAGCATGGATAGTTTGAGTTGTGGGAAGATCTACGCTTTCCCGGAGATGACGGAGGGGCCCGCAGGGTACTCTGTGTCTTTCTGGAACCCAGGATGTCTTGAAGAAGGCGTCGGGGAAAGAAAAAAGGAGTCCGGATATTATCAGGAATGGAGCTCATGCACTGTGCGTCTCGCTCTGTCATCCCGGCCATGCCCCCCGATCAGTTTTCAGCGCAGAGCCGGGGGACAGATGCAGCATCGGACCACTGCTGCATCCACCTAGTTAAAGCGGTAGTAAACCCCCAAAGCTGTTTTTACCTACAGGTAAGCCTATAATAAGGCTTTCCTGTAGGTAAAAAGAATATCTCCTAAACCTGCATGGTTTAGGAGATATTCGCCCTGCATGCAGCCGTTGACATTAGCGGCACATGCGCTCTGACGATCCGGCCGAGGCGGCCGGCAACTCGGAGCTTGCTGCCGGTGCGAAGAGCTCCCGCGCGCATGCGCGGGAGTGACGTCACGCGGCTCCGGCCACTCACAGCACCTGAGCCGCGTACCCGGAAGAAAGAAGAGGACCAACATGTCAGCGTCCTTAGCGCTGACTGACTCGGGCATCGGGGGCCTCGTTCTAAGGCAAGTATTTCATAATGTGTTAGTATGCGATGCATACTAACATATTATGCTATTGTTTTGCAGGATTTTTTTTTTTATTTTATTTTTTAGCAGCGGGTTTACTACCGCTTTAAGTATGATGGGGGTGGGGGAGAAACCCATACTACTTTTTAATGTTAATTTAACCTAGGTTGCACAAATCAAATCAAATGAATTATACTCGCAAATTATACGTGCTCCCCCCAATGTGAAAGTAAATATAAAGGTGTCTGAATCAAAAGTTCGCACAATGGGGATGATTTACTAAAGGGAAAAAGACTGCACTTTGCAAAGTGCAGTTACTCCAGAGCTTAGTAAATGAGCAGCTCTGCTGACTCCCATCATCCTAATCACGTGCAAGCAAAAATTATTTTTTTTGTTTTGTTTTTTATTTTTATTTTTTCTTGCACGTGATTTCATTTGCAAAGTGAAGCCTTGCCTCATTTACTAAGTTCTGGAGCAACTGCAAAGTGCGCAATCTATTTGCCTTTAGTAAATCAACTACAGTGTCTTTAATGTCGTCCTTCACGCAGTGAGCAAATACAGTCCACTTGCATGCCTATGTTCCACCTCTTAGTGTACCACAGTGATTTCCTCTCCCTTAGGATGCACAACTCCCCAAATAGATGTGCCTTTCACTCTCATGATGGGCAAAGATCACTTAACTCCTAATCCTCCAAACAGATGGTACACCAGATCTGCAACACTCCACAGACAGCTTCCAACTTCACCAGAAATATAGATGCAGCGGCCCCTGGTGTTCCTTCACTGAGCAGATGAAGCTGGATTAGCCAGCCTAAGGGGTCTGCAGTGTTCATCAGCCTCCTGCAGGAATGTTCTACATTAGTTTTCAACTATAGTCACAAGAAAATTTAAGATGAGCAAGATGGGAAAACTTTTCTTTGAACTAGTGACTTTGACCAGTGAATGTGGTGTTTTTTTTTTTATTTTTTTTTTTTATTCGGAAAGTCCATTGGTTCCAAAATACAATGTTAAAAGCAAACAGAATTTTGAAGTACTTTTGAATGACCTTCATAAAGATATATCAAATGTACTGATCAAAAGGTTCATATAAATGTTCAGAAATCAACTTGATAAAAATGTTTTTTTTTTTAGCAAGAAACATGCAGTCCACATTAATAATTATGCTACCAGAATTAGTGTGTGCTATAAATTTCCTCTAGCATTGTTCCGGTTTCTTTTTGCTGGAGACTATTTTTCTGAATCCCAGAGCTTCTGAACAGGAGTAAATCTTTAGGCTGTCAGCAGATCGGCCTCTACAAATTTCGGCACGGTACCTAAAAATAGAGATCAACTGAGCATGTGCACAGCAGGGTGAGACAGTGTATTACTGGATTTTGGACAGTATAGACACTACTTTTTAATGTTTTACATAGCTATACTCGCAAAAGGGGCCAGCCTCCACTGATCTAGCAGGACTTAATTTTCTGACTAAAGTTTTACTGTAAGGCTTACACCTTTAATAGGATTCTTTTCCCTGTTAAGGCCTTGTTCCATACAGAATCATATGACTGTATAGGGCTGTGAATCCCTGCAGCCCCATTAATGTCTATTGGGACACAGCAGCTGCACAGACACTGTCCCAATATGACATCCATGTGGGTGAAGCTACGTGTGGGTCCTCTATAGTGTGAATGGGTCCCGGCTGTGCTGTAGCTTTTAACTTGTTGGATGTTGGCATTTCTTCTATATGTGTAACATATTAAACGCATGCAATAAGTCAGAAAACTTTGATAAAGTTTTGGTGCCAGTTGCAATTTACCTTTTTTTTTATTTCAGTAAAAATATTCAAACTTGCAATATCAAAATGTCTTGTAGGCACATCCACATCGTCCTCACAGTTGCGTAAAGAACAGCCTTTGTTTACTCTAAGACAAGTTGGAATGATATGTGAACGTCTTCTTAAAGAAAGGGAGGATAAAGTTCGTGAAGAATATGAAGAAATCTTGACCACAAAACTGGCGGGTATGTTATATTTCTGTAGGTTTTAGTCACTTTGCTTGTAAAAGATCTATTTTACATCAACGTTATCGTTACAATTCCAATTTTTCTTGTAAAGTTTGTAGTTATGAACATTTGGGTGCCTTTTTTTTTTTTTCCTCAATCGTACATCAGTAATGCTCCACCGCCATGTGATTGGACACTGACAACTCAGCATAACCCCTCCCATTGCCTCATTCATTTAAGATGGATAGATCTATAGAGGGAGATTTATATATATATATATATATATATATATATATATATATATACACACATATATATACACATATATATTTATTATTATTATTTTATTTTATTTATTTATTTTTTTTGATCTTATGAAGAAGCGTTTAATTTATCCCAATCAGTCCCTACAGACCTCAGTTCATGTGGTTGTATCTGGGCTACTTTGTAAGCTGCTACAAGCACAGGATTTTGCAGAGAGGGCCCACCTTTGCGGGCAGTTAACTAGTGGGGTGCTATACAGATCCAGGGCTGTATTCTGTTTGGTGGAGCATTTTTTTTTTCTTGGAGACCCTGCGGGAAATGCCTGACATGCAGAGGTGGTGATTGAACCACTCTGCAGTGTTTTCACTGTAAGTGGTAGCCCCTGGCTTGGGTTCCCTGGTGCTGTTCTCGCTTTTTGTCTTTGGAGAATGTCATCATAGTTTTGAGGACTCTTCTGCCATGTCTGGGAGCAGAGGTGTGCGAGTCGGCTTTGGCACCTCCAAAAGGGAAGGTAATCCCGAAGGGATCCGTAAAGATCTATAAGGCTGGAGGGACATTAACTTTCCAGATCTACATATCTGAAAGAGCTGACCTGTGAACTCTCCCTTCCATCCTTCCTAGGGATGTAAGAGGAGACAGTGGAGAAAAAGGAGTCTCAGTAAGCAGACTTCTCTGAGGCAGACAAATCCTCACAGGAGGAAACGCAGACCTTTAAACATTTACCAAGGCCATAGTTGTATTCCTCACAATGGTGAACTGTAAGTGATCGTTGCCAGAACCCTCCTCGGACTTTGGCAACAGAGTCATGGAAGGCTCCCAAACCAGCAAAATCCTTTCCACTACCCCCTTATACGGAAGAGGAATTGTCCAAGGTCTGGTCTCACCAGAGCGAGATTTTATGCGCCCCAAAAAAGGTTCTCTCAACAATATCCAATGAAAGATAAAAAGCAAATGGTCTTTGCTGCGGACTCTGCGTTGTCTGACTTGAATGAGATTCTTATGGTTCCAGTGTTTAAGTACCCCACAGACAAAAAACCTGAGCTGATTTTCAAGGCATCTGTTTGTTTCTTGATGGGCATGGCAATGCAGTCCATGATTGCTTCCATGCGGTTTTTCCAGGTATTGTTTTGGGCAAGTGTATGGGTAAAGAACCAGGTGCCCCTCAGTCATGTACTTGACCACTTCAGCTCAGGAAGATTTTACCCCCTTCATGAACAGGCCATTTTTTGCTATTCATCACTGGGCTACTGTAACTGGTGATTTTGCATTGTCATGGTTTTTTTTTAATTTTTTTATTTTTTCCCCCCCAGTGGGTGGCTCACATTGTACCACTTATACGATCTCCGTTGACTCTGCAGGACCTCAACCTGGTGGTGTCAGTTCTTCTTCAAAGGCTGCCCTTTGAACCTATTCGGGGGATATTTCACTCCTCGCTTTTCCCATAAGGTTGCCTTACCTTGTATAGAATGGTGTCTGAACTTGTCATTAACGTTTAAAGTGGAGTTCCACCCATGTAAAAGTCAGCGCTACAAAAAGTGTAGCTGCTGACTTTTAATAACCGGACACTCGCCTGTCCCTCGCTCCAGCAATGCGGTCGCCCGAGGGCTCACTTCTCTCCACCTCCTCTCCGGCGCTGGCATCACAGGTGTGGGCACCTGGCTTTGGCTTCAAAGCCGGGTGCGCACTGCGCCTTGTGACTGGCCGGCGCAGCTTCTGGGAACTGTGACGTGTCCCAGAAGATCGCCGAGAGGGAGGGGGGAAGGTTGACTATCTTCCTTGAGCCGCGGCACCAGGTTTCTTTTGGTAGTAAAGTGGTTTCTTTACTTTCTTTTGGTAGTAATGTGGTTGTAAACTATCACATATACCCAGTGAAGTGAATAGCCTCATGTGATAAATTAAATAAATCATAAATACTATTACTTGCTTATCTGCACCCATCTCTTTCCTACATCCATTCAAAAGTGCACAGTTGTGATAAAATCTTTCTGCATCTGTCTGGATCAGAGAGGAGGGGGTGGAGAGTTGCAGTTACAGCTATTACTCTGTGTAAGAGCAGATTGGAGGAAAGGGACACACCCCTTCCACACACTGCACAGTAAGAAGGAACATTCAGAGCTGTGTTCTGAATAGACAAGCTGTGTGCTGAGCACTCCTCCCGGTCGAAAATGTATCTTGTGTCGGGAAAACGTGTCTGAAGTGACTCATGCTGATAACAGAGGAACAAAGCACCAGAAAGAAGTGACACTTGGTGCTTTGAAGAAAGACAAGTAAACACCACAGATATGTGCCGTGTTCAAATTTCATGACTGAGGTTTACAGCCACTTTAATCACTTGCCGGCCACCCACCTCAGTTATACTGCAGCAAGATGGCTCGGCTGCACAAATCGCCGTACCGGTAAGTCGATTTCTGCACTAGCATATGTGGGAGCACATGCGCCGATTGGCCAGCGCAGAGCCAATCAGTGGGTCCGGCGGACTACTGCCGCCCCTGATCGTTGCCCGCAGAGACAGAACGGGGATCTGCCAAAGTAAACAAGGCAGATCCCCGTTCTCACTAGATGACAGAGATCTTGTCTTTCTGCTATGCAGGAAGACTGATTTCTGTGTTATCCCAGGCAGCCCATCCCCCATTCAGTTAGAAAACACCTGCAGTGAACACAGTTAACCTCCTTGATCGCCCCTGAGGTTAACCTCTTCCCTGCCAGTGTCAGTACAATGTCAGTGCATATTTTTAGCACTGATCACTAATGTCACTGGTTCCCAAAAAAGTGTAAAAAATGTCAGGTGTCCGCTCTGTCTACTGCAATGTCGCAGTCCTGCTAAAAAGCGCTGATCGCCGCCATTATTAGGAGAAAAAAAAAACGCCATAAATCTATCCCCTATTTTGTAGATGCTATCACTTTTGCGCAAACCAATCAATATACACTTATTTTTTTTTTTTTTTTACCAAAAATATGTAGCAGAATACATATTGGTCTAAATTTATGAAGAAAATTGATTTTATTTTTATTTTTTTTTTATTGGGTATGTTTTATAGTGCTGTTGTGTTCTGATGGCAGTGATGCCTTCCCAGCAATTATAGTTGGCGGCACTGATCGATCTGGAAAAACCCAACAATGCTGCTTGGGTAGATCAACTTCTGCACAACCAAGGTGCCCATACATGGATTGAAATTCAGCTGGTCCCTGCTGAGCTGGTTGAATTTTGATCCATGTATGGCTGACTTTAGTTTTTATGCTCAAAGGGATTCTGGTTTAACCACTTGCCGACCGCCGATCGGCGATTGACGGCGACAAAGTGGCTCGTTCCCGCAAATCGCCGTCATACGACGGCGGCTGCGGGAACGTGTATAGTGAGCGCGCGCGCGCCGCCGGAGGCGCGCCCGCGTGCTCACTGTGTCCAGGGGGGGCCAGGGAGCGGGTGCGGCGGCTTCGATTGCCGCCGGCCACCCGCGATGCCCCCCCCGGAGCGAATGAGCGGAGGTCCGTGTATGTAAACACGGACCTCCGCTCTGTGTGAGGGGGAAGGGCTGTGATCACAGCCTTCCTTTACGTGAAGGCTGTGATAACTTCCCTTCCCCTGTTAGGGCATCCCCCATACAGTTAGAACACGCCCAGGGAACATAGTTAACCCTTAGCGCGCCCCCTGCAGGTTAACCCCTTCACTGCCAATGACATTTACACAGTAATCAGTG
>BLSH010218016.1:461728-478501 GCA_018402905.1 Glandirana rugosa
AGACCAAACGGCGTTTGTTCCCAGGACACGCTCAAACCAGGTTTACACTACACTAAAGTCGGTATGATGAACATACCGACTTTAGCGTAACGTCTGTAGCGTCCACTACACTTGGTGTTACGCGACGCTTAGTGTACGTTACAGACGGTAGTGTGATCAAACTTGACCGTAATTTTGTCGATACACCTTCAGATGGTTTTATTAGAAACATTTGGATATAAAATATAATATGTGTTTTTTTTTTTTTCCGAGTTAATAACCTGTCTGTAATGAAATTGGTGAAGTCGGGGCCTTCCTAAAGGTCGAAATCGTCGCACGACCGCGCAATTGTCAGTTAAAGCGACGCAGCGCCGAATCGCAAAAAGGGCTCCGGTCCTAAAGCTGGAAATCCTTCCGGGGCTGAAGTGGTTAAAGTAATGTCTGTCCAATAATTGAGCCTTTTTTTTTTTTTGTGTATAATATAAAATATAGGTTTACAAAGATTATTTTGGTAGACTTCCACATAGCTGTTTTAATGCCAGTTCAAACTAGTGTGATGGCAGACATTGCATGTGATTCGCAGCGCATTGTGGTTCACATCACCTGCGATGTCTGCAATGCGATTTCAGCCATACAAGTAGTATGGCTGAAATCACATCACATTTGGACCAAACTCGCACAGGACCCTTGTTTGCGGCAAACCAGAATCGAATCGCATGGATGTTCATATCGCGATCCGATTCATGTTGAACGGTCAGTTCGCAGTGCGATATGTGAGCTGAAATGGGGCTGTCATTAACATTGACACTCCCGTCAGTTCGCATATGGCAGTGTGAACAGTTGTGCGTGTCGGGTGCCATGCGAGAACCCCGCAGTGGATTCGCAGGGTTCTCGCATCGCAACTATGTGAACCAGGCCTTACTAGTCATTCAGCGCTTTTACTTGTGCCTAAGGGTTTTTTTTCTCTAGAAAATACAGATTTTTGTATACATTTGTATGACTAGAAGACACTGGGGGAGATTTATAAAGGCACAAATTTATATGCATATGAAACCATGTACAGAAAGTAAAATCCTTTTGTAGCAGTTTCGTGCAGATAAAATACACATCTGATTTCTTCTTTTTCTTTTTTTTTTGTTTCTACATTTGAACTTGACTGCTTGATGTAGGAGATGGCTCATATAACATGTCCATTTTGCATTGCGTCTTTTCAAATGCACATCAAAATGTATCGTGGTTGAAAATTACAATTTTTTTTCTTATCTCTAAAGAGCAATATGATGCTTTTGTGAAGTTCACTCATGATCAGATTATGCGACGATATGGAGAACAGCCTGCTAGCTGTAAGTATATTTTCTTGACTTTTTTTTTTTTACGATTTTCATAATGCTGGCTGTAATTCTGCATGAGTCTTCATGACTTGTTAGAATGTTATGCTATAGTAATAGTAATACAGCTGTAATTCATAATCGCTTTGTGAAGTAAACTGGCCTGCTTTCCATGGATGGTTTCACAGAAGAAATTCTCCAACATTTATTGATCTTGGAATTGTTTTGCACACAATGCCAGGCTTGAGTTGCTATAGTTGCTCTCTAGGCTGTGAATGTTCATCCAGCACACACATTTGTTTTTTTTTTATAACCAACTTCAGGTCCTCAAAAATGGTAACATGTATGATTAGTGTTTTCTTATCAAATTATTTAAACCTGGAAATCCTAGATCATATTCTGTTATCTAGCTATGCACAAGTCTGTTCAGTCTAAGGCCTCGTTCACACAGTTGAAGTGTACACCCATGCAAGGGCTGTGTTTAACCACATAGGGATGCACAGCTGTTTTGTGCATCGCTTTGCAGGCAGTCCAATTTATGTCAGTTGGGATGCAGCGGCTGCGCAGACACAGCCATTGGTCCCAATTTGATAGTGGTCGGGTGTTCAGGCCTGTGCAATTGCACGGCTGTTAAATTGGGATCAGTAGCTGTGTCCATGCATCCCAATTGAAAATGAATTTGACTGCCTGTACAAGGAAGCACAAATCACCTGTGCATCCCTATGTGGGCAAATGTTGGCATTCACACAGGCTTACTCCCTTATGGACTAGGCCTTGCTAAGTTTTAGGAAGTTGGCTTACAGCTAATTGACTGTACCTGGTTGGACCAGGCGTGGAGAGGAGATATCCCCGTCATTGTAACAGATGGCAGGAAAAATGCTTAGTGATCAGACCCTGCTCAATCCTCCTCGAAATGAGAAACCAATTGGATTAAATCCTCACAGTAACCTACAAACAGATGTGGACTCTTTTTTTTTATTAGGTGGCAATGGTGGGAACTCTTCATATTTCACAGTGAGGTCTAAAGAAGAGCGGTTTATTCTCACAAACTTTCTGCAGTAACTTTAAATACGAGATGCCTCATCCTGTCATCTCGTTCAGTTGTAATGAGTATCTAAAATGTCGGTTTGCACTTGTCCGTTTTCATGCAGTAGAAGTTGTGCATCCTGCACATCCAATTTTGAAATTGGTTTTAAAGCCAAAACTTTTTTTTTTTTTTACCTTTTTTATTTTTATTTTAATGCAGTCCCTGCATTAAGGTAAGGGTTTTTTTTTTTTTTTTTTTTTTTTTTTTTTTTGGCTTTCTGTATTCCCAACCCCCCCCCCCCCTTTCCCCTGGGGAAGAGCAGTGCAGCACTGTGCATGGGCTGCATGTCACCTCCCCTCTTCTTCACACAGGGACTAGGGTAGCAGGAGCCATTGGCTTCTGCTGTCAATCAAATGCAGTGAGAAGGGAACTGGGTGGCGCTAAGCCCCCACTCTGTGTCTGTGGAGTGCAGCTCCATAGACACAAGCCGCTCCGGGGCGAGTGCACACTGTGTGACCCCCATCGCATGCCCCCATAGCAAGCCACTTGCTAAGAGGAGCCAAGATCACCATTGGGGGAGGGGAAGAGGAGGCTTAGGGCCACTCTGTGCAATTACCATAACCTAACACCAAAAAGACAAAAAAAAAAAATCCTTCTCACAGCGATGCCACGTGTACTGTATTTTTATTGTTTGTATCTGCAATAGGGCCCAGAAACAATAGTATACATTTTTTGCTTTTTATTGTCCTACATAAAACACAATATAACAAAAGAATGCGGTTCCATGGATAAAGACCCACTTCTCTGAGGCTGCATTTATATGTGTGTGTACAGTCAGCGGGAAGGGGTTAAACACAAGAGCTATAGATTTGTGTTTGTAATAGGCTTCTGGTTGCACTATACTGCAAATAACCACTTGCTGTCTGGTACACATTTTAATAGATCAGCTGAACTTTACAAAGAGGGTTTGTACACCAGACTTTTTTTTTTTTTTTTTTGGCTGGCAGCCATTCCTTGTCCAACCACTGTTACATTCTTGGAACTGTTAATCCCTTGGTTTCCATACTCCTGGGTTACCACTTGGCAGATGCAGACATCAAAATAGTGATGTATTGATTGCTACAGGGAAAGGTTTCTCTGTACTCATTGTACTGTTAACAAACGCCAGACAGATTGTATTTTTTACCAAACCTTAAACAGAACCAGGATTCACAAAGTACACAATTCTCAAAGATCACTAATCGATACGTTTTTGAATACCAATGAAGTCATTACATTCCTGCAGAGAAGGCACTGTTTAATTATGCTCAGTTGTAATATTAGTGTTTAAAATACATTGAGATGTTGGTTTGAATATACTAACTAGGCTTTGTCCTTTTTATGTTTCTACCTAATGTTGGCATCAATGGGTTGTTACTAATCTGAACAGTGATTTTGTGAATTATATTTTCTAACTGCAATTTTTATTTTTTACCCACAGATGTCTCATGAATTGTTCTATGCCTTCCTTGGCTGTGCTCCTTTTTATTGCTGCAAGATGTCCTAGTTAAGAACTGCGGCAATGCCATAATCCCCTCCCCTGTGAACACAGCTTATTTCAAGCTTTTGTCAGTGGCAACCACTCTTATGCAGCAACTGGTTTTGGAGTGTTCCCTGATGTCAGTGCCACCTGGATGTGGATCTAAGCTACCTGTATTGATATACCAGTGGCCTCATTTGCTGTATCATTAAAATCTGGCTTCTTTTGTTAATGGGTTTTTTTTAAATGGTTTAAAGCTGGTGTTCAAGAACATGCCCTATGCTAGTTGTGTAAATAAGTGAAAATAGCAATTTTTTTTTTTTTTTGGAGGATTTTCAGGAAGGTTTTAACAGTGCACTACAAAGCAGTATCAATCGCCAATATGGTGACATCATTCATGGGACAATTTCCAAGTTACATTCAACATATTAGACCAAGAGAATACAATAAAAAGGGCATGTCTATTTTAAAGGACTTTGGCAGAAATGGAAAAGATGGATTTATGATTTGTTCTGTTAGTTTTTATTTATTCTATCATTCTTTAACAAATGTTTAATGCAATTTTTTCCCGTCTATCATTGTTTAACTGCCTTGTAGTACTGGAATTTAGTTGAAAAAAAAATAAATAAAAAAAAGAAAAGAGCTTTTTTCAGATGTGTATTTACTTTCAATCATTTTTATTTAAAAATTCAATGATAGACAGGACATCAATTGTTACAACAGCCAGAGCCCTGACCCAGAAACGACAAATAAAAACACATCCCAAGTACTAGAACACGAAAAGAAATCCTGAAAAGGCAAAATCCATTTCCGTCCAGTAAGCAGAAGATACGAAAAACCATAAGAATATTACCTGCCTCTTGTGAAGAGTAAACTGGGCTAAACCTCACTGTTCTGAATTAACACAAAGAGAGTGTTGACTGTACTGTGATGACTGTAACAAGTAAAAATAAGAAAATAGGAGGGAAAACCGGAGAGAGGACAGAAGAGTGAAACCCAATGGTACAAGGTCAAGTCCCCTACAAGCTACACATGCACATATTGAGCCCAAGGGTTCCAGGTGGCCTTGAAGCGCCTAGTAGTGTTATTAACCACACTGCCAATTTGTTAAGCTCAATTCAGGATACCTTTTAGTCTATATACAGTTGTGCTCATAAGTTTACATATCCTGACAGAATTTGATGTTGATTTCTTGGCCATTTGTCAGAGAATATGCATAACACAAACATTTCTTTCACCTTGGTTTAGTGTTTGGCTGAAGCCATTTATTATCAATCATCTGTTTACTCTCTTTAAAACATAATAACAACAAACTACTCAAATGACCCCGATCAAATGTTTAACCATCCTCACCTGTGCTCTGTTTGTTTGCTTGTAATTAGAGTGTGTGTATAAAAGGTCAGTGAGTTTCTGGACTCCTCACAGACCCTTGCATCTTTCATCCAGTGCTGCAATGATGTTTCGTGATTCTGAGTCATGGGAAAAGCAAAATAATTGTCAAAGGATCTGCAGGAAAAGGTAGTTGAACTGTATAAAACAAAGCGATATAAAACTATATCCAAGGAATTGAGAATGCCAATCAGCAGTGTTCAAACTCCAATCAAGAAGTGGAAAATTAGTGGTTTTGTTGAAATCAAACCACGGTCACGTAGACCAACTAAAATTTCAGCCACAACTGCCACGAAAATTGTTTGGGATGCAAAGAAAAAACCCACAAATAACTTCAGGTGAAATACAGGACTCTGAAAACGTGGTGTGGCTGTTTCAAGATGCACAATGAGACACTTGAAGAAAGATGGGCTGCATGGTCAAGTCGCCAGAAGAAAGCCATTACTATGCAAATGCCACAAAGTATCCCACTTACAATATGCCAAACCGCTCCGAAACACGCCTCAAACCTTCTGGCACAAAGTCATTTGGAGTAATGAGACCAAAATTTTAGTTTTTTGGCCACAACCATAAACTCTACATTTGGAAAGGAGTCTACAAGGCCTATGAGGAAAGGTACACCATTCCAACTGTGAAACAAGAAACTTTGGTCAAAATTCATGGCAAGATGAATGCAGTATGTTATCAAATACTGGAGGAACATTTGCATTCATCAGCCAGGAAGCTGCGCATGGGACATACTTGGACATTCCAACATGACAATGATCCAAAACACAAGGCCAGGTCGAGCTGTCATTGGCTACAGCAGAATAAAGTGAAGGTTCTGGAGTGGCCATCTCAGTCTCCTGACCTCAATATCATTGAGACACTCTGGGGAGATCTCAAATGTGTAGTTCATCAGTTTGTAGAAGCTAGAGCCTTTTTGCCAAGAGGAATGGGCAGCTTTACCATCTGAGAAGATGAAGAGCCTCATCCACAAATACCACAAAAGACTTCAAGCTGTCATTGATGTTAAAGGGGGCACTACATGGTATTAAGAACCGGGGTATGTAAACTTTTGATCTGGGTAATTTGGGTAGTTATGATTTAAAGAGTAAACACTGTTGATTAATAATGGCTTCAGCCACACACTATTAGTGAAAGAGTTTTTGTGTTGGCATTCATAATTCTCTGAAAAATACCCTGGCAGAAATTATGATTTCCTGGCTATGTAAACTTATGAGCAAAACTGTAAATGCATACCTTTTCCAGGATTGGGCTATAGTAAGCATAGCTGCTTTCTCTGCAGTGACCTGTATATTAACCCTGTCACCTAACTTTATCTTGTACATCTTTGTCTTCTTTCCTTCCTCTGAATGTATGTGACCTGTGCATGAACAAGTCTTAGAATCTCAGTATATTTTGTGGCTAAAAGCTTGTTGGTCTGAACATGCTTGGAAGAAGTGTTTTCTATTCTCTGAAGAATCTCGTGACAAATTTAAAAAGGAAGTAATTGGGGAGAGGGAGTACCCCTTTAACACCGGGCCCCCTTCAATCTAACATCCGTGGAATAAGCAAATCCAATTCTTGGATCACCCGATGTTTCTGTCCAGCCAAACAGCTTTCCCTGCCATAGTAGATCTCAAATCCTGTCATGGAATTGGGATTATCATTCCTTCACAGATATCCAAGCATGGTAAGAATAGAGTTTACAACTCCCTGACTGTCCAGGGGACATGGTCCCTGCAGGAGCTGAAACTCCAACATTCTGGAACTGAGTCTCTGCAACATTGGACCTCTCTTCTACCAGGTTGAGTCAGACAATGCCATAACAGTGGCCTACAGAAGTTATCAAGGGGGCTTAACCATGTCAATATCGGGTAATTTCGCCCTCTTCCTGCCCAGGCCAGCTTTCAGTGCTTTCGCACTTTGAATGACAATGCAATGCTGTACGCAAACAAATTTTTTTATCCTTTTTCTAAAACGGATAGTGCTTTCGTTTGGTGGTAATCACCACTGGGTTTTTTAATTTTTTGCTAAACAGACAGAACATTTTGAAAGTATTTATTTACAAAATTTTATAACCAAAACTAAGCAATTTTCCTCCACTGATGTGTGCTTGTGAGGCAGCACGGGGGGGGGGGGGGGCAGTGCAAATGTCCCCACTGAGGAAAGCTGCTTTTTGGCTCTCTTCACATGCTGCCAGCATGAGGTGAAGAATGCCTATAAGTGGCACATCCTATTTACACTGTGATCAGCTGATTGTACACAGTTGATCACATGGTAAAGAGCCTGTCATAGGCTTGAGCAGCTTGTTCTGAAGGACGTCATATGATCAGTCAGAACAATATATAAAACCCCGCCTGGCCATCATTTTTGCTATAGGCTGGGTGGGAAGTGTTTAACCACTTCAATACTGGGCACTTCCCCCTTCCGCCCAAACCAATTTTCAGTGCTGTTGCATTTTCAATGACAATTGCGTGGTCATGCAACACTGTACCCAGACAGTTTTTATTTTTTCCCACAAATAGAGCTTTCTTTTGGTGGTATTTGATCACCACTGGGGTTTTTATTTCTTGCGCTACAAATAAGAAAAGACCGTAAACTTTGAATCAAAGTTTTTCTTTGTCTCTGATACAAAACTGTAAATACGTTTTCTCCACTGATGAGGCAGTACTGATTGGCACTGATGATGCGGCACTCATAGGTGGCACTGGTGGGCACTGATAGATGGCATTGTTGGGTAGCGCTGATCAGGAGGCACTGGCAGGCATCACTGATGGGCACTGGGTGCCATCCCTATTGGGCATTGATTAGCATCAATGGTGGTCCTGGGTGGCATCCTCCAGGGGGGGGGGCTGTACTGATAATTAGCGCAGACCCCCCCCCCCCATCAGGAGAGCAGCTGATTGGCTCTCCTATACTCGTGGAGAAAAAGCCGGTGAATGGCTCTTCCTATTTACACTGTGATCAGCTGTGATTGGTCACAGTTTATCACGTTGTAAAGAGCCTCTGTCAGAGGCTCTTTACCTAGATCAGAAATGCGGTGTGTCAGACTGACACACCACACCATCGATCACTGTGTGGTGTGCCTCCGCTGGCTTGTTATCCTGCTGGACGTCATGACGCCCAGTCAGGATAACTGAACCACTTCCTGGCCGTCATTCTGCTGGGCGGAAAGTGGTTAAAGAGCTTAGCAGCACTAAAAGAAAATCTACTACTTTCATGGGCTGAAACTTAAAACCCCAACTCCAAAAAAAGTCGGGACGCTGCATAAAATGTACATAAAAATGCAAAGAATTTCAAATCTCAAACCCATATTTTATTCACAATCGAAAATAGAAAACATATTGAATGTTTAAACTGAAAAAATGTACCATTTTGAGAAAAAGAAAAAAAAAGTTTGTTGAAATTCATGTCAGTAACACGTCTCAAAAAAGTTGGGACAGGGCAACAAAAATCTGACAAACTAAGCCCAGGTTCACACTGAGCGTGGGAATGAAATCATGCGAATTCAGCTGAACTTGCACCATTTCATGCTCGCATGTCAGTCCCGATTTCAGGCATCTGTGCGGGTTTCTGCACAGATGCCTATAGAAATCGCACTTAATATTGCAAAAACTAGTACAAAAACTACTTTTTGAAATCGGTGCAGCGTTGCACTGATTGATTAGGACGGTGCCATTGCCAGGGATTTGGCGTGTCAATGTGAACCAGGACCACGTAGTATTAACCTTCCTAGCGGTATTCCCGAGTGTGGCTCGGGGTGGATTTTCAGCACCAAGAGCGGTAACCCCGAGCCACACTCGGGCTTGCATCGCTGGATCCAGGCAATGTTACTCACCTTGTCCCCTGGATCCAGCGATGTCCCCCGCCGTGTCTGCGGGCTGTGTCCGCCGCTCCGATGCCTCTGTGTGCCGGGCTCCGTTCCCTGCGAGCGTCGCGTCGCACGGGGACGGAGACCGGCGGGAAATTCAAAAAGTGAAACACACACTATACATACAGTACTCTGTAATCTTATAGATTACATTACTGTATGAAATCATTACACATCCCCTTTGTCCCTAGTGGTTTGCCCAGAGCCCTGCATGCACTTTTATATAATAAATGTCATTCTTTCCGCCTGGAAACATGACAATGTCCATAGCAACCAAAAAGCGTCCCTTTACGTCAAAAGTGGTTTTTGATCAGCTAGAAAACAGCGATAGTAAATAAGAATCATTTGCAGAATTGAGTGATACTGATTTTTGAGGAAATTTATCATCAGAAACTGAAAGTGACGACAGCAACAATTCTGCAACTGAGCAAATTTCTGCGTTTTTGGTTTGATTACATTATTGAATACATTTTATTACTATTATATTATTATTTTTGATAATTATTTTTAGTTATTTATTATATTATAATTTATGATTTCATTTTTCAAACTTTTTCATACCCGGGATGTCTACTAGACTGTCTTTTGGACAAATTTAAGTGAGTTATTCCTAAGAATTGCAGGCCTACAATACATAACACCAA
The DNA here is from genome assembly GCA_018402905.1 of Glandirana rugosa. NCBI lineage: Eukaryota > Metazoa > Chordata > Amphibia > Anura > Ranidae > Glandirana > Glandirana rugosa. The sequence continues at coordinate 471,471 of BLSH010218016.1, forward strand.
ATTTCCATGCAAAAAAATGGTACTGCTTTTGGAACAAAATTCCTGACATAATCATACCGCCAGGGAGGTTAAGAACTGGAAAAACATTTTGCAACTAATTAGGTTAATTGTCAATAGGTCAGTAACTAACATTATTGGGTATAAAAAAAAAAAAAAGTCTCAGAAATAAAGATGGGCACAGGTTCATCTGAGAAAAGGTGCATCAAACTATTTCAGAGTAATGTTTCTCAATGTAAAATTGCACAGTATTTAAATCTCATCTACAGTATATGATATCAAACGATTCTGAGAATTTGGGTAATCTGTGTGTAAGGTACTAGGCCAAAATATTGGATGCACTGATGGCAGTGACTCAGCAAGGAAATCCAACTCCTGCAATACTTGTGCATCAACTTTGTAAAAATAATTTGTTTCATATCTTTGAGTACCTTGAAAGTCCATAGTGTTACTGGATCAATTTGTCTTCCACTAGATATGTCTACGTCAGTGCTTCAGGGTCTTTTCAGTATCGGGTATCTTTGTTAGATTTGCAGGACTGCTACCTGATCTTCTGTTACACTTTCACTAAGTTTTACTAGGTGGATGTTCAGGCATCAGCTGGCTTCGGTCCTAAGGTTTTTCAGGCAGATCTGTTGACCCACCCGTTAATAATTTTTTTTTTTACTTGGGCCATTAGCCTTTGTTCTGTTGCCCACTAGGGATGAGAGAGCGGTTCAGCCCGAACATGGGTTCAAGCCGAACATTGGCTGTTTGCCTGTTTGAATACCCAAATTATTGGGGTGTTTGGCCTGCCGAATGACCACAATGCACTGCTCTGCCGTACAGGAAGCCATGATTGGCTAAAGCAATGAAATCTTTGTCCAGTCAGGGCACCGAGCACTGTCAGAGCAATGATTGGAGAAAGTAATGATGACCCTATCCAATCATGGCTCAGTGCTCTTAGTCGAGCCCCACGCTATAAAAGTATTCTTTCAATGGTGGCCATTTGTAGTGTGATATTGGCGTGGAGAGAGATAGAACAGGGCTCTGTTCAGTGCTACTAGAGTTGGTGTGCTATTGTGATTCTATTGTCAGTGTAGAATGTTTAGTGTTAGTGTAGTGACTATTCATTTTTACTTTAGTGTCGGTTTGTTTTGTCAGGGCAGGTTTACTGCAGCATAGTTTAGTGCACATTTAACGCAGTATATATCTGTGCGTTACTGCATGTTAAATGCAATATATTGCAGTGCATCAATGCAGTTTTATTGTAGTGTCTGTAGTGAGTACGCAGGTTAAAGTGCACCAAAAACCACTTTCCATTGATTAAAGTGCATCCACATACACATTTCCACATCTTTATTACCTTTTGCTAATAAGTACCACCTATCATGTCTGGGTGGCAGATGTTCCCATGGCACTGTGAGGGGGCCAGCAGCGTATGTGTCCACAGGCAAAGGTGGATGGGGTCAGTCCTCAAGCAGGACATCATTTCCTCTTGTTTAGTGATGTTGCCTGTGCTATCCAGCTACAGCATGCAGAGGAGATGGTGGACTGGCTTACTAAACCATCCTCATCCGCCATCACCCAAGCAGAGACTAGTGTGCAGTCCAGTGGCTTCGTCTGCCTCCTTGTTCACAGTTATTCCTGCCATAGTCCCAGCATCAGACATGGAGGAGTCAGCCGCTTGCTCCTTGATGATGCACAGCCATTACTTGATTCAGAGGTTGGTTCTGAGGTTGAGGAAGGTAGGAACATGAGCCTACAGCGAGGGGAAAACACTGGTACACAAAGTGACAGTCATGCTCTTCAGTGATGAGGATGGAGGAGATTATGATGTCACTGACGCAACTTGGATGTTTAGCAGAGGAGGAAAGTCTAAGGTACAAGACCAATGAGGCAGCCACCCTATTACATCACATTGTGGAGCTGTTATCTCCTGGCCCACAGCTCAGCTGTCTGGGCCCTTTTTTTTTTTTTTAGCACATGTGCAGCTGATCGCACTGTTGCAATTTGCAAATTTTACCTCAAGTACATCAAGTGTGGCAAAAACACAAGCCATTTGGATACCACATGCTTGACAAGGCATTTAACCTCCCACCACTCAGCCCGTTTGCTGTCTAGGGGACAAGAACCACACCAGAGCAGAGATTCTTGCAGCTCTGCAGGGGCAGGATCAGAGGTAGTTCACGCCAGCTAGAGTCAGGAATGGTGGGGTGCGATAATGGCACAAACCTTCTGTCCGCCCTTAGACAGGGAAAGTTGACAAATGTGCCCTTCTTGGCACATGTCCTCAATTTGGTGGTGCAGCATTTCTTAACCACTTCCGGACCAACGCCATCATATGAAGGCAGTCACTTTGAAGTGGAATACCGTTGTTATGGTAGCAGATAGCTACGATTCGGCACAAGATAAAAGTGGTCCCAGCGGCGGATATGGCACGAGATCACTTTCATCAGCGGCGGGAGAGGTGCCCCAATCATCTCCGCCGCTTACCGGACCCGCCGGCAGCAGCGGAGATGATCAGGACCGTGCCCACCAGTGTCCGTGAGCTCCAAAACATGGCAGGGCGGAAGCGACGTCACACGCCGCTTCCGCCCAATGGTCTTAAAGGGCAAATTTTATTTTTTTTTAGGACTGTCTTTTTTTCAAATTGTAAATATGAGATCTGAGGTCTTTTTGACCCCAGATTTAACCACTTCCTTACCGGCGTATATTAATTATACGTCAGCAAGGTGCACTCCCCATCCTAAGTGGACGTCATATGCAGCGATCGGGGAACAGCCGTGTCCCTCGGGACTCTGGCCTTCCGTGATCGGGGTAAAGAGCCAGTAAAATTGGCTCTTTACCACATGACCGGCTGTGTTCTAACACAGCCGGTCACTACCGACAACACACACAGAGCGGCGTGCGGACAAAGCCCAACCCTGATATTGGCTCTTTACCACGTGACCGGCTGTGTCCAATCACAGCTGGTCACAGAATGACGAGAATCCACGGTAACGAGCTGTTACTGGGTTCTCCTCTTCACACACCGATCATGTGTGAGGAGGAGATAGCGGTAACAGCTCGTTACCGCTTACTGTCAGCATCAAGCACACTGATTGCCCCCCCCCTTCCAATAAAGAGTACCTGTCACCACCCCATCAAAGTACCTGTCAGCCTATCAGAGTACCTGTCACCTGTCCATCAAAGTACCCGAGTACCTGTCATGTGCCCATTAAAGTACCCGAGTACCTGTCACCTGCCCATCAGAGTACCCGAGTACCTGTCACCAGTCCATCACAGTACCCTTCATCAACCCATCTGAGTACCTGAATATTTGTCACCAGCCCATCAAAGTACCCGAATACCTGTCACCAGCCCATCAAAGTACCCGAATACCTGTCACCAGCCCATCACAGTACCCGAGTACCTGTCACCAGCCCATCACAGTACCCGAGCACCTGTCATCAACCCATGAGAGTACCTGAGTACTTGTCACCAGCCCATTAGAGTACCCGAGTACCTGTCACCAACCCATCTAAGTACCTGTCACAAGCTCATCACAGTACCCGAGTACTTGTCACCAGCCCATCAGAGTACCTGAGTAACTCACCAACCCTTCTGAGTACCCGAGTACCTGTCACCAGCTCATCAGAATACCCGAGTACCGGTCACCAGTCCATCTGGGTACCCATCACTAGCCCATCTGAGTACCCTAGTACCTGTCACTAGCCCATCTGAGTACCCTAGTACCTGGCACCAGACCATCTGAGTACCCTAGTACCTGGCACCAGACCATCTGAGTACCCAAGTACCTGGCACCAGATCATCTGAGCACCCGAGTACCTGTCACCAGCCCATCAGAGTACCCAAGAGCTTTTTACCAGCCCATCAGAGTACCCGAGTACCTTTTACTAATCCATCATAGTACCCGAGTACCTATCCGCAGCCCATAAGAGTACCCAAGTACCTATCTGCAGCCCATGCCTCATAAAATATACATTGGGATGTTTGCTTTCCAAAATGGGGTAATTTTGTGGGTAATTCCACTGTCCTTGTGCTCCAGGACCTTCAAAAGTGTGATAGATAGGAATGAAATTAGATGTGTAATTTATGCTCCTAGAACGCCTGAAGGTACTACTTCAATGTTGGACCTCTCTATGTGGGCGGGCTGTGTAAAAGTCTTACACATGTGGTATCGCCATACTCGGGACGAGTAGTAGAATATATTTTGGGGGGCCATTTGTGTAAAAAAAAATATGTTTTCATTTTCTTTCCACGTTTTCTGAAGACTTATGGAAAAAAATTAACCGTACAAAAGACTCATAATGCCTCATGTAATATACGTTGAGGTGTTTGCTTTTCAAAATGGGGTCATTTTGTGATTAATTCCACTGTCCTGGTGCTCCAGGACCTTCAAAAGTGTAATAGGTCAGTAGGATATTTTATGTGTTATTTATGCTCCTAGAATGCATGATGGTGCTCCCTGCATGTTGGACCTCTCTGTGTGGCCAAGCTGTGTAAAAGTCTCACACATGTGGTATCGCCATACTCGGGACGAACAGTAGAATGTATTTTGGGGTGTAATTTTTGCTATGTACATGCTATGTGTTAGAAATATCTTATAAATTGACCACTTTGTGTAAAAAAAAATGCTTTTTCACCTTTTTTTTTTTGAGTTTTTATCTTCTTTCCGTATTTTTCAAAGACTTAACCGTACAAAAGACTCATAATGCCTCATAGAATATACCTTGGGGTGTTTGCTTTCCAAAATGGGGTCATTTTGTGGGCAATTCCATTGTCCTGGTGCTCCAGGGCCTTCAAAGATGAGAGATGTGTAATTTATGGTCGTAGAACGCCTAAAGGTGCTGCTTCAATGTTGGGCCTCTGTATGTGGCCAGGCTGTGTAAAAGTCTCACACATGTGGTATTGTCATACTCAGGAGGAGTAGCAGAATGTGTTTTGTGGTGTCATTTTTGCTATGTACATGCTATGTGTTTTTTTTCCACATTTTCTAAAAACTTCTGAAAAAAATGACATGTTCAAAAGACTCATTATGCCTCGTAGATTATACGTTGGGGTGTTTGCTTTCCAAAATGGGGTCATTTTGTGGAAAATTCCGTTGTCCTGTTGCTTCAGGGCCTTCAAAAATGTAATACGTGGTTGAGAAATGAGATGTGTAATTTATGCTCGTAGAACGCCTAAAGGTAGCTTCAATGTTGGGCTTGTGTATGTGGCCAGGCTGTGTAAAAGTCTCACACATGTGGTATCGCCATACTCAGGAGTATCAGAATGTATTTTGGGGTGTCATTTTTGCTATGTACATGTTATGTGTTGGAAATATCGTATAAATGGTCAACTTTGTGTTAAAAAAAATGCATTTTAATTTTTTTCCCACATTTTCCAACAACTTCTGGAAAAAAATGAACCGTTCAAAAGACTCATTTTTTGAGATTATAAGTTAGGGCGTTTGCTTTCCAAAATGGGGTCATTTTGTGGGTAATTCCATTGTCCTGGTGTTCCAGGGCCTTCAAAAGTGTAATAGGTGGCTGATAAATGAGATCTGTAAAATCCGTAGAACGCCTGAAGGTGCTGCTTCAATGTTAGGCCTTTGCATGTGGCCGGGCTGTGTAAAAGCCTCACACATGGGGTATCGCTATACTCAGGAGGAGTAGCAGAATGTATTTTGGGGTGTCATTGCAAGTATGCATATGCTGTGTGTGAGAAATAACTTGTTGTTTAACAATTGTGTTTAAAAAAAATATATATATATATTCTTAATTTTGCAAAGAATTGTGGGAATAAATTACAACTTCAAAAAACTCACCATGCCCCTTACTAAATACCTTGGAATGTCTACTTTCCAAAAAGGGGTAATTTGGGGGGTATTTGTACTTTCCTGGCCTGTTAGGGTCTCAAGAAATGAGATAGGTGGTCAGTACATCAGGTGTGATCAATTTTCAATGAATTGTACCATAGCTTGTAGACAAAGATATGTAGCAGTATAAATTATGGCCCAAATTTATGAAGAAAAATTACTTTTTTGCAAAATTTTTCAATACAAACTAAAAAAAAGTGTTTTTTTTTTTTCAAAATTTTCGCTACTTTTTCGCTTATATTGAAAAAAAATAAAAAACCCAGCAGTGATTATATACCACCAAAATAAAGCTCTATTTGTGAGAAAAAATGATAAAAATTTTGTTTAAGTACAGTGTAGCATGACTGAGTAATTGTCATTTAAAGTGTGAGAGTGCTGAAAGCTGAAAATTGGTCAGGTAAGGAAGGGGGTGTACGTGTCCTGTAAGGAAGTGGTTAAGGGGGTCCTGGCACTCTTTTTTCTATTACAAGGAATGTTTACATTTCTTGTAATAGGACTAAAAGTGATCAATTTTTTTTTTTTTTTTTAAAAGAACAGTGTAAGGCCTCATACACACGGACGTTTCTAAAAAAATAAACAAAACGTCGGGCCCGACGTCAAGGAAAAAAAGTTGGCGTTTTCCGGCGTTATGCATCGGCATTTTTGAGCGTTAGTGAGCGTCGGCGTCAATAGGCGTGTTTTAACCACTTCCATACAGGACACTTACACCCCCTTCCTTACCAGACCAATTTTCAGCTTTCAGCACTTTCACACTTTAAATGACAATTACTCAGTCATGGTACACTGTACCCAAACAAAATTTTTATCATTTTTTTCTCACAAATAGAGCTTTCTTTTGGTGGTATATAATCACTGCTGGGTTTTTTATTTTTTTCAATATAAGCGAAAAAATAGCGAAAATTTTGAAAAAAAAACACTTTTTTTTAGTTTGTATTGAAAAATTTTGCAAAAAAGTAATTTTTCTTCATAAATTTGGGCAATAATTTATACTGCTACATATCTTTGGTAAAAATAACCCAAATTAGTGGATATTATTTGGTCTCTGTGAAAGTTATAGAGTCTACAAGCTATGGTGCCAATCATTGAAAATTGATCACACCCGATGTACTGACCACCTATCTCATTTCTTGAGACCCTAACAAGCCAGGAAAGTACAAATACCCCCCAAATGACCCCTTTTTGGAAAGTAGAC
>BLSH010218016.1:481056-497863 GCA_018402905.1 Glandirana rugosa
AAAACTGCGGCTGCGGTGTTATACGGTTGTTTGCGGTGGATAATAATATGGCCGCAAAAGGCCGACTTTTTATCGTCTCCCTACTAAAAAAAATTGGTGAAGGAATGACTGCATATCATTAATATGCAGCCGTTCCACCTGAGGGGTAGGATTCACCTGCAGTATACTGTGATAGGACACAGCCGGTCACGCGGTAAAGAGCCAATTTTATTGGCTCTTTACCCCGATCACGGAAGGCCGGGGTCCCGAGGGACACGGTTGGTCCCCGATCGCCGCGATGCGGGCCCCTGAGGGCCCGCAAAGCGCCGAAAACAAGAGGACGTCATATGACGTCCACTTAGGATGGGGAGTCCACCTTGCCGACGTATAATTACTATACGTCAGTAAGGAAGTGGTTAAAAAAAATCATCCCTCTGCTATTTTTCAGCCGGAAAACGCCGGTATAATAATAGGTGGCGTTTGTTGGCATATTGTGGCGTCGGCGTCAAAAAATGCCAAAACGTTACAGCCTCAGAACGCGATGGCTGTGGGTTCTAGTTTCAGCTCACTAACGCCGACGTCATCTACAGCTCAAAAACGCTGACGTTTTTATGGGGCCATTGACTAACATGGAGAGCTGCAAAAAACGCCAGAAAACACCGGCGTCAAAAAACGTCCGTGTGTATGAGGCCTTAAAATAAAAATTAAAATAGTTAAAAAAAACCAAAAACTTAAAGCGTCCCATCCCCGCGAGCTCGTGTGCAGAAGCGAACGCATACGCAAGTCCCGCCCCCATATGAAAACTGTGTTCAAACCACACATGTGAGGTATTGCCGCGATCGTTAGAGCCAGAGCAATAATTCTAGCAGTAGAACTCCTCTGTAACTCAAAAATGCTAACCTGTAGAATTTTTTAAACGTCGCCAATGGAGATTTTTATGTTGCAAAGTTTATCGCCATTCCGCGAGCGGACGCGATTTTGAAGCATGACATGTTGGGTATCATTTTACTCGGCGTAACATTATCTTTCACAATATGGAAAAAAATTGGCCTAACTTTACTGCTGTCTTATTTTTTAACTCACAAGCGCATTTAAAAAAAAAAAAAAAAAAATCAGTTTTATAAGACCGCTGCGCAAATACGGTGTGACAAAGTTTTGCAACTGCCGCCATTTGATTCTCTAGGGTGTTAGAAAAAAAACAATATACAGGGTGGGCCATTTATATGGATACACCTTAATAAAATGGGAATGGTTGGTGATATTAACTTCCTGTTTGTGGCACATTAGTATATGTGAGGGGGGAAACTTTTCAAGATGGGTGGTGACCATGGCGGCCATTTTGAAGTCGGCCATTTTGAATCCAACTTTTGTTTTTTCATTAGGAAGAGGGTCATGTGACATAAAACTTATTGGGAATTTCACAACAAAAACAATGGTGTGCTTGGTTTTACCGTAACTTTATTCTTTCATGAGTTATTTACAAGTTTCTGACCACTTATAAAATGTATTCAATGTGCTGCCCGTTGTCTTCACACACTGATAGCAACACCGCAGGAGAAATGCTAGCACAGGCTTCCAGTATCCGTAGTTTCAGGTGCTGCACATCTCGTATCTTCACAGCATAGAAAATTGCCTTCAGATGACCCCAAAGATAAAAGTCTAAGGGGGTCAGATCGGGAGACCTTGGGGGCCATTCAACTGGCCCACGACGACCAATCCACTTTCCAGGAAACTGTTCATCTAGGAATGCTCGGACCTGACACCCATAATGTGGTGGTGCACCATCTTGCTGGAAAAACTCAGGGAACGTGCCAGCTTCAGTAGGGTGGCCGACCAAATTGGTCAGTCAACCACGGTGTAGGCAAATCGGTCGGTCAAATAGAGCTGCAACCACGGATATACAGAGGCAGTCAGAAGGAAAACGAGCCGGGTTCAGTCCGATGATAGCAAAGCCACAGAGGACAGGCTACAGACTGACTACCCGTGGGGAAATGACAAAATCAAATGAACCATCTAGCTGATGATAGCAAAATCCCCCCACTCAGATCAAATAGGGGGGTCGGCTACAGGCAGACTTGAAGATGAGGAATCTCCATAAACGGCAGTATAATGATAACCTGGAGCCAATAAAATAACGTGTCAAGTGGGGGTAGTTGGAGAGGAATGAAACCCAACAGACCCGGTCTTAGGATGTGAACCAGCCCGCAGCATCCTTGATGCACAGACAAGAAATAAGCGTGGATCGCTGCGAGGACGGACACTGGAGATGGATCAGAGACAGATATTGAAGGGGAGATGTCGCCACAGCGGGGATGGATGCCTGGTAGAAGAAAGCAGTGTAGGACGTGAACCTGAAGCAGGGCAGCATACACTTACCGATCCAAGGGGTGGTCGACTGCTCGTAAGATCTCTTGAGTAATGACAGGTGTCCAATCCAGGTAACCGTTGATGGCTCTCCAACGTCTGAAGCGGGCGGGCACTGGTGTGGCTCCGGCAGACGGCTCCAGCAGAGGCAGCGGAGACAAGTGGCTCACACAGGGGTCAGAACCTTGTGGAGATGTGTGGGCCAGCGGGCAGCCCAACGTCTATGCGTTTCGCTGGTCACTCCAGCTTCGTCAGGACTAGCGCCACCTGGTGGGCGGGGGTGTATAAGTACACCCTTCCGTCCAATCTTGGAAGAACCCAAATAAACACAGGTGTTGCTACTGCTGTGCTAACGATAGATAGAATTCAATATAACGCAGATGTGATATCAAAACACATACAGGCATTCAAAAAGTGAAAAAATGAAAACTTACAAAATGAAATGAAAAGTTCAAGGGCATAATAGTTTAGCAACAGGGGTGTGTGGGAGTGGATGGAGCAATGTTTAACATACCGATTCAGAAAAGAAGACTTCACGTATATCCCCACACCCTGTGTGCCCACACCCTTCAACCCTTTGCAATTTCACAAATATAAATCATATAACGGACGGTTAACGTCACATAACCCATTTAACGAGGGTCCTAGACGCAGAGGTAAAGGACACACACCCTCTCTCTATTATGCTCATATGTTAAAATAACTTAATGGGCTCTATTAGCCCCAATGTTGCACTGATAATGTCTGGTGAACCTAACTTTATATTGGGAAGGATTTGTCACAGGGTGTCCACTTAAGCATAAGGTCAATCAGGGAACTCGTCTTCTTTAGACATTCATGAAGTTGTTTGGTAAGATAAAGCGAATCGAATGGCTAACACGATATCAGCTTGATGATATGATCAATTATGGAGTGTCTAAAAATGGTTGTAGGTTAAGTTCTTTATTCAAACCAGCTGGCATCATCACCCCCAGGGTATAGATCCAGTATTTTTCCTTTTGTAATAATATCTTATCAAAGTCGCCTCTTCTACTGCTGATGTTTAGAGCATAAATGCCCTTGACCGTAGTGCCCTTTGGATTTCCTCCATGATGAATGGAATAGTGCTCCGCAATATTGCTCTTAGGTTCGTTCCGTCTAATGTCACTAAGGTGTTCCCCAATGCGAATACGTAATTGCCGTTTGGTCTTGCCAATATACATTTTATTACACGGACAGGTGAGGCTGTAAATCACCTTTATGGTGGCACAATTTATCAGACTTTTGATCTTGTAGACCTTTTTATGAGCCACATCCATATTTGCAAATCTGGCAATGACCACAGGGAAACATACCCTTAGTTTGTGGTACATTTGACAGCCATGTGTTTTTTGTTATGGGAGTATATTCTGATTTCGTTAGAAGGTCAGAAAGATTTGGAGCTCTTCTAGCTACCATATGGGGGTGGTCGCCGACAATTCCCGCTATGACGGGACATTTGGTCAGGGTTGGCCAATGTCTTGACATAACTTCTTTAACAGTTGGCCATTGTGAACCAAAGTTGGTAACAAATCTTACTGGCTCTTTCCTAGATGTTTTTTCATCCTCATTTAATACGGTCTTTTCCTGGAGGAGTGAGGGTCGTTTGCATTCCATTGCTCTCTTCTTGGCCTTTTTCAGAACCTTATGACTGTAGCCTCTTTCCTTGAAACGACCATACATAGCGTTGGCTTCCTTTTTAAACACTTCTACATCCGAGCAGTTTCTGCGAATACGCAGGAACTGTCCGATCGGTATACCTTGTTTCAGGGGTTGGGGATGGAAGCTATCCGCCCTCAGCAAAGTGTTGGCTGCTGATGGTTTACGGTACGTTGATGGTACTGATGCTTCCCTCATTTTTGGAAATGTTCAAATCCAAAAAGGGTAGGCTTTCGGAATTCCAAATGTAGATGGGTCTGATGTTAAAGCAGTTTTTATTAAGATTACCCATGAACTTTTCCAAATCCATCATGGTCCCTTTCCAAATCACTAAGATATCGTCTATATAGCGTATCCAAAGGTGTACAAATCTTCTGAAATCTTCCAGGGGGTAGACTTCAATTTCCTCCCACATGCCTAAATGGAGGCAGGCATATGAGGGTGCCCAGGCAGCCCCCATCGAAGTCCCTGAGATCTGTTGGTAATACTGCTGATTAAACTGAAAGTAGTTGTTATTAAGAGGAAAGGATAGGAGGTCAAGGATAAATTCATTTTGGTGAGCCATTTCAGGAAAGATCTTTTCCAAATAGAAGGACGTGGCCCTTAAGCCCCACTGGTGGGGAATTGACGTGTATAGGGATTCGACATCAATGCCCACCAGTAGCCACTCACTGTTGACCTCAACCTCCTGTAATCTGTTGAGCACTTGTTTTGTGTCTCTTACATATGACTCTAAGGTCGGGACCATGGGTTTCAAAAGTTCATCCAAGTATTTCCCCATTCTGTCTAGGGGTCCATTGATCGCAGAGACAATGGGCCTCCCTGGCGGATGGGTCAAACTTTTGTGCAGTTTCGGGATTATATAAAGGACCGGTATGTTGAACTCCCGAACAGAGAGAAAGTTTAGTTCTTTTTGACTCAAAATACCAGCTTCCCATGCCATTTTCAGGATACCGTTCAGGTCCGCCACCACTTTATTGAAAGGAGATGTCATTAGTTTTCGGTATGTTTTGTTGTCGCCAAGTTGTCTTTTAACTTCAGATACGTAGAAGTCTTCATCTAGGAGGACCACGTTGCCTCCTTTATCGCTCTTCCTGATAATGATTCCTTGTGCTTCACGTAGTTCATTGAGTGCTTTTCTTTCCTCTTTCGTGAGGTTATCTTGTCGTGGCATATTCCAGTTCATCTTTTTCAGTTCGCCGCAAATTAAGTCATAGAAGTGACTGATGGTTTTGTTCTTGCTTAATGGAATCATTTTGTTTGATTTTATATTTAAATCAGGACGTCTGACTGACATAAAGTCATCATCATCCATATTATCCGGCTCCCCTTGGGCTTCGTCAAGGAGTGACATAAGGTCTTCAAGGGCTCGAAGTTCGTCTTCTTGTAGAGATCTTCTGGTGGTGTCGTCCCGATCATTTAACTCATGTAAATAACGTAACAAGACTTTACGTAAAAACAACGTCACATCCTTATACACGGTAAACTCTTCCATGTCGTGGGTTGGAGAAAATGATAGACCTTTATTGAGTAATTTTATATGTGCTGGTTTTAGGGGAAATTTTGACAGATTGATCACTTTGTTATCAAAACTACCGACAAGAGAGGTGATGTCTGTGTTTCCTTTGACTTTTTGTTTTGCTCCTTGTTGTTCGATCGTTTTTCCCTCTTTCTCCGCCGTTTCCTTGTTGGTCTCTTGCTTTTGTTGATTTCAGGATCCCCCCTAGGGTCTGCTGTTCTCTTTCCGGGGAAGGGGAGCTTTCCCTGTTTCCATCTAAAAAAGAGACCGAGCGTTTTGAGTTGTCACTGTCGCTGCTTTCTGCATCAATTTTAGAACATAATCAATTACTACCCTGTCTGGATCTATGTCGACCTTTCTGTGAAGATAAGTTGAAAATTTTCCCTTTTTCCCAGTCAGTGAGGTCATGTTTAAATTTCGATTGTTTCGTTACTTTTAGGTTCCTTTGAACTTTCTCAATTTCTTTTTTGATTAGTTCATTCTGTTTGGTGAACTCTTCCTCAGCCTTATATATCTCCAAATCTTTACTGCTGTTATCAATTTCTTATTTAAGCTCATTCAATTGTATCTTCTCCTCCTCCACTATTAGTTTCATAAGTTCTAGGCCATGTGCGATACATAATTCCTTCCATTTTGAAATAAATCGTTCGTTATGGAGATGTTCAGCTGGAATAACCTTATCTCCAAGTCCCCGGGGGATAATTTTCTGAGATATATAGTACTCTAGAGACGACACATCCCATTTTCTATTGAGATGCTTGATCAGAAGTTTTTTATGTAGCCTAAATTTCCTTCTGATTTCATCTTCTTTGGATTCTGTTGTAGCGCCCTCATTGCCCAGGGCCGCTTTAATCTCCACATCGACTTCATTACCAAGGACATACGCCATTTCAATCACAGACGTAGCGAGGAAGGAAGAACCTATATCCCACACCAATCTTAAAGAGTCAAATGAATTGTGTTTGTAGATTGAAGAGATCCAGCAATAAATCACCTGCTGGCAACACACTCCTATGCACTTCCAGTCTGCCTGTAGCCAACCCCCCCCCCTATTTGATCTGAGTGGTGGGATTTTGCTATCATCAGCCAGATGGTTCATTTGATTTTGTCATTTCCCCACGGGTAGTCAGTCTGTAGCCTGTCCTCTGTTGCTTTGCTATCATCGGACTGAACCCGGCTCCAGTTTTCCTTCTGACTGCCTCTGTATATCCGTGGTTGCAGCTCTATTTGGAATCAAAAGAGAGCTAAAAAAAGCTAACTGGGAGGGGATTGGGACTTTATATGACACACGAGTGTGAGAGAAAGATACTGGATGGATATGGTAAAACAATTTATTTTAGAAATAGAACAATATTTTCATAGTATACATCATATAGTCAATATTCAAATAGGTCAGTACAGACCCAATATATAATATGTGTACATGGATACAAGGATACAAAGCATACATTTGATGGTATACAAAAAATTGCCCCATCCATCACATTGATATGGTTATGTAAAATGTTCCATTATTGATAAACCTGCGTTTGTCCATGACCTCCAAGTACCCTCGCAGGGGGTTGGTCCAGAAGACCTTGTAAAAAATTTTTTAAGTACAGCGTTTGACGGCAGCTGGTGGCTCTACGCACGTTTCGTGACTGAATGTCACTCATCAGGAGCAGGCTCGTCACTTGTCGAAGGTAAAAAAAATAAAATAAAAATTCATATAGATATATTGGGAAAGATCACCATGCAGGAGGAAACGATAATCCTCCATAATAAAAATTCCCAAAAAAAACCAACCTGTTGTATCCAAGGACCATACACACGCAGGCAGGGAGGGGGGGAAGCCAACAAGGGGCATCACATGCATGAGTTTTGCTATTATCATTGTATTTTTCACGGCTTGTTCGGCAATACAGTGTCTTTATTGTGACCTATGGGGGGGTTCACCAGTGGAGGCATTAGTGTGGGCTTTTTAGCGGGTGATTCTTTCTCCGCTAAAGGGGAGGGGGTGTATCCCACACACACCCCCCCGCGTTGGGGGAGTTTTTTAGCTTCACACATGACAACGTTGTCAACGGTGGTGGTTTCCTGATCAGTGTTCTTTCATTTTATGCTTTACCTTGTGTGTCTACCATGACTGTAGCATATATTTCAATAAAACTTTTTTACCTATATATTTGAATTTTGCTTGTTTATGAATTTCCTACATCTAAAAATTCCAGTGGCTTTTCATATGGTTACTTTTGCGGACAGCCTTCTGTGCTGCCCCCTCTTGGTGCGATCATTTTAATCCGCCAGCGATTCTCTGCACCATAAGACCGATCATATCGGCAGTTCAGCCGCTTGATCATTCATATCGGCAACGGGAGGGGACATCCCCCCTCCCGTCGCCCTCCAGTGCTTCTCCCGTTGCCTGGAGAACAAATCCGTCGCCGGCAGAAGTTGAGCGTAGAGATGACTGATGACCAGATGGTCACCAGTCATCTCTATGCGCCTCGGAGATCCGGGCGCAACGTATGATGTCACGCCCGGTTCACGTGATGTAAACAATGCCCGTGAAGTCGGCTGAAAAGACCGAGATCGCTGTTTTTTTTCTGATCTCAGTCTTTCCAGCCTAGAGGAGAGATGTAGGGTCTTATTGACCCCATATCTCTCCATAAAGAGTACCTGTCATGCAATATTCCTATTACAGGGGATGTTTACATTCCTTTTAATAGGAATAAGTGATCAAAAAAAAAAAAAAAAAAATTAAAGCGAAAGTGTAAAAATAAAGGTAAAATATATAATAATAAAAAAAAAATTGAAAGCGCCCCGTCCCCGCGGCTCGCGCACAGATGCGAATGCACGTGCAAGTCACGCCCGCATATGTAAACGGTCTTGAAATCACACATGTGAGGTATCGCCACGTGCGTTAGAGTGAGAATATTAATTCTAGCACTAGACCTTTTCTGTAACTCTAAACATGTAACCAGTAAAAAAATTTTAAGGTGTCTCCTATGGAGATTTTTAAGTACCAAAGTTTGGCGCCATTTCACGAGAGGGCGCAATTTTAAAGTGTGGCACGTTGGGTATCTATTTACTTGGCGTAACATCATCTTTCACAATATACAAAAAAATTGGACTAACTTAACTGTTCTGTTTTTTTTTTTAATTCATGAAACTGTTTTTTTCCCAAAAAAAAAACGCGTTTGAAAAATTGCTGCGCAAATACCGCATGACATAAAAAGTTGCAATGACCGACATTTTATTCCCTAAGATCTCTGCTAAAAAATATATAATGTTTGGGGGTTTTGAGTAATTTTCTAGCAAAAAAATGATGATTTTTACATGTAGGAGAGAAATGTCAGAATTGACCTGGTGGTGAAGTGATTAAAACATTCTGCTGGTCAGTGGCTTTAAAAAAAAAAAAAAAATTAAATACTGCTTGATGGGATAGCTGCAATTTTTGGTGACAATCTACGATTATGCAGAAATATGAAAAACTTGCATGATGACATCTCAACAAAATGGCAGATAACATTTGATTTTAAAATGTAAAATGAAGTGCCAAGGCTGCTTTAGACCCCTTTCACACTGGGGTCATTTTTCAGGCGCTTTAGCGCTAAAAATAGCACCTGAAAAACTCCATCCCAGTGTGCGCTTGCAGGACAGAAAGTAAAAGTCCTGCAAGCCACATCTTTGGAGCGGTGCAGGGGTGGTGTATACTTCGTTCCTCCACTGCCCCTTCCCATTGAAATGAATGGGCAGCGCTTATGAAGCTGCTGAACGCCGCATACTAGTCTATTATGTGACACTTTGCTGCCATGGAAACCCACGATGTCCCAGCTCCAGGAAGCGTCCATCTTCGTCCCTCTTCCTATCCGGAGGCCGCGGACTCCGGCTCTGCAATTTGCCGAAGCCGCGTGACGTCACTCCTGCGCGTGCCGCCAATCGGGGCACGCCATCAGTGATGTGCCTGATGACATGGGCACATGCGAGTACACTGCATATCTCCTGAACCATTCAGGTTTGGGAGATATGCAGGGAACCTATCAGTAAGCCTTATTATAGGCTTACCTGTAGGTTAAAGTGGTTGTCAAGACTTGACAACCACTTTAAGTGGCTAACATTCAGTATAAAGTACCATTAGAATGTGTAATATTCAACACTTTTAGCCAGTTTGTACATTTTTGCATTTTTTTTCAAATACATTTTCATTTGGTAATGCACCAAGCCTTTGCACCCTCGTTTTTAAATTTGTTGTTCAGCAGAAAGATTCCCTCAATCAGAAGAGGGCAGAATTTGTGAAGCATTACCGGTCACTTAAATGAATGAACATGACGATGACCTTATATAAAGACAGATCTCGATCTCCGAAATACCTTAGCGATACAGCGTCAATACTGTGGATCCACCTTTCTCTTACGTTCATTGACAGACGCAGCCTCTATTCATGACACGTGGGTTATGTACCTTTTACTAGGAGTAGACTAGGCAGAACGAAAATTCAGAAAGCAAAGCTGGCCCTTCCCAGGACGCCGTCCTCACTCAGCACATAACCCCTCAGCCCTGCATAGCATATCAGTTTTCTTCTGCCTAGTGCAAGGAGTTAGACCTGGTTCCCTGCTGGGAACTGCGGTTCCCCTATTTTTTTGTTTTTTTCTTTCCTTCTTTTTGCGCAAGACTTCTGATGAAGACTGCAATCAAGTAGCTGGCTGGGGACCACGTGGATGTTTTCTTGTCCTGCCATTTCCCCAGCATGGCCGACGGATGCGAGCCACCCTTAGCCTTGGCCGGGTCCGCCGCATCCTGCCCGTTCCGTGCGGGTGGCCGGTGGGTTGAACGTCCCACCTGCGACCGAGTGAGCAGGCTGCGCCTCGCGTCCAGGGGTTGCTTGGCCAGCAGCATCCCTCCCCACCTGGGGGGAGGAAGGTCTGCACGGGTGGCTACACGCTACACCCGTCTGGAGTGGTGAGTGACACCCCCCTCCCCCCCTCCAGGGGTCCGGAGGGGGTATGGCTAGCAGGGCTCGTCCCGGTGGGGGGGTACAGGTGTCCACCTTTCTGTTCTCACCCCCCCTACCCCGCCCGCCTCACTGTCTGCACAGTCACCCCTGCTGCCCAGCCGTTATTTTGTTCTCACATGCGGCGGTCGCCGCCATTTCGTCGTGGCCGCGGCCATTTTGGGGACGGTTTTGGCCTCTTGGCGGCCATTTTTGGTTAGTCCCCCTGCACAGTAAAAACGTGCATGTTGGCGCCAACTGCTCCTCTTCCAGATCAATGTGGGACAGCAGCAGCGGTGGGGCCTTCTTATCAAGACAGGCACACAGTTCAGAAAACAGCAAGTATGGCTGGTTCTTCCTCCCTGGGTGCGGGCGCGGTGGTGCTGGGTCCTTTGGGCAGTCTCTGAGCAGCTGTGGGGCACGTTGTGGGGGTGCGCTGTGGGGGCGTCATGGCTGGTAAGCCATTTAAGTGTTCTAGGAGTGGTGCTATGGCGGCGGAATCCGCAGCATTTTCTTAGGAGGGGTCAGCTGAAGCGCAAGCTGCGCTGGGACCTATGGTTCCCCTAGATCAATTGTCTTCAATATTAGAAGACTTTTTCACCCGGGGGGAATGGAGCCATGCTAGGGGGGTCCCCAAAAAGCATCCACCCCCACCTCCATCATCAGGGGAGGATTCAGAGCCGGAAAGGGCTCGGTGGTCACGGAAACCCCCGTGGAACGCTCAGATGGGGTGGAGGACCAGGGGGCCTCGGTGGCTCGTGAAAAGGCGCTGGTGGCCTCCCTGGTTGCTGCCATTCGCAATTCTCTGCGACTGGACCAGGTTGGGGAGTCGCAAGCGACTGTTTACACCTTTGGGTCCCTGAAGCCATCCCGTGCTCCAAAAGTATTCCCCCATATTGAACACTTTGACCAGTTTGTCTATAAGGAGTGGCAGCGTCCACAAGATTCCTTTACCCCACCAAAACGTTTTTTGTGCGCTATCCTTTTGAGGACAGCCTGTTGCAGAAATGGTAGTCCCCGCGGTGGATCCACTGGTGGCCCACCTGAATAAGGTCGCCTTCTTTTAGAGCTCCGGCCGATAGGCGGACAGAAGCAGTTTCCAAGGCTCCTTTCTTGGTGGCAGGGGTAGCTATGAGACCGGCCTTGGCGTCGGTCAATGTGGCTCAGTCGCTCACTGAGTGTGCGATGGAAATGCGCAATGATCTGGGCTGGGGGGATTTACCTGAGTCAGTGCAGTGAGCAGATCACCTGGTGCAGGGTCTTCATTACCTCTGCGACGCAGCACTGGTTTTAGTCCCTATGCTATCAAAAATGTCAGTTTTTGCGGTCATTATTAGACGGCTGCTGTGGTTACGGTGCTAGTCGGGCGACCACGCGTCTAAGAAGGGTATCACAGTCCTGCCTTTCAAGGGGGTCGGCTTTTAGGGGCCCAGCTGGACGAAATCGTTAAAGATTTCACGGGGGGGGGTACCTTCCTCCCGGAACCCAAGCGGCGTGAACATTGCCGTAAACAGGGGCCTTCGTCCTCTGGACAGAAGCGTTTTTTTCGTGCGCCCAGTTCGGCGGGCTAGGGCTCTAGGCCCGGCAAAGCTGCCTCTGGGACCGGTAAGCGGCCCTGGCTGCGCAAGTCCAAAAAGACGGAGGAAAAGTCCTCCACCGCATGATGTGTTGCCCCCGCCTGACTCGGGTGTGGGGCAGGCTTCTGGGGTTAACGGACCGGTGGACCGCTCGCATCTCCAACCGGTGGGTGCGGAAGGTGGTGTCCTCCGGGTACAAGATAGAGTTCACTACTCTACCCCCGGACAGGTTCTTTCCATAAAATTTAAGACTCCCTCCGGGGCGTCGGCAAGCTCTGCTAGAGGCTGTTCAGACGCTGTCAGAACAGTGGGTAATTGGGCCAGTCCCCCGGCGGAAAGGTTCCGCTGTGTTTTACTCGAACCTCTTTGTGGTGCCAAAGAAGGGTGGGGTCAGGCCGGTTCTGGGTCTGAAAGCGCTCAATCACTTTATGAAGGTGCGGAAATTCAGAATGGAATCAGTCCGTTCGGTCGTAGCCGCCCTACACCAAGGGTGATTTTCTGGCGTCCCTGGACTCAGGGACGCTTATCTTCATGTTCCCATTTGTGTCTGGCATCAGCGCTTCCTGCGCTTTGCTGTGGGGGATCCCCATTATCAATTTGTGGCTCTTCGCTTCGGTCTGGCCTCGGCTCTGCGGGTCTTCACCAAGATACTGGGTGCTGGCTCTGCTGAGACAGAGAGGCATTGCTGTGGTAGCATACCTGGACGATCTACTCCTGCGAGCGGAGTCCGCTCCGGCTCTGGAGGACAATGTTGCCATCACCCTGGCCTCACTGAGAGACTTCGGTTGGCTGATCAACCTACAGGAGGCGACACTGACTCTGTCCTGTCGCCTGAAATATCTGGGCCTGATCTTGAACACGGAGCAGGCGAAGGTGCTTCTACCTCCGGCCAAATTGTTGACGCTGCAAGCAGCGGTGCGAACCCTGCTGTCACGTCGGTGGTCCTCCTTACGGTTCTGTATGTGGGTGTTGGGGCTCATGGTCTCGGCCTTTGAGGCGATACCATACGCCCAGAGTCGCACCCGACTCCTGCAGCGGAGCGATTCTGCTGCAGTGAGACAAGTCTCCCTTGTCTCTGGATCGTCTGATCAGATTGGATCATCAGACCAAGGGGTCGTTGACCTGGTGGCTTCGGGTCCCGACATTGACCTTGGGAAAATCGTTTCTTCCCCTGGAGTGGTCGATAGTCACGACGGGTGCCAGCCTACTCGGACTGGGGTGGAGTCCTGGGGCAGTTGTCTGCTCAGGGCCGTTGGTTGGCGCAGGAATCTCGCCTTCCAATCAATGAGTTGGAGCTGAGGGCGATCAGGCTCTCCCTCTTCCACTGGTCGACAAGACTGCGCCGCCTCCCGTTTCGGGTTCAGTCGGACAACGCCACGTTGGTGGCGTACGTGAACCATCAAGGCAGAACAAGAAGCTCGGCAGCAGCGGCACAGGCAGCCCACACTCTGAGGTGGGCAGAAATGCACGTGCCAGCAATCTCCGCCATCTACATTCTGGATGTAGAAAATTGGCAGGCGGACTTTTTCAGTCGCCAGATGCTGGATCAGGGAGAATGGTTCCTGCATCTGGAGGTGTTCCGCCAGATATGCCAAAGGTGTGCAACGCCAGATGTGGTTCTCCTGGCGTCAAGATTGAATCACAAGGTGCAGACCTTCATGTGGCAGGACAAGGGATACGTTGGCGTTAGCCACGGGCGCTCTGGTGGCCCCGTGGTCTCGGTACCGGCTTCTGTATGCCTTTCCTCCTCTAGGACTTCTACCTTGGCTGTTGCGCAGGATGGAAGTGGAGGGAATCCCGACAATCCTGGTGGCTCCGGTGTGGCCTCGGTGTCCTTGGTACGCCGACGTGGTGCGGATGTTATCAGATGTTGCCTGGCGGCTCCCGCTTCGCGATGATCTGTTGTCACAGGGACTCATCCTGCACCCTGCTTTACACTCGCTGGCTTGATGGCCTGGCTATTGAGTCCCAGGTACTGAGGGACAGGTGGGTCTCTGAATCAGTGATCCCCACCATGCTTAAGGCGCGCAAGTACACTTCGCGCAAGATTTATCATCGCACCTGGAAAGCCTATATTGCTTGGTGGGAGGCGGGGGGTTGGAACCCCCGTTCTTTTGCTGTTGCTCGGGTGCTGGCATTTCTTCAACAAGGCCTGGACCAAAAGTTGGCTTTGAGCACCCTCAAGGGCCAGATTTCCGCTCTGGCGATTCTGTTTCAGCATCCTTTGCTCCATGCATTTGTACAGGGTGTACGTCATGTGGCTCCTCAGGTACGGTCGCCCCTGGCGCCGTGGGATCTGAACTTGGTACTTTCTGTACTGCAGAAACCTCCCTATGAGAAAATCAGGGATATTCCCTTACAATTGCTGTCTCAGAAGGTCGCCTTCTTGGTGGCTATCACATCCGCTAGGCGGATGTCTGAATGGCAGCTTGTCGTGTAGGTCTCCTTATTGGTCCTACATAAGGATAAGGCGGTGCTGCGTCTGTCTCCTTCGTTCCTTCCGAAGGTGGTCTCCTCTTTTCACATTAATGAGGACATTGTCCTCCCTTCTTTGTGTCCGCACCCATCTCACCGTAAGGAGATTGCTCTGCATTCCTTGGTTGTGGTGAGAGCATTGCGGGTGTGTTTGACAGCTACGGCTCCTTTTAGGAAGTCGGATGCGCTGTTTGTGCTGACGGAAAGGCCGCGCAAAGGGTTGGCGGCTTTGTCGGCAACTGTTTCACGTTGGATCAGACAGACCGTGACCCATGCGTATACTGTTCGGGGCCAAGCATCCACTTTTCCAGTCACGGCTCATTCCACCAGAGCGATTAGCACTTCCTGGGCGTTTAGACACCAAGCGTCGGTGTCTCAGGTGTGCAAGGCGGCTACCTGGGCCTCGGTGCACATTTTTGTTAAGTTTTACAAAGTTGATGTGTCAGAATCTGCGGATGCTGCTTTTGGCCGCAAAGTTTTGCAAGCGGCGGTGTAGGCGCGGCTGGCGCCTCCCGAGATCTTTCTGTTGGGTACAGTTGTTATTGTTTACCCACCCCTCTTGTTTGACACTGCTTTGGGATGTCCCCATGTGTCATGAATAGAGGCTGCGTCTGTCATGAACGTAAGAGAAAATGGGATTTTATTAAGAACTTACCGTAAAATCCTTTTTTCTGAGTTCATTGACAGACGCAGCACCCACCCCTCGGTGTTGTGTTTGTACGGCTTGTTACGAACTGATATGCTATGCAGGGCTGAGGGGTTATGTGCTGAGTGAGGACGGCCCCCTGGGAGGGGCCAGCTTTGCTTTCTGAACTTTCGTTCTGCCTAGTCTACTCCTAGTAAAAGGTACATAACCCACGTGTCATGAATAGAGGCTGCGTCTGTCAATGAACTCAGAGAAAAGGATTTTACGGTAAGTTCTTAATAAAATCCAAAGTACAAGTGACTGTTTCAAACACAAATTACATAGGCATGAATTACTGGCAGGAAACACATTCTGAGAAATACTATGCAGCTATATCTAAGAGGCTGTGAGATATCAGCAGTGTTCAGATGCAATACAGGTTGCAATACAAAGCACAGCCTGTGATGACACAGCAAAGCACAGTTCTACAGCGGACTATACGTATATAAATAATAAAAAAAAAAAAACCTGAAATGATATTTGATGGTATAATACAGGTATAATAAGTGAATTTCTTGTGATACATACAGTTGTATGCAAAAGTTTAGGAACCCCTGACAATTTCCATGATTGTCATTTATAAATATTTGGGTGTTTGGATTAGCAATTTCATTTTGATCGATCAAATAACTGAAGCACACAGTAATATTTCAGTAGTGAAATTAGGTTTATTGGATTAACAGAAAATGTGCAATATGCATCAAAATGAAATTAGACAGATGCATAAATTTGGGTACCCCAACAGAAAAATCACATCAATATTTAGTAGAGCCTCCTTTAGCAGAAATAACAGCCTCTAGACCAGCCTTTCTCAACACCGAGGAACCCTTCAAATAATTCTCTGGTCTTGAGGAACCCTTGCTAAAAATTAAAAATCTACAACTCATGATACATTAGTGTGATGGTCATGGGAAGAATGCTCCTTACACTTGTGGTCATTGGAAAGAATTACCCCGTTACAGATAGCTAAAAAGATCAATGGTGTCATTGGGAATTTAATTGAGAGGTAGAAATTGACCATTGCTCAAGGAACCCCTAGCAACCTCTGAAGGAACCCTAGGGTTCCACGGAACCCTGGTTGAGAAACCCTGCTCTAGACACTTCCTATAGCCTGTAATGAGTGTCTGGATTCTGGATGAATGTATTTTGGACCATTCCTCCTTACAAAACATCTCCAGTTCAGTTAGGTTTGATGGTTGCCGAGCATGGACAGCCCGCTTCAAATCACCCCACAGATGTTCTTTGATATTCAGGTCTGGGGACTGGGATGGCCATTCCAGAACATTGTACTTGTTCCTCTGCATAAATGCCCGAGTAGATTTTGAGCAGTGTTTTGGGTCGTTGTCTTGTTGAAATATCCAGCCCCGGCGTAACTTCAACTTTGTGACCGATTCCTCAACATTATTCTCAAGAATCTGCTGATATTGACTGTAATCCATGCGACCCTCAACTTTAACCAGATTCCCAGTACCGGCACTGGCCACACAGCCCCACAGCATGATGGAACCTCCACCAAATTCTACTGTGGGTAGCAAGTGTTTTTCTTGAAACGCTGTGTTCTT
>BLSH010218016.1:590312-602800 GCA_018402905.1 Glandirana rugosa
TATTTAAACAGGGTAATAAACATTATCTACTCGTATTGTCTACATAAATGACTTAATCACGCTATACGATCGACAAGAACCCAACGTCATGAGTCTTATCGGTCTTCTATCGTGATTACTATCTTTGTCTGTCGTCCGTATAAAGTAAAAGTGGTTTACATAATACCATACGAAATTATATATTTCAGAACTATTCCAACACTTATCTCAACTCGCTTGAAGATCTTCAGGCCCAAGACGACCAAGCCGTCTTGAAGCCCTGTTTCAGGCCCAAGCCCAGGCCTGTCTTGGGCTTGAAACAGGGCCTGGGGCTTGCCGGGACAAAGTTCGGGTTCTGTCCGGACCCGAACCCGGACTTTGTCCCGAAGTTCTGCCGAACCAGCAGAACCCGGACTTCTAGAAGTTCGCTCAACTCTATTCACAACCTTATCAAGACTTTATATATTAAAGCATACCATAATACATTTGGTGAAAATGAAATATGCCTGCTGTCTGTTTCTATCATTAGTGCTATCTTCTGGCTATTCTGAGTACTGCAACCCAAGAACAGCTAGCATATCGCACTAATTCAGTAAATACATCTGTTATGCTCATCTATTACAAATAATGGGACAAATTTATTTCCAGGACTTCATTGTTAAAAAAAATGAGGCATATTTTACAGGGTTCAATTGAGGAATACAAACCATCTTTTTGAGAACTCACACAATTTCCCTTTGACTTGCATATTTAGAAAATAACAGGTTTACCTCAAAATACTGGGGAAGCATGTGCACTGCAGCTCAAAGAAGCTGCCCCTACAGGCTTTTGAGCTTTTTTGAGCTCTCATTTTTTCTGCCTGGAAACTCTCCTCCATGTTAGCCAATGTGTCCATGCACACTATGGCTTTTTCAGGAGTTTACAGGAATGCATATGCTCTTAAAGGCAGAACCCCCCCCCACACCAAACTCACGTTTTTGAGAGGAGCTTTTGAGCAGAAAAGATGCCCAAGTGCCCAAAAATGTGTCAAAAAGCACGAACGAGCATGAAAAAGCTCAAAGAGGCTCGAAAACACAAAAAAGAAATAAGAAAAACGAACTGAGGAGAGGGTTTGTGAAAAAAAACGCTTATGCTCAAAGGAGCTCAATAAAAAACGTGCAAAAGAGCCCAACAAAGCACAAGCATCTTCAAGCTGAAATAAAAGCTCCAATGCCCATAAAAGAAGTTTTCTTTTAGCTGCAGTGTGCATGAGTCCTTAGAGTTTAGAGCATTAAAACCACTTCAGCCTCGGAAGGATTTCCCACTTTAGGACCAGAGCACTTTTTGCGATTCAGCACTGCGTCGCTTTAACTGACAATTGCACGGTCGTGCGACGTTGTATGCAAACAAAATTTGCGTCCTTTTTTCCCCCCACAAATAGAGCTTTCTTTTGGTGGTATTTGATCCCCTTTGCGTCATTTCTGATCACCGCTATAAACAAAAGAAAAGCGACAATTTTGCAAAAAAAAAAAAAAAAATTTTGTACTTTTTGCTAAAATACAAATCCAAAAAAAATATAAAAAAAAACATTTTTTTTGATTGGTTTTGGCCAATTTATATTCTTCCTCATATTTTTGGTAAAAAAAAAAAAATTGCAATCTGCATTTTTTGATTGATTTGAGCAAAAGTTGCCGCGTTTACGGATGATGAGAATTAATTTATGGGTTTTTTGTTTTTTTTAACTAGTAATGACGGCCATCTGCGATTTTTAGCGGTACTGCGATACTGCAGAGGACATGTCGGACCATTTTGGCACTTTTTTGGGACCATTGGCATTTATACAGCGATCAGTGCTATAAACATGCACTGATTACTGTGTAAATGCCATTAGCAGTGAAGGGGTTAACCTGGACAGGGCGCTCTAAGGGTTAACTGTGTTCTAACTGTATTGGTGCTGGGCTGGCAGGGGGAGGAGAGTGATCACGGCTTCCATATACAGGAAGTCTGTGATCACAGCCCTTCCCCCTCTGTCAGAACGGAGATCCGCGCTTACATACACCGACCTCCGTTCTTTCACTGTGGGGGGGCCATCGTGGGTAGCCGGAGGCGATCGAGTCTGCCCTACCCGCTCCCTGGTCCCCCCAGAACACAGTGAGCGCGCGGACGACAAAGTGGCTGGATATCGCAAACCGCCGTATTATTACGGCGGTTTGCGATATCCAGCCACTTTGTTGCCGTCAGATGCTGGCCGGCAGTCGGCAAGTGGTTAAATGAGCAATGCATCTAGAACGTATGCAAGTATTTTGTTTCTCTGCCAAATACAATGCCTAGCAAGTGAAAAAGTTTAATTAACTTGCACTTTGGCAATTAACTTAAAGAACCATACGCAGACACAGTTTAAGTTTAAAGTGTAAAGGTAAGAAAACCGCTAAATACACATACATAACACTATTTCTGAAGTTTAAAGTGTAAGTGTAGGAAAACCCGCTAAATACATAGAGGAAATGCATATATTTGGGCTGTTTTACCTTCCAAAAATATGTAATTTTATTCCATCAATTTTATTACTTAGAAAACCCTGTTAGACAACATAGTCTAATAGTATAATCAAGCAAGCAAGATCCGTTGGTACACATGGTAAGTTTTTTTTTTGTTCAACCCAGTGGACTGAACGAAAAAAAAAAAAAACTGAGGCGGTCTCTTTACTAACTATGCAATGCTAGTACAGCTATCTCTCCGCTGTGCTATTGTGTTCTGACCTGGGGGCCATTGGCTGTTGGTTTTCCAGCTTGCTTGTTTGACAGAAGCCGGTCATGAGATTGGTTTCTGTCAGACAAAGACCTGTACACACGGGCCAAATGTCAACCGGTTTCTACTGTACCAGCTGATTTGTATGGGGCTTTAGATGTCAGCACTGTCCAGTGCAATAAAGCCTGATTAACTTAACATGATCAATCTTCCTCTACTGGTTTGAATACTAATGTGCAGATGACTACTACAAAAAAAACGATGTTTAAATAAATAAACAGATGGGTTATGTAAAGTTCCTATACATATGCCTACACTTAGGGTACTTTCACACTGGGGCGGGCAGGCGGTAAATGCTCGCTAGTTTCAGCTGGGATTTACCGCTGTTATGGTGGCGCTATCAAGGCGAAGCGCTGCCCATTGTTTTCAAAGGACAGGGGTGGTGGAGGGGCGGTGTATCACCGATCACCGCACTACCCCAAAGATGCTGCTTGCAGGATTTTTTGTAATGTCCAGCAAGCGCACCGCCCCAGTGTGAAAACACTCAGGGCTTTCACTTTGGGGTGGATTGGGGGATTTTTGAGTCATTTTACAGGCGCTATGGAAGTAGCCTTACACTTAAAGTGATATTAAAGTCTCTTTTTGTTTTTTTTTTAACCATAAACATGCTGTAATTATCTGCTATATGCAATGGTTTTACACAGAGCAGCCATGATCCTCCTCTACTGAGGTCCCCTGCTGGTGCTCCTGCCTTCGAGTACTCCCCCCCCAGCAAGCCACTTGCTAAGGAAGGGTACTCGAGCAGCCTTGCTGCCCCCCTGCTTCCTTTTCACTGTATTTGATTGACAGCAGCAGGGGCCAATGGTTCCCACTGCTCTCACTGAGTCCAGGGAGGAGGGGGAGAGAGAGAGAGCAGCAGCACTGCTGCTCTCGGGCACAGCGCTGGACAGTAATCGGGCACAGGTAAGTATTTGGGGGGAGCTTCACCTAAAAGGTTTTTCACCTTAATGTAGAGAATGCATTAAGGTAAAAGAAAACCTTTATCCCTTACAACCACTTTAATGAACATAACAAGACATCAGTTGCAGCTACCATATGTATAGCAAAAGGCTTATTGAGTTCTGGGTGCGGTCAAAGCCCCTGTGTATGTATGTGTCCTAAAAGAAGTATACATTGGAACACATTGATACTCACCTGCTTTCCCAAGGGATATTTAGGGAGAATACAAGTAAAATGATGGAGGCATCTTAACACTGGAATGAAATTCTCATGGTAGGAATGCAAATTTTCCAGAAATGTTTGTGTTATTTCCTGCAATAGAAAGATAAATATACTATAGTTATATATGTAGGAAAGGGTGAAAGAAAGCCAAGTAAAAGCATCTTGTTTATCTTTAAGCTATTGGTTCTTTGATTATTAATCTAAATGTTCTGCAATCCAAACTCCCTTCGCACAAATACTTCTTTAAAGTGAAAATACATCCGTTGATGCATTGTTCTTTAATACCTTTTTCTGTTTTACATTATTATTTAAAAGAAACTCTACTGTGATGTATTACACTCTTAGCCTCAAGCTGGACAGAGATTTTCAACATTCTAGGTGCCAGCATACTGACAGTGCATGTCACTGGGGAAGGTTAACTTTGCAGTTAATCTTTTACGTATACAAATAGTAGTCACCACCACATGTTTTAACAGATAGGGCTTGTGCACACCACAGTTCAAAAAGGCTGCTCCTACAGGCGTTTGAACTGTTTTTTTTTGAGCTTTTACTTTTCTATGACTCCACCTCCCCCCCCCCCCCTTACTCCCCTCCATGTTAGCCTATGAGTCCATACACACTATAAGCAGTTTCAGGAATTTAAAGGCCTGTAGGAGCAGCCTCTTTGAGCTGCAGTGTGCATAAGACCAAACACACGATGACAGCATCTGCTATAGCAATTCTGACCTTCAAGAAAAATATGTGACACTCACTGCTATGACCGGACAGGAATGTAACAATAGTTTAAAATATATGTTTACTTTTTTCAAAGAGGCAATAGATGCTTTAATTTCAGGTTAGAGGATTCAGAGATTCAGCTTAATGATTTTTAAGTATTGTTTTAATAGAAGGAAAGGAAAACAGCACAAGAAAAGATTTACAGATATTAAAAAACAGAGAATCCGAAAACGTAAAATAAATTGGATTAAACGTGAAAAAAAGTTGACCTGGTCTTTGGTTTTGTGCAGAGTTTAATTAATTTGCAGAACACATCTAATCTCATGGGTTACAGTCACTGGCTATCATTAATGGCTGTTGGCATTTTTTCATAGTTTAAATTATGAATGAGAGCTTCAGCTCTCCGTGAAGAGGGCCATTACAGAAATAACATAACCAGGTCAAGGGTCTGAGGGGTATGCTGAAGGGGTGTTGAAGTGTTAAGATGTTCCAGCAGATATTCCCTCAATGGAATTTTTATCTACCTTTATCTTTCCAGATGACAAGGCGTTGTAGTCTTACAACCAACATTTTTTAGCAGAATTAAATTAGGAGTCACAATGGGCATACCCCGGGGGGATCTTCATGGACTGGGAACCATAGGAATGCATCAAGGCACTGGACCTGTACAACAGCCTGAGGCTGTCTACACTCATTGCACTCACTGCCAAGGTGAACACCCACGCAGGATCCAGTGTCTGAAGCAACGTTACAAGCTGTCCCCAAAGTGAGGGGTTCAGGTATGGTTCCCAAGGTGTTATAGAGCTTGCACTGATCTGGATGTACTGCTTCTTTTGTTATAGTAGAAGGCAGTGAATAGTTGATATAAGAATTAAAGAATCTAAAATAAAGTAAAGAAAACTGGATATTTTCTTTGTTTACCTGTAAAATCACAGGACACAGCATTTATCCATAACAATTAGGTTATGTTGCCACCTTCAGGTGATTGGTTGCTGGCAAAAAAAAAATATGGGAGATCCCCTCCCCATTCAGTTTCAGTAGCAAGCCATTAACCACAAAGGATAAGGGGCGGGTCTCTGTGTCCCATGATGAACTCCAAGAAAAGGATTTTACAGATAAACCAAAATTTTCATTTTCTTTATTGTACTTAACGGGACACAGATGATCTTCATATCCATGATAATAGGGATGTCCAAAAGCACTGAATATGAGGGGAGAGCAACACAAGAACTGGTCCCAAACAACCACACTTAAACAGGTTAGAACCTTACACAGCAGCTTGCAAAACACCCTGACCAAAGTGGAACTAACATCCACTTGGTAACACTTACAGGATGTCTCCAACATACAAGCCAACCTCAATGCACTGTTTAATTGGGCAACTATGTGGCAAATGAGGATTAATGTAGATAAATATAAAGTTATGCACTTGAGGTTAAGAATATGCATGCATCATACATACTGGGGGGGGGGGGGTACAACTGGGGGGATCCATAGTAGAGAAGGATCTGGGGGTTTTGGTAGGTCATAAGCTTAATAATGGCATGCAATGCCAAGCTGTGGTTTCCAAAGTGAGTAAAATCCTTTCTTGTATTAAGAGAGGTATGGACTCCAGAGAGAGAGAGAGAGAGAGATAATTTTGCCCCTGTACAAATCATTAGTAAGACATCATCTGGTCTATGCAGTTCAGTTTTGGGCACCAGTTCTCAAAAAGGATATCGGGGAACTGGAGAAAGTGCAGAGAAGGGCAACCAAACTGATAAGAGGCAAGGAGGAGCTCAGCTATTAGGAAAGATTAGAGGAGCTGAATTCTAGCTTGAGAAGAGGAGATTAAGGGGGGATATAATCAACATGTACAAATACATATATGGTTCATATAGTAACCTTGGTGTTGAGTTATTCACTTTAAGGTCATCACAGAGGACAAGGGGGACCTCTTTACGTCTAAAGGAAAAAATAATTAATTTCCAAATACGGAAAGGTTTCTTCACAGTTAGAGCTGTGAAAATGTGGAATAGACTCCCTTCAGAGGTAGTTCTGGCCAGCACAGTAGATTGCTTTAAAAAAAGGCCTGAATTCTTTCCTTAATGTACATAACATAACTGGCTACTAACATTTATAGTAAACTTCATCCAGGGAAAATCCGATTGCCTCTTGGGGGATCGGGAAGAAATTTTTTCCCCCGCTATAGCAAATTGGATCATGCTTTGCTGGGGTTTTATGCCTTCCTCTGGATCAACGGTGGGTGAAGGGATTGTGTATATGGGATTGTATGGTTATATATACATATATATAATTTTTTTTTGGTTGAACTAGATGGACTTGTATCTTTTTTCAATCTAACTATGTAACTGCCGAAAAATAAGCCGATAGATACACCACAAAATGGTCGTCATGGAAGCTGCGTGACCCTTCCTTGGGCCTTCAGGAAGCACAAAGAGGAAATCTGACTGACAAATTGCAGCAGACGACTTCAGGTAAGACCCAAGGGCACAAACCACATCCAAGGTGAGAAGAAGCCTTGTCTTCTGGCATCTGAGGCTTAGGACAGAAAGATGGCAACAGAGCATCCCACCTTATGTATAAAGGATGGCACAGGCCGTAGAATTAACTTGTCATGGTAGAGGCACCAGGTAGGCCAGTCCCAAATCAACTCCAAATTGGAGAAAGGCCAGAATGTGACCCACGACATATTTATGACAATAAAATTCCCTAGCCTCACAACAAGCAAAGTAAGAATTCCAAGTTCCGTGTTAAATCTTCCCTGAAGTCTCCCTCCGAGCCTTCAGCAGGGTAGGAATAACTGAATCAGAGATTCTCGTCTCTCAATATCTTGCCTTCAACAGCCATGATCATAAAGCCAGCAAGTGCAAAGGATAGAAGATTGGACCTTGTGACAGAAGGTCAGATCAACCTAGAAGGATCCCAGGGTCGTCCATCGACACGTTCACAATGTTCAAGTTCTGGGCCAGGCTGGGGTGATCAGAATCACAAGAATTCCTTCCACTCGAATCCTCAGAAGCAGACAAAGTAGAATCTATAATGGTAGTAAGGCATAAATTAGGAAGAACTGGCCTCGCAGTGTCGCCAAAGCATCCAACACAAACACTTGAGAATCCCTGGTCCTAGAGACAAACCTGCCAGCTTTGCATTGAACCTGGATGCCTAAAGATCCACATCCAGGGTGCCCCACCGTTAACAGAGTTCCTTGTACATCTCTGGGTGAACATCCCTCTCCCCTGGAGACAGCTATTGATGGCTGAGAAAATCTGCCTGTCAATTTTCACACCTGGAATATGGACAGTGGGTGGGAACATGCAGTCATGCCACAAGGCAGGATGAGATCTACCTCCTCCTGAGTAGTCCGACTTCTGGTGCCTCCTTGATGATTTATGTATACCAATGCCTGACTGGACCCTTACAGGAAGGTCCTTCAAATGCACCTACCAATGCATTAGAGCAAGGCGAATCGCCCTTAATTATAGGATGTAGATGGGCAATGACCTTTCCTGTAATGACCAAGTGCCCTGGACTAAGAAATTGTCCAGAACTCCACCCTAGCCCATCAGGCTAGCATCCATCATCAGGGAGGAACAATTTTCCCATCTCCAGCACCCATGAAGAGATCAACCCCTCATGCAAAAGTAAATAAAGGGATTTAAGGGGGTCTTGCGCAAGAACACCAGAGTCCTCAAACGAAGACGTGCCCAGAGGGAGGATTTCTCTTGCCTGGATGGTATCCAGCCTCAGGCCCTCTGGGTTGGGACTAAGGCCGACTTCTGTAAGTTCAGAACAAATCTGAACCTCTCCAGAATGTACATGATATGAGACATGTTAGTGTCCAGCAGAGAATCAGAATGTTCCTTAGAAGTACTGCAAGTCATCCAGGTATCCTACAACACGGGTACACCAGGTACGCAGGAGTCACGTGCCTGAATCAGGACCCTGGTAAACCCATGGACAGGCCAAACGGCAGTGTCACAAACTGGAAGTAGTAGTCCTGCACCGCAAAAACCATTAGTGGGGTGGAAAGATCGCAAAATGCAGGTAAGCAGGATATCCACTGATGTCAGGAAACCTTGCTGCTGGAGAGAGACCACCAGTGAAATGTCTGCACTCAGAAACTTGTTTATTTTATTGGGATCCAATATGGGATGAAGATCACCATTTGGTTTTGAAAAAGTAAAAAAGGTTTAAATACAAACTGCAAAACCTTTCATCCTCTAGAACCAAAATGTCCACTCCCTGAAATGGAAGATGATCGAGAACTTGTAGAAAAGCAAATCTCTTTTGTGGATTCAAAGAAACATGAAAGGATAGAGCATGGAGGGGGAAGGCTCTGAAATTCAAGCTTGTAGCCATGAGCCACTATATTGCGGCCCTACTCACCTGCAATCACCCTGCCAAACCTCTATGAAGGCCTGCAAAGGGTAGTGGGGGCACCCCTTCATTGTGAAGAGGACTTGTTCCCTGGCTGAGCAGAATTGGAGTCTATGGTTTCTCATAGTACTGGGGTTTGATCTTGGAGCCCAAGGCCAGAGACTAGTGAAAGAAATGCTTTTTTTTAAGTAGAAAGAGTGGCAGCTTTTTAAACTGTATACTTAGAAACATAGAATATGTTTTGTATAGACCTATGTTTGTCCCCAACACATTTGAATCCACTTACTGTTGCCTGACTCACTACCTGCACTGGATGTCTATTCCAAGCATCAACTACTCTTTCAGTAAAATAATACTTATACTCATGGCATACTCTATTTCTCACTCTCCATGGTGTATAGCTGAGTGAACCTTTTTTTCTAAACAAACACCTGGTCAGAGTGAGCCCAGTCCATGTACCAATCATTAAATGAGGTGTATAGGGAAAGATCAAGGATGCTGTGTCGGGCACCATGATCCAAATCCTGTAACCTTTAAAGTTGGGGACTCGGGAAGTGGAAAATTAACATTAGTCTAAGCAACTTCCATGAGAAAACTCACAATTATTATGTGTCCCCTTCTATAAGAATATAGGAAGGGGAGGAAAGGGTGCATTTTTCCACTTGCAACCAAGGCAGTCCTAGCCTGCAAGTATTCCAGAAAGCTGCTGCTGTACACCAGCAATACCAGATGTGAATTCCTCCCTTTGTCACAAAGGAACTGGAGGAAGATGCCCCAGGAAAAGTCAGAATACCAGATATTGGAAGTCACAGCCGCATGGAACATACTTACTCCTAGGGGATAGACTGCATGGGGAGGTTACCTGAAGTAAGTATCTGGGACACCTCACCCCCTATATCCTCTTTCTGTCGTCAATGGGACATGGCTGCTGACGCATATACAGTGGGGCAAAAAAGTATTTAGTCAGCAACCAATTGTGCAAGTTCTCCCACTTAAAAAGATGAGAGAGGCCTGTAATTTTCATCATAGTTACACTTCAACTATGAGAGACAGAATGAGTAAAAAAAAATCCAGAAAATCACATTGTCTGATTTTTAAAGAATTTATTTGCAAATTTTGGTGGAAAATAAGTATTTGGTCAATAACAAAAGTTAATCTCAATACTTTGTTATATACCCTTTGTTGGCAATGACAGAGGTCAAACGTTTTCTGTAAGTCTCCACAAGGTTTTTACACACTGTTGCTGGTAGTTTGGCCCATTCCTCCATGCAGATCTCCTCTAGAGCAGTGATGTTTTGGGGCTGTCGCTGGGCAACACGGATTTTCAACTCCCTCCAAAGATTTTCTATGGGGCTGAGATCTGGAGACTGGCTAGGCCACTCCAGGACCTTGAAATGCTTCTTATGAAGCCACTCCTTCGTTGCCCGGGCGGTGTGTTTGGGATCATTGTCATGCTGAAAGACCCAGCCACATTTCATCTTCAATGCCCTTGCTGATGGAAAGAGGTTTTTACTCAAAATCTCAGGATACATGGCCCCATTTATCCTTTCTTTTACACTGATCAGTCGTCCTGGTCCCTTTGCAGAAACACAGCCCCAAAGCATGATGTTTCCATCCCCATGCTTCACAGTAGGTATGGTGGTCTTTGGATGCAACTCAGCATTCTTTCTCCTCCAAACACGACAAGTTGAGTTTTTACCAAAAAGTTCTATTTTGGTTTCATCTGACCATATGACAGTCTTCTTCTGGATCATCCAAATGCTCTCTAGCAAACTTCAGACGGGCCCGGACATGTACTGGCTTAAGCAGGGCGACACGTCTGGCCTGGCGGCGTAGTGTGTTACTGATGGTTGCCTTTGTTACTTTGGTCCCAGCTCTCTGCAGGCCATTCACTAGGTCCCCCGTGTGGTTCTGGGATTTTTGCTCACTGTTCTTGTGATCATTTTGACCCCACGGGGTGAGATCTTGCGTGGAGCCCCAGATCAAGGGAGATTATCGGTGGTCTTGTATGTCTTCCATTTTCTAATAATTGCTCCCACAGTTGATTTCTTCACACCAAGCTGCTTACCTATTGCAGATTCAGCCTTCCCAGCCTGGTGCAGGTCTACAATTTTGTTTCTGGTGTCCTTTGACAGCTCTTTGGCCTTGGCCATAGTGGAGTTTGGAGTCTGAATGTTTGAGGTTGTGGACAGGTGTCTTTTATACTGATAACGAGTTCAAAACAGGTGCCATTAATACAGGTAACGAGTGGAGGACAGAGGAGCCTCTTAAAGAAGAAGTTACAGGTCTGCGAGAGCCAGATATCTTGCTTTTTTGTAGGTGACCAAATACTTATTTTTTCCACCATAATTTGCAAATAAATTCTTTAAAAATCAGACAATGTGATTTTCTGGATTTTTTTTCTCATTCTGTCTCTCATAGTTGAAGTGTACCTATGATGAAAATTACAAGCCTCTCTCATCTTTTTTGAGTGGGAGAACTTGCACAATTGGTGGCTGACTAAATACTTTTTTCCCCACTGTATATAGGGACCCTTGCTGTGAAGAACGGTCTAAGTCAGCAGAGAGGGGACTGAGTGAAAGAGCACCACTGCAATGGTTACCATAGGAGAATACCCCTAAATCTGCCAGTGGTCCCTGCCCTCACAAGGAAAGTGGAGTGGCCTAGTCATACTTGCTGCAACCCGAATTCCCACAAGGACTGCCTCTAAGAGCCTTCAGGGATTCGACTCCCCATCTGGGGATTCTGTGAGGATCTCATTGCACAGAATCCTAATCCGCAGGATCCAATGCTGACCAGCAATATAACAGGCTATCCCCACATGTCTAGAGCAAGGTTTTAGCACCATTTCTCTGAGAATTGGAGAGCCGATGGTAAAAGAACCAAAAAAGCCAGTCTCCTAATCCCAGATGGTTGAGAAGCTAGCCATACTTTCGTGCAGACACTTGCAAAAAATTAAAGCCTTGCCTAATGGTGTTATGCCTAGGAGGGGATTTCCTTTTTTTTAACCAGTGTCCAATCACCTGAAGGTGGCAGCAGAACCCTATCATCATGAAAATGAAAATGCTCTCTATCCCGTGATGCAAGATAAAGAGAACTAGTTAAGCAATAGCAACTTCTTCATAAGCAGAGAAGAGGTACATCAACCAAGCAAAAACTCACAAAGTTGCATGGGGTTATTGAAGTACATCTAGGGGCGATGCCCAGAAGAGAATTTTCTAGGGCCAAATCACCTGAAGGTAGCAGGCTATAAATCCAGGGACAATGAACATGCAGCTTGTGTCCTGTACTGTACAATTAAGATATCCCAATTTGTTAGATACAAAATACCCTATTGGCTCTTATGCAAGATCTACTTGGGAGGTTTTGTGTCATTTGCCTTCTGGACATTGTAACATAAGTGTGTTTTGAGTGTGATTGGCATCTTCACATCAGTGGTGTCACTGGGGGGGGGGGGGGGGCAG
>BLSH010218016.1:603702-614957 GCA_018402905.1 Glandirana rugosa
CGAAATCGTTCGAATGAATGGTCATCACTTCCAAAAGGGTTCGTCGACCTAGGGCATAGGTGGGTGTGCTGGTTGGGGGAAGGGGGGGGGGGGTGATTGGAGCCATAGGTACAGGAAGGGG
Organism: Glandirana rugosa; assembly: GCA_018402905.1. Lineage (NCBI taxonomy): Eukaryota > Metazoa > Chordata > Amphibia > Anura > Ranidae > Glandirana > Glandirana rugosa. Next base: position 603,824 of record BLSH010218016.1, read on the forward strand.
GTGATTCGAGGTATAGGTGTGCTGGATGGAGGAAGGCAGAATGATTGGAGACATTGTGCTGAATGGGGGGCATCTGTGAATGCGGGAGAGCTTTGCAGAAGACTCAAAGGCTATTAACTACTGTAGCATAAGTTCAGAGACTAGAAGAAGATGGGGCATCCCTGCACAGAAGATTTCTCCAGGATCCAGCTGCTTGGGAAAACCTTCACTACTGGTAAGTAAGCTTGCTAAAGCTATAGAGATTTTTTTTTTTTAGCTAAACATAATCTTTAAAGTTGTAGTAAAGTCTAGTATATTTTTTTTCCTTTTTAGGGCCCCCTGCAGGTACAGTATCTCACAAACGTGAGTACACCCTGCACATTTTTGTCAATATTTTTTCATGTGGCAACACTGAAGAAATTACACTTTGCCACAATGTAAAGTAGTGAGTGTACAGCTTGTATAACAGTGTAAATTTGCTGTCCCCTCAAAATAACTCAACACACAGCCATTAATGTCTAAACCGCTGGCAACAAAAGCGAGTACACCCCTAAGTGTAAATATCCAAATTGGGCCCAATTAGCCACCCCCCCCCCCCCGGTGTCATGTGACTCGTTAGTGTTACAAAGTCTTAGGTGTGAATGGGGAGCGGGTGTGTTAAATTTAGAGTTATCGCTCTCACTCTCATACTGGTCACTAGAAGCTTTACATGGCACCCTATGGCAAAGAACTCTCTGAGGATCTGAAAAAGGAACTGTTGCTCTACATAAATATGGCCTAGGCCAGTGTTTTTCAACTCCAGTCCTCAAGGCAAACCAACAGGTCATGTTTTCAGGATTTCCATGAGTTTGCGCAGGTGATTTGATCAGTTTCACAGCCTTAGTAATTACCACAGCTGTTTCATCTGAGGGAAATCCTGAAAACATGACCTGTTGGTGTGCCTTGAGGACTGGAGTTGAAAAACACTGGTCTAGGCTATGAGAAGATTGCCAAGACCCTGAAACTAAGCTGCAGCAAGACCATACAGCGGTTTATCAGGACAGGTTCCACTCAGAACAGGCCTCGCCATGGTCGACCAAAGAAGTTGAGTGCACATGCTCAGCATCATATCCAAAGGTTGTCTTTAGGAAATAGACATATGAGTGTTGCCAGCATTGCTGCAGAGGTTGAAGAGGTGGGGGGGTCAGCCTGTCGGTGCTCAGACCATACGCCGCACACCGCATCAAATTGGTCTGCATGCCTGTCGCCTCAGAAGGAAGCCTCTTTTAAAGATGATGCACAAGAAAGCTCAACACGGTTTGCTGAAGACAAGCAGACTAAGGACATGGATTACTGGAACCAGGTCCTGTGGTCTGATGAGACCAAGATAAACTTATTTGGTTCAGATGTTGTCAAGCATGTGTGGCGGCAACCAGATGAGGAGTACAAAGACAAGTGTGTCTTGCCTACAGTCAACTACAGTCAAGCATGGTGGTGGGAGTGTTCTGGTCTGGGGCTGTGTGAGTGCTGCTGGCACTGGGGAGCTACAGTTCATTGAGGGAACCATGAATGCCAACATGTACTGTGACATACTGAAGCAAAGCATGATCCCCTCCCTTTAGAGACTGGGCCGCAGGGCAATATTCCATCATGACAACGACCCCAAACACACCTCCAAGACGACCACTGCCTTGCTAAAGAAGCTGAGGGTAAAAATGATGGACTGACAAAGCATGTCTCCAGACCTAAACCCCCTATTGAGCAGCCGTGGGGCATCTTCAAACGGAAGGTGGAGGAGTGAAAGGTCTCTAACATCCACCAGCTCCATGATGTCGTCATGGAGGAGTGGAAGAGGACTCCAGTGGCAACCTGTGAAGCTCTGGTGAACTCCATGCCAAAGAGGGTTAAGGCGGTGCTGGAAAATAATGATGGCCACACAAAATATTGACACTTTGGGCCCAATTTGGACATTTTCACTTGGGGGTGTGCTCACTTTTGTTGCCAGCGGTTTAGACATTAATGGCTGTGTGTTGAGTTATTTTGAGGGGACAGCAAATTTACACTGTTATACAAGCTGTACACTCACTACTTTACATTGTAGCAAAGTGTTATTTCTTCAGTGTTGTCACATGAAAAGATATAATAAAATATTTACAAAAATGTGAGGGGTGTACTCACTTTTGTGACATACTGTATATACCATAATGTGCTAATATGCACAGCATATATAAAATTGTGTTTTATAGTTGCCCCCCTACTTTTGTCCCTGTCCCCCCATGTGCCCCCATAAATATGAAAGCTGGAGACGCCACTGTTTCACATACATCAATGTAATAGCTTAATATGAATGTAACTTCTTCATAATTCAAAATGGACTATGAATAGAGCTGTGAGTTGAGCTGTACGAAAGTGTAATTTCAGGTCAAATAAAACCAGACTTTCAGATGTGTGTCTGACAGAAGTTGTAGAACATGGCAATTTTATGACTGGACTTAATTAAAAGTATTTAGCATCGGGGGGCGTGACCGGATGTGGGCGTGAGTGATGGTGTGTGTCCCGTCCCTGCTCTCTCCCAGCTTGTCCACCGTAGCATAGTCCAGCTGACCCCGCCAGCCCTAATGGTGAAGGCACCCTGACTGAGGAACGTACGGACCCCCTGCAACCGCCGACCATAGCCGGGACTTGGAGGGACGAACAGCTCGCCACCGCCCGCTACATGTGGACTGAGGAGAAGGGAGCCCGGCGTTAGCACACGTGGCGCGCACTCTAATGCCTGCGGAGACGCCATGGACCCGAATAGTAGAGGAGGAAGCACAAGTGTCTGGGGAACCGTGAGTAAAAGCGGCTCCGCCGCACTGGGTGATTCAGCTGAAGCGGGACTGGTCGGTGCAATATCAGTTGGGATCCCCTCCTGTTGATGGACGCTCTAACACACGGTTATTTGTATAGTTCACTATAGCCTATTATAGTCATTGCCCTATTGGAATTGTACACTTACTGGTATATACTGGGGCGTAAAGTGATTGCACACCTTGATGCTATATATGGTGGAGGTGGTTAATAGATGGTATGTGCACTCGGGCGACCTGAGCTGTCTTGTTGGTCTGATGACCCCTTAAGTGACTGCTACCGGTGTGGAATAGATTGTTGGACACCTGATCAAACTTTAAAAGGGCCCACTAGATAACTGATTCTTGGGAACCATGGTAAAAAAAAAACGGAGCAGACAACGCCACAAAAACTTCCCACCCAAACCCCCAAAGAAAGAGTGAAAACCAGCCAGACAGCAGCCGCAAAGCTGGAAAAATTTGCCCATTCACCGGCTAAATCTCCAATTAAAGGGGGGCTTCAGCCCCTAAGTAAAGTACAACAGGGGAATCATCAGGGCAGGGAAAGCCTGGGCCATATGGCGAAAGTAGGGGGGGGTTGGACCCCGGTGAAGTGAGTGCCTCGGGTATGGAAATGCCGCCTCCATCTGTAGTGGAGGCACTGGCCGAACCGGAGCCTACCCTGAGGGAAGTACTAGCGGCAGTGAATGTCTGTAAGTCCACTCTACAAGCCTTGTGGGACCAGATGAAAGATATTAAAGTGGAAATCTCCCAGGTACACCAGGAAATACATAAGATAGAGGAAAGAACAACAAAAGCAGAAGAGAGGATCAGTAACTTGGAGGATGAGGTGAACCCCCTGAGTACTGAAGTACGAAACCTGAGAGAGAGAATGGACTGGTACGCAACTAAATTGGATGATATGGAAAACAGGCTCGGGAGAGAGGATAGTGGGCCTGCCTGAGCGTAGTGAGGGCCCCCAACCCGTTAAGTTTCTGGAAGGCTGGCTTAGGGAGGTCTGTGGAAACGACACCCTTTCGTTAGCTTTTTTCATAGAAAGAAGCCACCGGGTCCCTAGCACGCCTCCGGCTTCGGGAGGTCATCCTAGGCCATTGTTGGCCAAGGTGTCCAACTACAGGGATAAAACCACAATCCTTCAAAGGGCAAGAATGATCGGGAACATCCTGTTTAATGGGACTAGGGTCTCTATTTATCCAGACTTTTCTCCGGATCTTCAGAGACGGAGGGCCAAGTTTGGAGAGGTAAAGCGGAGACTACATCACCTTGAGATCCCCTTTGCTTTACTCTATCCGGCAAAACTGAAGGTTACAGCTATGGGTGATGTTCACTACTTTGAGAAGACGGAAGATGTGATGAAGTGGTTGGAGGACAATGGGGAGAAGCTCCAGTTAAATAAGGGACACATATAGAAACTCCTGCGATATTGGATATGATTCTGCATGGGGATGGGGGGGGGGGAGATGGGGTGGGGAGGAGGGGCTAATGCCACCCTCCCGCTCGTCCCCCCCCCCTCTCCCCGTAGGTCCAGGGATGGGGGTGGTGTAACACAAAGTAAAATAAAATAGGAGAGGGGGGAAGGGAAAGGGGGGGTACATTATATTTTTGAGTGACAATATGAGCTGGGGGATGGGGTGGGGGGGAGGGATGGGATGGGCACACATGTATGGAGGGGGTCCACCGATGAAGTGAAAGTCACGCACAAAGCCCCAAGGGAGGGCCTGGATAGGTAGGGAATGGAAGGGGGGTATAGCAGTAATATGGGATGTGTGAGGTGTATGTATGTGAGAGGGAATGGATATCACAATGAACACTGTAAATTTGGGTATGGGAGCTTATATAGGATAGAGGGTACACATGAGAAAGTGGGTAAGGCCACATATAATTTTTCACAAATAAGGTAAAACGGGCAAAAGAGAACACTTAGAAACCCCGCTAGCGGGAGCCACCATGGGCAGGTCAATTCAATCGTAGGGAGTTATACCTCCAATATGTATAGTACATTTCAGATCCGTTGGAAAAAACGTACTGGAGCGTCTTTCTTACCGTTCTTGGAATAATGTAAATGAGTAGATTAAAAATAGTGAGTATTCTGTTCAATAATGAGGTGCGGTTCTCCCCTAGGCAGATTAGTATAGATAAGTCTGGGCGGTATGTTTTTTTACATGGGGTAATTGAGAACGAGGAATTTATTCTTATTAATATATATATATCCCCCCTCCATTAAATTTAGAGGTGTTGGACAAAGTCTTTGAATTTATGATAGATAAATTACACATCCCAATTCTCTTGATAGGTGACTTCAATATGGTCCTAGACGAAGGGCTGGATAGATGGCCTCCCAAGGATAGGAAGGAGGGGACAATAACAGGAAACCGCTTTGCAGGGACACTGGCAGAATTGGGCTTATGTGACTTTTGGAGGGTAACCAATCCGGGAAAGCGACAATACTCATGTAGTTCTACCACGCACCGGACACTTTCTAGAATTGATTTAGCGATAGCCCTGGGTATGGTGAACAAGGTGGCATACCATCCCTGAGGCCTGTCAGATCACTCTCCCTTACTGGTAGAATTCAGCATGGGGGAAAGGAGACACAATAGGGACTGGAGGATTAGCCCGTACTGGCTGGGGCAGTTGGGTGACTCAGACGGGGTCGAAGGAGCCCTGAAGGAGTTTGTCGAGATAAATGCGGATTCTGCTCCAATAAGTATAATTTGGGACACGTTAAAAGCTTACCTACGAGGTATCCTAATACAGAAGGTTAGTAAACTGAAGAAAGATTCTGAAAAGTGGCAGGATAATGTAAAACAAGAGGTTAAAAAGGCAGAAGAGCAATATATCGCGAACCCAGACTCAGATATGAACTCCTAGTGGAAGCACAACAGGCTTATAAATCATCAGTCATGAAGAATGAGGAAAATAAGAGATTAGGACTTATTCATTTAGATACACCTGGCGCGGATTGGGACTACTAAGGTGACTAGGTATCTGGGTTCGCTATTTAGTACCTTGCTGTGGCCTAGAAATTTTTAAAATAAGAGATTAGTCCAAAGACATAACGCCTTCGTGGAGGGTGAGAGAGTGGGCCGGGCTCTGGCCTCTTTAATCAAATCAAGCTCCTCGGTTATGGGGGTGCCCATAATAAAAACAGCGGATGGGAGTCTGAACCCAACAATGATAGGAATAACGGAACGGAATAACTCTTTAGAGATTACTACAAGGGACTATATCAATCTCAAAGTACTGAAGAGGAAAGACAGGAGGTAGATTTTTTTAAGTAAGGTGTTGGTACCGACACTCTCAGAGGGTGACAGAGAAGCGTTAGATGCCCCAATCACCTTAGACGAAATACAAAAAGTGGTAAAGGACATGGCTAGACACAAATCCCTGGGCCCAGATGGACTACCAGCTGAGGTATACAAACGCTATGGGAACATCCTACTCCCGGAGCTACTAAAAGTGGTAGAATGGGTAAGAGAACACGGGGAATTACCAGCCTCGATGCGCAAGGCCATAATAACAGTGATCCACAAGGAGGGGAAGGATCCAGTGGAGGTGGCATCATACCGGCCAATTTCCCTCCTATGTACGGATGTTAAAATTCTGTCGAAGGTCTTGGCAGCCAGGCTAAATAAGGTGATACAGAAAGTCATCCATCAGGACCAATCGGGATTCATCCCCAATAGGTCCACTAGCATAAATATCCAAAGGGCTTTTCTAAATCTACAGCTGACTGTAGGAGGGAAAAAGTCTAGGGCAGTTTTGTCCCTGGATGCTGCCAAGGCCTTCGACAGCCTGGAGTGGAACTACCTGTGGAGAGTGCTGGAGAAATTCCGTCTGGGACCGGGTTTTATAGGTTGGGTTAAAACGCTATATAAAGATCCATACGCGAGAGTACGGGTAAATGGGAGGAGCTCGGATAGGTTTCCCCTAACAAGAGGGACGAGACAGGGGTGTCCACTGTCACCCCTGCTCTTCGCCTTGGCGATCGAACCCTTGGCAATTGCAATTAGAACTGCTAAAGGTGTGAAGGGGTTTCATAGAGTGTCTGGGGAGGAGAAGATAGCGTTATACGCAGATGATGTACTTTTATTTCTGGAGGATACACCAGACTCCTTGACCTCAGTAATGAACATATTAAATGAATACGGGGTAGTATCAGGGGTTAAAATAAACTGGGAGAAGTCGGTATTGATGCCGGTAGATGCAATAGAAACCCCTTTGCCCAAGGAGGTCTCCGTCCTGGCGGTATCTGGGAAAATTAAATATTTAGGTATAGTCTTCACAAAGGACCTGAAAGACTTTAGACCAAATAACCTGGTACCTCTCCTTAATAAATTTAGAAATAAAAGCAAGATATGGAGACGACTGCCCCTTTCAGTGGCGGGTAGGTGTAATCTAATCCGGATGGTGTGGCTCCCCCAGTTGCTTTATGTCCTTCATAACTCCCCGGTTTGGTTACATAAAAAATGGTTCCGGAAAATAGATGGAATCTTTTGGGATTTGTTATGGAAGGGACGGGTGGCGAGAATCCGGTTGGGCACTTTACAGCTCCCGCTATATAAAGGGGGATGGACCTGCCGCATCCTAGGAACTATTACCTGGCGGCACAGTTGCAACACCTGGCAGGCTGTGGGATGAGGGAGGGTGGTGTTTCGAACGAACGACTTATGCTCGAGTCCACACCTCATGGAACAATACTGGAGACGGTAGAGGCTAATTCATTTAATGCGGATACCCCGACATTTAAGATGATAATTAGGGTCTGGAAGGCAGTCAAGGAGCACATGGGAGCCAGAGGGACGGTGTCAGTGACCTCCCCCTTATGGAATAACAGGAATTTAAAAGAGTTGCGCGAGATTGGAATAATTAAGGATTGGGAAGGCCGAGGTATTACGCATTTAGTCCAGTTGTTTGACGGGGGAGACCTAAAAACCTTCTTGAAGTTGAGGGAGGAGTATGATATCCCGGAACAATCATATTTCGGCTACCTCCAAGTCAGGCACGCATTAAATGCACAGTTTAAAAAGTGCCGGGTGGAATGGGGTGAGGTACCCCTGTTACAAAAAGTGACCAATTCTTTATCACGGAAGGGATTGATATCCACACTATATAAAGGTTTGAATGCCTGTAGAGAGAGAGTGGGAGAGCCCGGGAGTAAAAAGAGGTGGGAAAAGGACCTCGGCCCAATTTCCTCAACGCAGTGGAGCTCGATTCTGGACTCCTGCAACTTAGTCTCAATGGCACCCTCACAGAGGATGTCCCATTTATTTCTCTTACATAGGGTTTACTACACGCCCCAGAGATTATTTAGCTTTGGGAAGAGACAAAATGATAATTGTCCCAGATGTCAGCAACTTGGGGACCTTATCCACATGTTTTGGAGATGCCCAAAACTGAAGCGATATTAGGAGGAGGTGCTCAGCTCTTTGAATAGGATCTTCAAGATACAGGATAGGTTGAGTCATGTCCAGTGTGTCTTGGGTTGTGGGCAGACTGGGGAAAAGGGAGCACGGCTCCCGATGGCCACACTGAGTTGCTTATTCCAGGCGAGGAAATTGATTGCGCGGAAGTGGCAATCGAGAACCCCCCCGACGAAGGAAGAATGGGTAAATGCTGTAGACGAGACCATGTGGATGGAGAAAAGCATGTTTTTAAGAAGGGGCAATTTGAACGGGTTTACGAAAAAATGGAGGTTGTGGCTCTCAGATAAAGGGTACCCGGCATAATGGTATGGAGATTGCTTGATACAGGAGGCTGTATGGGAGGTAATGTGATGTTGTGGAAGGGAAAATAGACGATATACCTAAGACATAAGGACCCCGACAAAATGATAAGATTGGGTGGTAGAAAGTGAGATTTTCTTTTTTCTTTTTTCCTTTTATATATATGATGGGAAGAGAAAAGAGGAATGGATGACATGTGTGAATGGGGGAGGATGACTGTTGTGGAAGATATGTTCGGGTGAGAGCTGCTTGAGGGAGGGGGGTGGGGAGGAAGATTACTTTTGTATTGATGGTGTATAGCATGCCAGTTTATTACTTATGTTTGTCCGGACCCCTCTACAGGTTGAGGAAATAAAGTATACAGATTTCTAGAGGGGGAAAAACCGGGAAAAGTAAAAATTTACCACAATGATGTAATAGACTTGGAGGTAGTATAAACGATAGGCTGAATACTTCTCCTCCTAAGATAATTTACTGATGTGGAAAAAAAAAAAAAGTATTTAGCAGTTTTGCAGACCTGGGCTAAGTACTGTTTATAATACTAAGTCCTGTCAATGTGTCGTCAAGAAGATCTGCTGGCCACCACAGACCTAAAATTAGTTTGTAGGCTTATGGTGTTACATCTCACTATTCAAAACTAGAGAACTAAAGGCACACATGGAGCTGTTGCTCACAGCAATTAGTCAGCTTTGTTCTACTAAAATTTAGGAAAATAAAACAATTGTGAGTGGTCACTAGGTACAAACACTGTACTTATTTTTTTGTTTTTTTCAGGTCAATATATAGGATGCTATGACCTTTTAGGGTGTTGCTATACATTCTACAGTATAGCCCACTGTGACATCAAAAGAAATAGATTTTTACAGATCTATTCTTCTTCAGTATGGCCAAATGCAATAATGAGAGATGACAAGCTGTAAAGTACAACTCAACATTGTATCTAATCCATTCAGCAAGACATTGGACCAATGTCACCCCACCTTGACATTTAAAGCCAGATAAAGCCTCTATCTCATGTCTGACTGCAAACGTCACCAGCCAAGTGATCCTAAATTATATTGTTCTGATAAACTGGCACTTTCAGTGTCTTCCTTCCTGTGTCTCACTCCTCATACTACCTTTCTCCATTCACATAAAAAACTGTGAACTCAGTAGAATGGAGCATATAATTAGTGGAGCACTTAGAACTGGTCTAAACATTTTTTGTTTGAACTGACATGCCGGAACAACCTGACCACTCTCTAAAACCTGTGGTGAGATTTACAGCACATTACAACATGAGATGTTTTGTGGGACCTTGCATGAAAATTCAAGGTACACTTATCTGGAAGCCCTTCACTCTTTGATTAAAAATGCCACTAGGCCTTAGCATGTGATCCTGGGATAAGTTTAGGATCCAAAATCCCATGAAAAGATATCCTTGCAGTATGTAGGGGTACATTTTAGATGGATCCTCTTTACCAGAAGAGAAGGCCTAGTGACATCACCTTCTTTAGGTAAGCTGGGGTGTAAGGTAAGGTGCTTCCATTTTCTTTCCATGTTTTCACATTTCCACTTAAAAAAAATGGTATTTTATAGCATTTCAAATCTAAACGAGTTAAAAATCACAGCACAAGATTAAAGAGAGACAAAAGGGTGTTCAGACTTTATTTGGGCTTCGAGCGATGAATTTTAAGGATTAGAAGGATGATTTAAGGATATTTTTATAGATAATTGTGGTAAATTTTTACTATAGGAAACAAACTCTTTCTACAAGTCTAGAGAAGATTTGCAAGCACTACAAAAAATAATTTAAAGTAGACTATACAGTTGCTGTCGCAACCAAAAATAATGTCTATTGCAGATTAATGGTGTGAAAAGATTAGCAAAAGCAGCATTGGAGAGCATGAACAGCTAGCAAAGCTCGAGATTTTCCAGCTGGCTCAAAATTCTAGAAAGAATTGGTCAAGGACTAAGCTAAAAATGTGACATAATACGTCCATTATTATAATCAAAGTACAACCAGTTTATAGCTGTACTTCACAAAAGCTGCTACTGAAGGAGTTAAGCAGTAATACATTATATAAAAAAAAAAAAAAAAGAATCAATAGACTGCCAATTACTCCTAGAGAATAAGACAAGCATACTCAAGCACCCCCACAGGAGTCCAGAAAAGCAATTGTGAAATGATAAAAACTAGCAGCAGCTGAAAGGCAGAAAAAGCTACATCAATTGAGCATGACAGAGGGAGAAAAAATCCATACTTTGTGATATGCCATGAGAGACTCTAAAACATGCAATTAGTCATTTTCTCTTTTGTGAGCACAGGCGAAGCGTTCAAACAGAAAGAAATGTATCTATTATTAAGTCACAATTTGGCTTTCATCAGCCATATTATCTGCTCTATCTGAATCTGAACTTGCAAAAGCAATGAAGTGTTCAACTTAAACTGCCTATTACGCTTCTCTGTTAACTGCTGGCAACATTAAGCAAAGTCCCTTAAACATTGTTTATTTTATTTAAATTAGGTAACCTCATTGAAGAAGCTATTAATAAGTAACAGGAGATTGGGTGAAGTGGAATTGCAGTCAAATTCTAACTAAGCCTAAACCGATTACCACC
>BLSH010218016.1:657054-673835 GCA_018402905.1 Glandirana rugosa
GTGTGCAGAACAATAACCGATGAAGGGATAGATAAATCCCTCGTTGTTTCCGTGGGAACATGTCGTAGAAACAGGCCTCTCCCATCACAGTCCTTGCAATAGTTCAAAATAAAGCAGCCATAGGCCAAAGTATTATTCCAATAAGAAAGGGTTTGTTGAAGATAATGATAGACACTTGCATAAATGCAGTCTGCCCCTTCACTAACAGCTGATATAAAAGATATAAAATTTCTACACACATTGACTTAAGCTCTTCCCCAGGAGTATACCTTGGCTGCTAAGATTTGCAGGCTATTTGACACTACAAGTTCTTTACAGGACTCAGTGACAAGCACCATATCAATTGCCGTGGTCTTATATAAATCTACTAGCCTATCTGACACTACCCTCTCCGGACAAAGATGCTGTACAAGGGTGCCTTTGTTGCTCCCTAAATAGATAGGGAAGTAGCCAATAACAAGACGTGTGTTACCGGCCAGATCACCTGGTGAAAACAGAGGAAAAAAAAAAAGCGCTCCTAAAAAAATAAAAATAAATAAATAATAGCTAAAAGCAGTCACTACACCTAAGGCATGGGTGCCCAACCGCTGGCCCGCGGTGCCCTCTGATGTGGCCTGCCACCTCCTGCTCTGGAATGGCAGGGTCGGCAAGCCCAGATCGCGGGTTCCCGACCCGCCATCCCCAAGCAACAGTGTGCAGAACGGAGCCGGCACTAGTGGAAGCAGAGTCGATGCCTACTGTATAGTGCCGGCTTCTGCCACAGGCGGAGTTATACCTAATGTACTCCACCTGTGACAAGAGCGATACAGGAAGCATCAGCTCTGCTCTCTACTGCAGCTGCACGCTTCCTCCAGCGCCGCCTCCTGTCACACTGATGCTCAAGGATGGCGGGTCGAGAACCCGCGATCTGGGACAGCAGCACCAGCCAGCAGTACCCCCAACAGTACCAACCAGCAGAACCATCCAGCAGTACCATATAGCAGTACCTCCAGCAGTACCCCCAGCAGTACCAGCCAGCAGTACACCCAGCAGTACCAGCCAGCAGTAAAGGCCGGTAGTAAAGGCCGGTAGTACCCGCCAGTAGTACAAGCCAGTAATATTCGCCAGCAGTAAGGGCCTGCAGTACCCACCAGTAGTACCCACCAGCATTACCAGCCCTGGAGGACAGCCAGCAGCAGCCATACCCGCCTGGGAAACAGCAGCAGCAAGCGATACCTGCAGGAATCCTGAAGAAGAATTGAAGATTGATGTCAGCTGAGGTGCAGGTAAACCACAGTGCATCAGTGTGAAAGCAGCCTCAGGCCCCTTTCACATGATTGGTCCAATCAAGTCCGTCTGTCTGTTTTTTTATGCAGACCCAAACTGACCCTCCACTCACCTCTATAGAGTGTCAGATGTAAAACAGACTTGTGTCCTTCTACACCCACCTATCGCCAATCCGATCTGCTTAAAAAAACAGAAGGAGTCCGTCCCCTTCTGTCCGGGCGGATTGGATCGGAGGGCCCATAGAGTAGAGCGGGCTTTGTCCGTGTATGCTCTGCATGCTTGTCTGCTGTATGAGGGCGCTGGTAACGAGTGAGCTGCATATGCATAGATCCTGCATGTGCATTGAGGCATTCATCCACTCTTCCTCCCGCCATTTGGTGAACAGTTGGAGGAGCCTGTCTCCACATGGTACCCTATGTAACCTGTGGAATATACCTATAACGGATACACCGTACCCACTGGAATTTGCTCTACTCCCATGCAGCCCTCTTATTGCCCATACACTATCCACACACATTATAGACGGCACGGGTTGACCCATACTACCGGGCAGCCCACTTTTCAGTGAGCCATCCTTCCTGGAATCCAGCCGTGGGTGGGGTGGTCCAATCTGTTCCCACCCCCTCCTCCACAATCTTTCCCGCCTTTCCCTTACAAGCGGTAGTGTTGGGATCGATCTTTGCTACCTACCTTCATGGACACTTTGATACTAGTGGCAGCAGCACCTCTTACTCTTGCTTTTATTCTGCATTAGTCCTATACAAGAACCTACATATATATATATACCTGAACGATAGATATGAGCTATACCACCACTTCCCCCTGATGAAGAGGAACAACGCACGATCTGGAAACGCGTTGGGTTGCACTTTGTTTCAATTACACAGTAGTGCATTAAATAAGTGGTTCTGCTATATGTACTGTTGCATTTTATTATCACTCTGTATACTGGGTAAATGTACCCCCTTTTCATTCCTTGTTCCCCCTCTTTCCCCTTTTTTAACTACAACTTTGTAATAAACTAGAAATTCTTTTATACATTTTGTATTTGTGTTTGAGTGGAGTCTATGCCCTTTAAAGTCCCATTACAGGGTTTGTTTTTCCAATTTGCATATGCAGAGTGGACACGGACCTATCATCCGCCCGCTCCCCTCATTGTGGCCCGCGACTGGTTTCCAAGTCGCTAAAGTGGCCCTCGCTCTTCAAAAGGTTGGGCACCCCCTGACCTAAGTTTTGGTAAGCTGCAATAGATTACATTTTTGCTTTCGGGTATAGAAAGTAAACTTCTTCCCACTCTAACTAAACCCCCTTGTACTTGTACCTTAGATCAGTGGGTGTCCATAAGTTCATGTGGTCCAAAAGCGTAAACCATTTCATGTGGCACTCAATCAGAAAGGCCTCCCTACAGGCTTATTAAGAACCTAGTACCCCTGGCACTCTGCACTCCGACATAGCATATCCTTGCCACTCAGCATTCCTACCATTTCACCCCAATACCCCGAACACTGCAAATTTCTGCCAGACAGCAACCCCCCCTTTGCAATTTAGCAACTCTGATACTGCATACTTGACCATGGTGACAACTACAGTGATTTTCAACTCCCACTGGGATCCCACAGGTACTGAATATGCATACTTACATTGATCCAAAATATACAAACCGTACCTGGAAAACCAGCCTTAACAAAAGTCCACAAAGCATTTTTTTTTTCATAAAAATATGTCAATTTTAAATTTTAACATTTCAAGTTACCTTGGAAACTGACGATGTGGTCATGCTTCAGACACCTATAAAGATAACACGAAGATGAATACTTTATTCACAACAAAAAAAACAATTCACAGTAACACCAGCAGTTTATTGCTATTTAGTGCAGTCAGCCTTACAAAGGTCTGTCTGTGTATCTGCACACTTTATTGTTGTACTTGTGTGTTACCTGACCCGTGCTCTATTTACTGCTCAATATTCAAACCCTATTAAGAAGAGTCTGGGCAGTTGCATGGAATATATTTCTTACAGGTTAACAATGATATAAAATGCCATAAAATGCCATGGGAGAACAATGGTATGCTTAAAGAAGATGCTGGGATAAAACTCGTTTGGTTCTACTTTTCCTGTGGGTCACAGGAGCGCTGTCGGCTGACGTCACTTAATCTCCAGACTTTTTTTTTTTGCCAAACAAACAAAAAAAGACCAAACATTTTGAAATATAAAAAAAAGTTTAGTTTTTTTTTAGTTTCTGATAAGTAGTTTTTCTCCTTCACCGATGTGTAATGATGAGGAGGCACTGATGATCAGTGCCCTGATTATCTGTGTAAATGTCCCCTGTCACACTTGCCTATTACCGGCTCTCCTCTCCTCAAGCTGTGACAGCGCGCGAGGAAGGGAATGCCGATAACCAACAAGTGTGTTTACATGTGATCAGCTGTGATTGGACACAGCTGATCACATGGTAAAGGGCCTCTGTGATTGATGGGCACAACCCTCTTTGACCTGGTTGCACTGCAAGGGTAATTACAGATGCTGTGCCTATATACTTCTGAGTAATTCATTTTGTTCTGTGGTAGACAACAAACAGTACACTATAGGTAGATTCTACAACTGCGACACCAGGTTTGTAGTCTATGTTATCACCTGTATCCAATACCCTGCACAGTATGTAGGGAGGATGATTAGGAGACTCCGCGTTAGGTTTAGGGAACACCTGTCCGACATTATAGAAGAGAGGTTGTTAGGGCGCTCCGGTTTTCGGATGGCGGGGCTGGTGGTCAAGTGGTGTCCTTAGGGCAGCTCTTGGACAGAAGAAGCAGATCTGGAGGTATAAGGGGTAGGAAGACAAGGCGCCTCTAAGTGTAATATGTAAAGGATTTATTGGTGCACACACGGTTAAAAACACTTACACTGTGTAGAAGAAGTGTAGAAGATCAGATATGCACATTTTTCCTGCACAATCCACATTACTTGTCCCCATACTTCCACCCCTCCCCTCCACCCTGCCTCGTATAAGCTGCAGTCATCCCTGTGGGAGTTGGTCTGAGGAAGGAGCTACGCAGGCTCCGAAACATGTAACCGCCCACCATCAGTGTAGACGTGCACAGCTCTGTGCACTCCAGCCAGAGAAACACCAGGAAATCTCCTCCAGTTCCACACACACACCAGCATGCCATTGGACTCTGATGACAGCTGCAGGCCGGCTACATCCACCCTCCATAGGCTTGAGGAACGAGGAAATCTGATACTACAGCGCACGCTCGTATCTTACCATCATCCTGTGTTAACCCCCTGTGCGCCTGCACTGACCACCCTCTGCTGCACTTAGAGGCTTTCTCTGTGTTTTTATCCTTCAAGAATGAACTGCTCCACTCAGAAGGAACAATGTGTATCCACACTATATTAGATCCTATGCATATTTGATCTTCTACAGTCTAAGTGTTTTTAACCGTGTGTGCACCAATAAATCCTTTACATATTACACTTAGAGGCGCCTTGTCTTCTACCCCTTAGGCTCCATGCACACTGTATCTGATAAACGACTGTTTTTGGGCATTTGGGCGGTTTTTTTAACAGCCCAAAAACGCCACTTTATGTTATCCTATGTGTGCATGCACATATGGACGTTAATTGTCGTTTATCAGCAGTGGCGTTTTTGGGCTATACGCCCTGAATTGGCATTCAAAAGTTGTTCTTTTGACCAGAAAAAACGCCGGACGCCGCTAAATGCTCAAACGCCGGTAAACGGCTGTTTATCGGCGTCCGGCGTTTTTTGCAGTCAATGGAAGCTAATGAAGAAAAAAAAAAACGCCCAAAAACGCAGACGCCGATAAACGCCAGTAAACGCTGCTTACAAAACGCTGCAAAAGAATGTTTTGTAAGCCACGTCTCCTGCCAGATGCCGAGAGAGCCCAGATAGCGTCCAGTGTGCATGGAGCCTTATACCTGTCCGACATTAGGACTCTCAAAACAACAAACATTGCATGACATTTTAATGATATACATCAAGGCAACACTACTACAATGAGAGTTCAGGTCATTGAGAAGGTTTCCCTAGGACCCCGTGGAGGCGATCTTTTCCGCCTCCTTTGTAGGAGAGAGGTCTTCTGGATCCACAAATTACAGAGTAGGATTCCAGAGGGCATGAACTTCAAGTGGGATGTATCACACTATTATGACAATTGACCCTTTAGTCAAAGGGAGCTCTATAATAATATGCAACATGTTATGTGTTATGTTTTGGTCCATTTTTCCTAGAGTATTTGCCGTATGTATATTCTGTGATTAGATATGATTAGATGTTGTAGGAATTGCAACAATTGATGTAATTACAATAAGACGGCTGCAATATATATCTCTCGGCATCAATTATCAGGGGAAGAGAGAAAGAGGAGGGGGGGCGAGTGGATCCAGGCTTTCGGTGCTGTCAGTTATAAGTTATCATAGAGCTTGTTATGGGTTGACCAATAAAGATGCGAGTCCACTTAGCCATGGAACATGTTTGCTCCAACATATACACTGAGATACACTCATATATCGAGCAAGGGCCAGAATAAATGATACATATTACGAATTTATGTGGAAGGTTTATTGGTTTAAGACACTGCAGATAGGGTCTATAGATATTGCATCATTTCTGTGAACAATACAAGGGACTAAGGGTAACCATTACTGATTAATTGTCTATTGCTTGATCATTAGCTACAAAGTACAAATAATCACATGCACTGTGGACCTAATGGCCCGCATTGCTATGCCTACATGTCACACGCTTGTTTGTTTAAACGTGATTGGAATTCTTGGACATTGAAAACTATCTTTATACATGGGCACTTTTGTTGTTCACCGAAAGCCTGGTTCTATCCCGTTTTTCCTTCTTTTTTTTTCTTTTTCAATTTTTCTATCCTTTAGAACGCGGGCTTGATGGGGCATCTGCAGCGATGACTTTTTCCATATACGGCTAATGTTTCCTTTCTTTTTTACACTGAATTGTTCAGTACATATTTATACAATGTGCTGTATGGATGCCCCATCAGCCTTGCGTTCACCTTAGAGTTTTTCTTCCTTAAAGCGGAGGTCCGAGGTAGGAGAAAAAAATTAAGTCAGCAGCTACACATACAGTAGCTGCTGACTTTTAATAATAGGACACTTACCTGTCCTGGAGTCCAGCGATGTCTGCACCCACCGCCGATCTTCGGATCGAGGGACGGGTGCAGCCGCCTCCATCGCGGGTAAGGGAACCCGGACGTGTAAGCAGTACAGCTTCACGCCAGGCACCTTACTGCGCATGCGCGAGGCTCTGCCGCGCGCTGCTACTGGCCAGGCGGCCAGAAGCAGTGCGAGCAGGGAGGAGGGAGCTGTGCTGCTGACATCAGCGGCCGCGGCTGCCGGCCAGAGCTTCCGGAAGTGTAGAAAAAGACACCTGTCTAAAGACAGATGTCCTCTTCCCCCTCCCCCCCGAAAGGTGCCAAATGTGACACCTGAGGGGGGGAGGAATCCAACCAGAGGAAGTTCCACTTTTGGGTGGAACTCCGCTTTAACAGAAGTATGTGCATAGCACAGCAAATTTGGTCAATTTCTACTACACCACCAACCGTATCGTTAATACGATCGATGTGTGTATGTGTTTTTACTTTGACACTTGGGAGGTTTTAACTCTATCACTGGTGGACATCCTAGGAACCTTTTTTGGTCTATGGGGCGTCCACTTGTCAAGGATGCTTTGCATTGGGCACTGATTAAATGATGGCTTATGTTTTACGCTCAACCTGCGGACCAGTCTGCCACCAAGCCAAATTTACCTGTCTAACAGTCCAGCGTTTAAAAGACAGGGGATTGGTTAGACACATTTGCAAGTGTATGTGTAAGCTGCAGGCCACGACAAGGCTCCCTGTATACTGCAGACCTAACTCTATATAAGAGGCTTCACAGTGCTTCCACTGTGAAGCCTCTTATATAGAGTTAGGTCTGCAGTATACAGGGAGCCTTGTCGTGGCCTGCAGCTTACACATACACTTGCAAATGTGTGTAACCAATCCCCTGTCTTTTAAACGCTGGACTGTTAGACAGGTAAATTTGGCTTGGTGGCAGACTGGTCCGCAGGTTGAGCTTGGAACCTTTTTTGTTTTTTGCCTTTGTCTGTATTTGCCTTTCCAGAAGAGCTCCTTGCTGTAGTGGCCAGTTATAGATGGGGAACAGTGACCTTGTTTTTTGTGTGGCTTATGTTTTACACCTGTGATTTCTTATAAATATCATGGTACTTTGTCTTTCATTATGGGTTATGACTAAGCGGATATGTAGTCTGTGAAACGCGTCAACCTGCAATTGTGGTATTGTTTCTTTGTCTGCCATTATGATGGAAGTCTTTTTATTTTTACAATAAATCCACGTTCATTCATTGCAATCGTGTGCGGTCACACCTTTGTTTGCTAACCATTTCCTGGGCGACGGACCAGACCTGCACCGTCTGCTGTGATCATCATCATCCACACCTGAGCGGTTCCGTCCTTTTTCTTGGATTACCCTCTGTGATTGACCCTTTACAGTGATCACAGCGCACCCCAGGGGACGTGTGGGTGGCGTGGTTCTGGGAAGATCTATATTGTTGCCCTTCCGGAACAACAGAGCCATGCTATAGCGTGGGTCTGGAGTGGTTAATGTCAGGATCTGCCCTGAGATTCCTGACCAGCGTGCTGCTGAGAGCCTGAGCCAGCCACTCCCGTCCCCTGCATAGCCTGGCGTTCCAGTGAGCGCTGGGGTGACAGAGCATAGAGCCGGTGACTGACAGTCACCAGCTCTCTGTAGGCTGAAACAAGGAACTGAGCAATCAGCAGTCTTTGATCACTCAGTTCTCGGTCTTACAGGTGGCAGAGGACAGATGCAGCATCGAACTGATGCTGCAACCACCTATGTGAGTACGTATCTCTCTTAACAAGAAAGCAGCTCATGACAGTTCTTATTTAGCATGCAAGCAGCTCAACAGTCTTTAGCATTTGAACAACACCTGACAGATTTATTTAGCACACAAACAGTCATCGGCAGATATCATTCAGCATGCAAACAGCCCATTACAACCTTTGTTTGGCATGTGAGCAACCAAAACAATCCATTCAATCAATATCAAATTAGGCAAGCTATTGCACTACAATAGTTAATAGTGGATCTAAAATAAAACTGCACAAGCAGATTGTATAGTCTACTTGTCTATTTCCATAGATTGCTCTGTTGCAAGGTGTTGCTCCTATGCTGACATAAACGCTGCTGAAAGTCACACACCAGCAAGTGAGTGATGGCTCATTTATCCAGGATAACAAATGTGACATCGGCCTTACAGCTGAGCCTAGATATTGTAAGTCAGAAGGTTCAAGCTCCATGCTTCTTGGCTTTGGAGGAGAGGAGAGCAATTTAGCTTTAAAGCTGAACTCCAGGCAGATATACAATAAATGACACAAATAAATGGTGCTATGTAATCATTATTATTATTATTATTAAATGTATTTTACAAATGCAAAACCTAAAGTACCTTAATTTGATTTGGCATCACCCTCTTGCAGGCCCTGTACAGCAAACCTAAGACTGGGGAGAAAGAAGTAGTACAAGCAGTCCATTAGGTGCCATTAATGTGTCAAAAATGATATACATGCTATTTTAGCAAACTGCAATTGGGTTCAATGTAAGCAGCAGGTTGTGGCAAAGCCTAGAGAACTAATCATGTTCAAAAATTCTTGACACAGCACAGAGGGGTGGTCCAAATGAACTACTACCTTCGCTAACAGATGCAGTGCCTGTCAGCGCTGTATAAACCATAGGTAGCCTCAGCTACAAACAGTATACAGGTGCAGATTAGAAAACCATGATCCACATGGATGGGACTTTGAGCGAGGTCTAGATCCCGTAAGGAACAGTACCTCCATCCCTGTTATACATATTAAAAAAGGAGAGGTTGGGGCTAGATGGCTGAAATTGCATTGAAAAAAAAGATCACTTTTATTGGATCATATTACAGCAATAAGGCAATACATGTCATACAATGTTGCACATGGATAGTTATACAAATTTGAGATAATTATATTCCCGATATAGTTAGACCAGTAAAATGCAATAAACAGTAGATGCAGTGTAGTCATCACTTGGAGGGCTCTACGCGTTTCGTGACCTGTGTCACTCGTCAGGAGCCAATGAGACATGCATCAAAATATATCTGTAGAGGCAAAAATTGTATAACTATAAGGATTGGTCAACCATAAAAAATATATAATGAACACAACAAGAGCACCTACCCTGACACGTAAGGTATCCTGAGCTATCCCGGGGCCCAGCAAAGACGCCACTCCGGGAGCTGAGGGGGCGGGTAACCACGGCTTGCAAAACAGCACACAGGAGACCTCAAGGGGGTGAAAATGGTAGAGTGAAGATGACCACCACCATGGTAAATTAAAACTGGGAGTGCTGGGCAAGGACAGGTTGCTGTGGGAAGGGAGGGCCGTGCATAGGGAGGATGTGGGTAGTGGATGGAAAGGGCAATGAAAGGAGAGGGGACCTACCGTGAGAAAAGGAGGTCCATGGAAAGGAGGTAGGAGGTGCTGTGTGCCCGGGAGTGAGGAAAACTAGGAAGGAGGAGAGGCTCCTAAGTGTCGACGCAGGACTGCCCCCAACGTCACGTGGGCGTCCAAGGGAGAAGGAAATGGCACCAACACCCGGGCAGCCTTAGGCTGCCTCGCAGTGCGGTAGCCGATTTCTTCAAAGGACCGCCAAATGGAAACATACGCCGCCCATCCGACCGTGGAACGTGACGTCGATTCGTTTTCAGAGGCACCGCCTCCATCCCATGCGTGTGGACAGGCGAGGGAGGAGCGGGGCCCCAAGCACGCATCGCAGCTCCTGGAAGTAACGGGGACACCAGGACACCGGGACCTCCGATGCACACCAGAGCGAGGAGGTGCTGCACCAAAACCCATGGGCGCCAAAGGGGAACCCTAAATTGCCATCTAGCCTCACTCAAAGTCCCAACCTCTCCTTTTTTAATACAAACAGTATACAGGGCTGTGTTCCATTCCCATTCCTGGAACAAAATAGAGTCAGGCTGAGAACTATTCAGCCATTTACAGGGAGCTTCGTATTCTACAAATTAATACAAACCTTGCTCTGCTTGGCTGAGGCAGAGAGGCAGGCAGATGACATCCTGATCTTTTTTTTTGCTAGAAAATTAATTAGAACCCCCAAACATTATATATATATATATATATTTTCAAACACCCTAGAGAATAAAGGGATTTTATTAAAACTTACCGTAAAATCCTTTTCTCCGAGTTCACTGACAGACGCAGCTCTTCATGACATGTGGGTTTATGCTCGTCCTATTAGGAGTTAACTAGGGAAGAAGCAAGCTGGCCCCTCCCACGGGGGCCATCCCCTCTTCCCACATAAACCCCCTACCTAGCTCAGCTCATCAGTTTGTAACAAGCCGTACCGAAACAGAGGGTAGAGGGGTGGGTGCTGCGTCTGTCAGTGAACTCGGAGAAAAGGATTTTACGGTAAGTTTTAATAAAATCCCTTTTTCTCCTACGTTCACCCGACAGACGCAGCTCTTCATGACATTTGGGGATGTCCCAAAGCTGTGTCAAAAAGAGGGGTGGGTAAACAACAACTGTACCCAACAGAACCTCTAAGGAGGCGCCAGACGTGCCTACACTGCCGCCTGTAAAATTTTGTGGCCAAACGCAACATCCGAAGATGCTGTCACATTAATCTTATAAAACTTAGTGAAAGTGTGTACCGATGCCTAAGTGGCCGCCTTGCACACCTGTGACACCAAAGCCTGGTGTCTGAAAGCCCAGGAAGTGCTAACAGCCCTGGTAGAATGAGCCGTGACTGGAAAAGGGGGAACCTTGTCCCGAATAGAATATGCATGGGTCACGGTCTGTCTGATCCAACGGGAGACAGTAGCCGACGAGGCCGCCAAACCCTTGCGCGGACCATCCGTCAGTATAAACAAAGAATCAGACTTCCGAAATGAAGCTGTAGCATTCAGATACACTCGTAAGGCCCTTACTATGTCCAAGGAATGCAACTCAAATTCCTTAGGGTGCAATGGACGTGGGCACAATGAAGGAAGAACAATATCTTCATTAATGTGAAAAGAAACCACCTTCGGAAGGAATGAAGGAGATGGGCGCAAGACCGCCTTGTCCTTGTGCAGGACCAGATAGGGAGACTTGCACGACAGTGCAGCCAGCTCAGACACCCGCCTGGCGGATGTGATGGCCACCAAGATGGTCACCTTTTGCGACAGCAGTTGTAAGGAAATTTCCCTGATCTTCTCATATGGCGGTTTCTGAAGCACAGAAAGCACCAAATTCAAATCCCATGGAGCCATCGGAGACCTCACCCGAGGCGCCACATGTCGCACACCTTGTACAAAGGTACGAATCAACGAATGTGATGCCAAGGGTCTTTAAAAAAGAATCGCCAGAGCCGATATCTGGCCCTTGAGAGTACTCAAGGCCAGTTTCTTGTTCAGGCCTTGCTGTAAAAAGGTCAGGACCCTGGACACCACGTAAGAGCGAGGGTTGTGACCCTCTGCCTCGCACCAAGCTATGCAAGCCTTCCAGGTGCGGTGATATATCTTGCGAGAAGTACACTTGCGTGTTTTGAGCATGGTAGGGATTATGGAGTCAGCGACACCCCTGTCCCTCAGCACCTGGGACTCAATAGCCAGGCCGTCAAAGCCAGCGAGGGTAAAGCAGGGTGCAAGATGGGCCCCTGAGACAGTAGATCGTCTCGCAGCAGGAGCCGCCAGGGAAAGTCCGCCACCATTTGCACCACGTCGGCGTACCACGAACGCTGAGGCCAATCCGGAGCCACCAGGATCATGGGGATTCCCTCCGCAACTACTCTGCGTAGCAACCGCGGGAGAAGTTTGAGTGGAGGGAAGGCGTACAGAAGATGATACCGGCCCCAAGGGGCCATGAGAGTGTCCGTGGCTACCGCCAATGGATCTCTCGTCCTGGACACAAAGGTCTTCACTTTGTGGTTGAACCCAGACGCCATGAGATCCACATCCGGCGTCCCCCATCTGTGGCAAATCTGGCTGAATACCTCTGGATGGAGAGACCACTCTCCCTGATCCAGCGTCTGGCGACTGAGAAAGTCCTCCTGCCAGTTTTCCACGGCTGGAATGTAAATGGCGGAGATTGCCGGAACGTGAAGTTCCGCCCAACGCAGGATCAGAGCTGCTTCTGCCGCAGCTACTGAACTCCTTGTTCCGCCCTGATGGTTCACATATGCCACTGCAGTGGCATTGTCCGACTGGACCCGAATCGGGCAACCTCGCAACTTCAATGTCCATTGAGATAGGCATAGCCTCATCGCCCTCAGCTCCAGCACATTGATCGGGAGGCGTGCTTCCTGCGCAGACCAATGGCCCTGAGCAGATAGCTGCCCCAGGACCCCACCCCAGCCTGACAGGCTGGCATCCGTCGTGATTATTACCCAATGAAGGGGCAGGAACGACTTCCCCCGAGTCAGCGCCGGGTCCCGAAGCCACCAGATCAGAGAGCCCCTGGCCTGGGAGCTCAGGCAGATCAGAAGGCCCAAGGACCGTGGAGACCTGTCCCACGGAGACAGAATCGCTAGCTGGAGAAGGCGAGTGTGGCTCTGGGCGTAAGGTACCGCCTCGAAGGTTGAGACCATGAGCCCCAGCACTCGCACACAGAACCGTAATGATGACTGCCGGTGTGACAGTAAGGATCGCACCGCCGTCTGTTGCGACAGCAACTTTGCCGGAGGTAGGAACATCTTCGCCTGCTCTGTGTCCAGAATCAGACCCATTTACTCCAGGCAACGGAACGGAGAAACCGTCGACTTTTGCAGGTTGATCAACCAGCCAAAGTCCTGCAACGAAGCCATGGTGATCCTCCCATTGTCCTCCAGAGCCGAGGCGGACTCCGCTCTCAGGAGCAGGTCGTCGAGGTATGCTACCACCGCAATGCCTCTCTGCCGCAGTAACGCCAGTACTGGGGCCACCAACTTGGTGAAAACCCGAGGAGCTGAGGCCAGACCGAAACGGAGTGCCACAAATTGGTGATGGAGGTCCCCCACTGCAAAGCGAAGAAAACGCTGGTGCCGTGGACAAATGGGAACATGGAGATACGCGTCCCTGA
This sequence comes from Glandirana rugosa, assembly GCA_018402905.1. NCBI lineage: Eukaryota > Metazoa > Chordata > Amphibia > Anura > Ranidae > Glandirana > Glandirana rugosa. The sequence continues at coordinate 670,474 of BLSH010218016.1, forward strand.
TATCCAGAGACGCCAGAAATTCCCCTTGATGGAGGGCGGCCACAACCGAGCGAATTGATTCCATCCAGAATTTCCGCGCTTGTACATATCGGTTCAGGGCCTTCAGGTCCAGAACTGGCCGGACCCCCCCCCCCCTTTTTTTGGAGACCACAAACAGGTTTGAGTAAAACCCTCGAAACCTCTCCACTGGAGGTACTGGCACAATCACCCCCTGGTCTGAGAGTGCTTGAACAGCCCCGAAGAGGGCCTCCCAGCGCCCCTGCGGGAGCCCAAAGTTCGATGGGAAGAACCTGTCTGGGGGTAGAGTGCTGAACTCTATCCTGTAGCCGGTGGACACCACTTCCTGGACCCACCGGTCAGACATGCGGGAAGTCCAACGGTCTGCGAACCCCAGAAGACATCCCCCCACCCGAAGCTCGGGTGGGGGCAACCCATCAGGCCGAGGAGGGCTTGTCCTCTGCCTTTTCAGTTTTTCGCTGCCACTGCTGCTTACCGGCCCCTGCAGCGGCCTTGCCGGATCGGGTCCCTTTACCCGTTGCGCCGGAAAATGGTGACTGTCCCTCTGAGACATTCTTCTAGGCCTGAGTTCCCCCTTTTTGTGGCTCTAGATCATTTTCCCAGAGCCTGCATCCTATGAGCATGTTTTGGTGTTTGTTGACACACGCACTACTAAAATTTACCTGAAGCTTGGCCTATGCCACAAGCCACAATCAAGGCCACGATTAAACTATTTTTTTTCAGAAGTTGTCTGTCACTATGGTATTTTTGAGTCAGGTAGGGACTTACACTTTATAGATGAAATCATGACTAAGGCCGGTCATACATTAAGCAATTTTCTTTCCTTCAACCATGGGTTGAAGGAAAGAAAATTGCTCGGTTTCCCCATCTACACAGTCAATATTGATGGGGGAATCCCTCCCACAGCACTATTGTGTTCTACTGGATGGGAGCGCGGGGAGCCTTCCCCACAGGGCCGGATATGGATGGTCTGCTCTGGGGGTGCATTAAATAAAGTCACGGAACATCACACCAGAGTTCCCCCATCACATCCAAGCCTACCCTATCACATCAGAGCCCTCAGCTCCCCTTCATAAATACTGTGCAGCCATACCAAATCTGCATTACCAAGACTAAACAGTGCCCCCAGCCCCAGTCCTGGGGGGGGGGCATGAATGAAGTGTGGGAGAGCTCAGAACCCCCCTAGACCTAGCCCTGCCTCCCCACTGGTAGAATACAATGAACACAGATGGCAGCTATAGCCGCCGGCAGTAATCGGGCGAAAAAAACCCGACAGGCTGCTTGTACAAAAGTGGATGAATGGATCGAATTCAGTACAACTAGCCTGCATATAGACAGATTGTAATTTGGCCGGTTCCTGATGAACCGGATGAATTTCGATCCATCTATTGCCAGCTTAATGTGTAGCTAAATTATATGTTAACGGTAAGGTCAAAAAGGGTTAATAGGGTAATCAAAAATTAACTAAAATGATTGAATAGACGAGTAAAACTTGGGTAGAATGTTATACAATAGGAACTGCCCCAAATGTAAAGATAGGACTTTCTATGACAGGGCATGACAAATGTTCTTTGAATCTAGGAGCCAGTTTTAACTAACAAAGCTACGGGTGGAATATGTAACCCTTTCACAGCCAGAACCGTTTTTGCGTTTTTTTGCACACGTTTAAAAAAATAATTTTAAGCCTAAGGCCCCTTTCACACTGCCGCAACTTGAAAATTTGACGCAATTTTGTGGGGGCGATTTTGATGCAATTTCAGGGAATGTCTGTGTGAACTTGAGGTCTAAGGACCTCAACTCACATCAAAGTCGGACCAAAGTAGTACAGGGACTACTTTGAAGTTGGTGTGACTTGAAGTCGTACAGATATGAATGGTTATCATTGGGAATCATGGGGTATGACTTTTCATTCAACTCTGATGTTCAAAGTCGCAGGAAAAGCCACACAAGTGTGAAAGAGGCCTAGATTACATAAAGCCCCCAAACATGATATATTTTTTGAAAGCAGACACCCTACAGAATACAATAGTGGTAGTACCAATATTTTATGTCACACGATATCGCAAAGATCTAGAAAATACAACATTTTAGTCAAAAACAGATTAAAAGTAAGTTTTAGGGGGCACAAAACCGCAATAAATTATCCAATTTTTTGGTAAAATATAAAAGCGAAGGTTGATCTGAGTAAATAGATACCAAATATGTCAAACTTTAAACTCGCTACAAACTTCCGTACCCTATATTTTCTATAGGCGGCGCTTTAAAAGCCCCTTATAGACCACCAATTTAGCATTATGAAGGAGGTCTGGTGCTAGAATTATTGCTCTCCGGCATGCACAGCGATATGCAACATGTGTATCGCAATCAACGTTTTCAGGCGTAGGAGCCCTGCAGCATGCATTTACGCTTTACGTGCGTATATTTGGGGGGCCTCAATTTTCTTTTGGGGGGGGGCGATTTTATGTGCTTGGGTGTAACTTTTTACAATTAAACTATTTTTTTATTTAACTTTTTTCCCATTACATAGGGGACAAAAACTGGGTGTGTGGAGCTTTCGGCCAGCAGCTCAGGACACAATTTCTTGTCGCCATGGTGACCTGGTGCCTGGGGTTTGTTGATCCCTGTTCAAGTCATATTCTATGAGATACTCTTTGTGACAATACCTAGGTTAGGATGTTAACGTTCCTCAACAAATGCCTGTTCTGAACGATAATCTTTATTTTTATGTTCAAAGCCTACAAAAGGAGATTGGAAGACTTGCCCAAGCACTCTTCCATCTGAGAGCCTTCTTCTATTATAGGAATCACAGCCTGTAGCTCAGAGACGAATGGTCGTAAATAAGCGGCGATCTGCAATCAGCCACCAGGGGGCGCGCGTGCTCCCGCCTCACTCCTGGGGAGTGTGCCCGCGGCTCGATGTCCGATGTCCGCCGGCGAGCCGCGATGAGCGGCTACAGGGAAAGAACGGGGAACCGCCGATGTAAACACGGCGGTTCCCCGCTCTGTTAGTAGGGGCATGAGAGATCTACTGATCCCTGTCACTGGGATCAGTTAGATCTCTCATGCCCATGTTAGCCCAACCCCCCCACAGTAAGAACACACACAGGGAACACAGTTAACCCCTAGCTCCCCCCCAGGTTAACCCCTTCACTGCCAATGACATTTATACAGTAATCAGTGGACATTTAAATTTCTGATCGCTGAATAAATGTCATTGGTCCCAAAAAAGTGTCAAAAATGTCTGACATGTCTGCTGCAATATCGCAGTACCGCTAAAAATCGCAGATCACCGCCATTACTAGTAAAAAATAAAAAAAAAATAAAAAAACCCCAGAAATGAATTCT
>BLSH010218016.1:694729-705977 GCA_018402905.1 Glandirana rugosa
ATAAATGTCATTGGTCCCAAAAAAGTGTCAAAATGGTCCGACATGTCCCCCCCAATATTGCATTACCGCTAAAAATCGCAGATCGCCGCCATTACTAGTAAAAAATAAAAACCCCAGAAATGAATTCTCACCATCCGTAAACGCGGCCACTTTTGCGCAAACCAATCAATCAAACGCCGATTGCAATTTTTTTTATCGCAAATATGAGGAATTATATAAATCTGCCAAAAACGGTGAAAAAAAATGTTTTTTTATAATTTTTTTTTTTTTTTTTTTTTGGATTTGAATTTTAGCAAAAAGTAAGAAATTTGGGTTTTTTTGCAAAATGGTCGCTCTTCTTTTGTTTATAGCGGCGATCAGAAATGACGCAGAGGCGATCAAATACCACCAAAAGAAAGCTCTATTTGTGGGAAAAAAAGGACGCAAATTTTGTTTGGGTACAACGTCGCATGACCGCTCAATTGTCAGTTAAAGCGACGCAGCGCCAAATCGCAAAAAGTGCTCTGGTCCTAAAGTGGGAAATTCTTCCGGGGCTGAAGTGGTTAAATGCATGTCCAAAAAGTTGCTAAATTCCATACCAAGAAGCAAGAACTATTGTTGCTGGCACTTGAGGACAAATCTGGAAAATGCTGCTTAAAGAGATTCGATAAATGTGTGTCCACTGCGCACAGAACGTGATAAGAATTCCAAGTGAAAATGATAATTGTGCTGCTACTTATTAAACATATTATACACAATGGGGGACATAATCATTAATCGTGAACGTAATAATATTCCACAGTAGTGCATCCAAAAAATATACCAAAATTAACGTTCAAAAATCAAATTCTCATAGTGAAAGTTCATAGAAGTGTCACACACCCATGTGAAATCTTGCTGACAACGAAGCATCTTGAATCCACCACCGCCACCATGATAAACGTGGTCTTCTTGCTTAGGAGTATCACTCGCCAGACCACATTAACCCCCCCATTCTCATGAGTATGTAGTAACTCTTAGAACAGTAGTTATGTCTTAATTTGCAAGAATCACAAGCTCTTATCGCGTGTATGCATAAAAGAGAGAGGAAGGCCTGCACCAGTGTATTACTTCCAACCCCAGATGATTTATTAAAAGAAATTCACTCACATTTAAAAATATTTTTACAAGCCATGAGCAAAACAGGCAGCCTTCTAGCATTCCCACAGTTATCGCACCACCTCCACGCTGGTTACGATCACTCATTCTGCACCCCCAGTTTCCAGGATAGGAAAGCTTTTGCTAACTTTTTTAGACCCTTGGATAGCTTGCTTCTAAGGCTCTTACATGCAGGAGAACTGGAGATTAATTCTCTGCCCCATCCTTGGTTTCTCAGCTTTTTAACCTTCCTGTGTTACTGCACGGATTAGCAGACCTCAATTGAAACCTCTCTCTGGTTCTTCTGATCAAGGTATCATTGCCCCGTTCCCATACAAGATCAGTTCCAGGGGTTTTATTCCAACCTGTTTGCTGCTCCCAAGCCTAAAGGTAGCATTCACCACATTCTGGATCTCAAAGCTCTGATTGTCTTCATTTGAGTCCAAAATGCTGCCAGTGTTTTTTCCACATGAGAAGTTTCAAACAATCTGGGCTTAGAATCAAACTCCCCACTCTGGGTTCCTCTGCTGTGCCTGCCAGCATACACACGCTCTGGTCTCCCTCTATGGGCGTCCCCATTTTGCCGTCATGGGCTAAAGATTTTCTGGGCGCCTTCTGTTCAAATATTTACAACCTTTGCCAACATATTACATATTGACAATCCCTTGTTGGGACACTGGGGAGCAGACCCTTTTGTGGCTCCCGACAGCTTTAGCAAGCACAGTCTTTACCTTTTATATATGTAACTTTACACCTCATATCTTCGTCTTATACGGGTTTATGTCCTCTGAGGGCGCCTCTGCTTGTCGGGAATCCTGGGCAGTCTCAATGAGCTGTGCATGCATGCAGTGTTTTCCTTTTACGCACAGACTGTTATAGCACCTGCTCCACAGTGAAAGAAAAAACCCCAGATGAAGACTATGCTGTCAAAACGCGTAGGGGTATCTACTTGAATTACTGTGGTTCACACCACTGTTAAACTTTTGCTGTTGCACCTCAGTCAGTCCGTACAATTTCTTAACTTTTTGACATTTTATGATTTGTAAACAATAACGTTTTTATATTTTTATAACTTATTGCCTCTTTGGTGCCTATTTAAAAGTCCCAACCAGTTCCCCCATTTTTTTCACATTGATCAGGGATGTGGCACCTTTGCTTGGCTGAATTTAGACAGCTGGACACATTTTTGTTTCTCTGGGTTCAGACCAGCTCTCCTCGTTTGTATAAGAGTCTTTCGGTCTGATGGTAGTCTGATTTGACCAGGTTCACTCCAGACATCTACAACACAACATGTTGTGGAACGAGTCGATCTCTTCTTTGGACAATCCAGTTAGTCAATCACGGAGAACCAGGTTGTTCCTAGCCTGGTGGCTTGGGAATCCAGTTCTGGAGTCGGAAGTCCTTCTTTTCAATCTTTTTTTAGAGTACCCTCAAGACTCCAGTCTGTTGGGTTGTTGTGGAGAAGAACTGGGCACCCCGTGGGTGCAGAGTACATTGACCTCAGACAATTGTCATCTCCTGATAACATCCCCTAAACTGGGAAGTTTGGCTGTCTCTACTGTATAGGACCATCCTATTGGTAAGTCATCTGATCTGGATTGAATCAGACCATACCACAGCAGTGGCATTCATCAATTATCTGTGAGGAACTAGGAGCCTTACGCTTGCAAGTGAAAGAGATCAGAACCTGTCCCGGAAAGCACTTTCACATTCCAGCTTTGTCGGCTGTGTACATGCCATGCATGGACAATTGGCAGGCAGACCTCTCAACTGTCTCTGCCTAGACTCAAGGGAGGGGTCCCTACACTTGAGATGTTCAGGACCTGTGTCACAGGTGAACAGACACTGCATATGCGACTCCTGGCCTTCAGGTTCCACAACAAAGTGGTTTGTCTTCATGTATGGGGGGCCTCTAGAAAAAGTAGTAGTTGCTCTGGGCTCATTACACCCAGATCTATACCTCCCCACTTAGAAACTTTTTCCTCGCCTGCCTAGCAAGATCAAGCCGAATAGCTTTCCGGCTACCCTTATTGCTCTGGACTGGCCCAGACAGATGTGGTCTGATAAGACTCCATAAGACTTCTGCCATGTGCCCTGTGAGCTTTACTGACTCATCAGGATATTCTGCCCAACCCCCCCCTCCCTTTCCATTCATTCCACTTTTTACTCTGATTCATGTTAACATCTCTTAGAGCATCATTGAGGAGGTCCATGACTTTCCTTTTGCCAGATGATTCTGCCTATCAACATATTATACATAACCAGTGTAAATAGATATGACGTACCTGGCCAATGCCACTGGAGCAGTCTACACTGCCTTCCAGGTCCTGCTCTAAGCGACTTCTCTCCTGTATTTTGCAGGAGGTCAGCCACCTGGCACAGGCGCCATTCAGACAAGGCTTTTGCATTTCTAAATGAATGTGAAGTGTTTTCTAAATGGAGGAGGTAGTGATGCATCTTTTTCCTTTACTGTGAAGTTCTTTTCTTGTTGTCTATTGAGGGACATGGGTCCCAGTCTTTGATTATGCTCTTTGCAGTGCTTTACTACAAAACTGAAACATGCTGGTAATGGGAGGGGTCATCCTGGGCTGCCCTAAAGATTTTTGTTTGCCATGATTCAGTCCTCCTAAAGGCAGTAGTATAACCAAAAGGTTTAAAGTGATTCTAAAAGTTATAAAAATAACGTTTTATACTTGCCTGCTCTGTGCAAAGGCTTTGCACAGAGCAACCCTGATCCTCTCTTTGGGTAACCTGTTAGCGGTCCTGGCCCCCCCCCCCCTTTGCCATGTGCCCCCAATAGCAAGCTTCTTGCTTTGGGGGCACTCGAGCAGACTCTGCTGAGCCGCACTTCTGCGAATGGACTTTGTCCGTTCACACACAGAGCGCGGAAAGATGGGCCCGGGAGAGCCGCTGCTCTCATGCATATTGTTGGCTCAAGATGGGGCTCAGGTAAGTATGGGGGGGGGGGGGAGCTGCACCCAGAAGGTTTTTTTTAACTTCTGCCTTTAGAACCACTTTAAGACTTTCTGTGTCCCTCATTGGAATCCAAGAAAAGCAAAATCATTTTATGATGAGTATAAAAAAAATGTCTTTTTCTTCACATGCTGTGTCGATTTTGTGGGTCAGCAAACCATTACGTTTTTAATACTGTTGCAGAGAGTGAGTACATTCTCTATTCAATAACTTTTTAAAGTGTAACACTTTTTATTAAGTGTGTGTGTGTGTGTGTGTGTGTGTGTGTGTGTGTGTGTGTTGTGTTTTTTTTTTTTTTTTTTTTTTTCCCCCTGTGGATTTACAACACATTCTTTCTTAGAAATACTTATTGACACATTGTTTTTGTCATCACTAACATGTAAATTCTATGAATTTCAGCTGGCTACAAACTCTGTTATAAGTGAAATAGGTACTGGTCGGGGATCTGTGACCTTCAGAATCAACAAAGATTTATTAACAAAGGTGAGTTTCCTGAGTGGACTAAATTAAAGAGGAGTAAATATTTAATACAATAACTTATTTTTTTTAAATACAGCTTTTTCCCTTCCTCTAATCCTACTGCAAACTTTTACTGCTGCATCTTTACTCCTTTTCCTAGCCTATAGTTTTCCTGGTTTAAATTCAACAAAATGGGTGTATCAGTTGACATCACATAAGATGCCAACAGCTTCTTTGACAAAAGAAATCTAGTATGTTATGGGGCAGACTTAATGCATGAAAGTATACACAGAATGATATCCAATGACATGCTGTCCAACAGCTGACAGTTTTTGAAGGTTCTGAATTTGTGGCCTTCCACTCTTGGTAGATGGCTGCTGATTTGATCTTGTCATCTGTTACCACTACGTATGTATCTGTAGATATACCTAAATAAAAATTCTAGGTCTATATATGTATTAAATAGACTTGAGCCAGCTGTATTTGTTTGGTTTATGACATGTCATGGATGATTGGTTTAACTGTTGCTAGTTTGCGACATTTCACATTCTTAAAGCTAAGTTTGGAAAATGAGCTCTGAGGAAAATGAATACACTGGCAACATCATCTGCTCCTTCCTCAGTGGTCTCTCCACGTCCGAGCATATCCACATATGTAGGCAGTAATATGTTCACTAGTGTCACACAACATGCTGAGGCACTGGGGTACTTCTATCTTTCTCATTCTAACATGCTGGTGACAACATTTGTGTTTTGTACTTCCATGTTATGAGACTCTAGAATGCGAACACTGTTCTACATTTATTAGTAGAAAATACAGAGAAGTAAAGGTCAAATGCTCATACTTATCTTTGTAAAAAGGCTTCCAATGAGCTCTAGGTTTGTCATGGTTTTACTTTTATAAGACCCCGTTTTTAAATACTTTAGTTAAAACACACGTGTCAACGTTTGAAAATAATAGATCTTGCAATTTTGATCCTTTTTCTTTTAATTACAAATGTTTCTTAGACAATTTTGAGAAAAATAAACCAAGATGGCTTCTCATATGGAATGGATTCTGAGCTTCTGTCTAACACCCCTAGGGGTCTCACCCTTGTGGAATACAGGTACATTTATTGAAAATGCTTATTTTATATTATATGTATATTTTATTTGCAGTAAACTCTACATTGCATTCAGTATGCACAGCACATGATGACAATTTTCGTTTTAAAATTACTCCTATTCTCCTCAACAATGCAACAGTGTTTAAAACAGTCTAGATGATGATTATTATTATTATTATTATTATTATAATAATAATACAGGATTTATATAGCGCCTACAGTTTGTGCAACGCTTTACAACATGGGGGGCAGACAGTAAAGTTACAATACAAATCAATACAGGAGGAATAGAGGGCCCTGCTCGTTAGAGCTTGCAATCTAGAAGGTTGGGCATTTAAAAAAATGAGCTTGAAAATGTCATTTTCCAAGTCATCTTCCAGGATGGCTTACAGAGAGAGAGAGAGAGAGGCTCCTCCCACCTAACAGGAAACACATGATCCACATTATAAAGACTGCTCACCAGTAGTACCTCATTATGTGTTTCCTCCGGCCTGACAGGAACTCTGAAGAAGTTTGTTATTTTTCTCTGGCCTTTGTGCTAGGCGGCAGGAGCCTCCCGGCTACAGAACAGGGGCAGTGAACCCGGGGAGGCATGTAGCTTGGGCTTGTTCAGGCTGCCCTGGAAGGAAGCCTTAAGCTTTTACTCCAGGAGACCCCCTCTCTCCATGGGAGTCTGGTCAGCAGCATGCCTGTAGGCTCTGCTACACTGGTAGTGTGGGATTTTGACTCAGGTGAGTCTTCCGGGGGACAGTGTGGTCTAGTGGTGTCCTGATGCTTAGAGAGCGGCCATGTTATTGGTAGCAAATGCTGACCTGGTGGTTGGGGCTGCAAGCTCCATGCACTGTCCCAGGGGAGGCGTCCGATCCACAGCGCCAGACCGGGATCCGCACTACTCGACCTTTCAGGGCTACAGAGAAGATGGTGGAAGCCATATTGTCCTGTGCTGGTAAAGTCACCAGTGGAGACTGTAAGCAGGTCTGGGACACCTGCGCAGACTGACCCTAAAGTAAGAAAGAGCCTAAAGGCAAGTTTCTCCTTTCTTGCTCCCTGGTGTAGAGGTTTTGGGTTGACTCTGTACAATCCACAGACCAGCAGAGTGGGTCTGGGGAGTCTGGCTGTTTGTGTATCCCTCTCTTCCCTACTGGTGGTGGGGCTTCATTTGGGTCTCCCTAGGTGGCTGGGTGCTAGTCATAGTATGATTGTCTTCCCCCTCGTCTCTCCATTTAAAAGGCTCATACCACCTTGTGTCCTCTACCTGTAGGACAAGGGATGGGAGCAAAAGGGGAACCTCCTAAGGGACAGATGCATAGCCTGCACGTACAGGTTATCTCCTGCCTGGATACCAGCTCCAGTGCTGCAACACTAGGAAGATTCATAGAGAGCATTGCAGAGAAATGACAGTGTCTTGGTTTTCACAAAGCTTCCTTCTCCGTTGGAGGAGAAGCAGCTATTCTAGTGAGCACCGAGGCTCTAGTGGAGCCCTCCCTCACTCACTTTGGGTCAAGCACCATATCTTCATTTGCTGGCTGAGCTGATTAATATGGATTGATCACGGCCGCTGGCTTCCCCAAATCTTTTTGGAGGGAATACTGCACAGTACATCTTTTACACAGCCTTCCTAACAGAACCGCTATAGTACGTCAAAGTAAATGTTCGGTTAATGCTACAGGCTCAGTCGCCTGAAGTGGCGATCTGCATAACTTGCCATTAGTATCACAATGTGCCATATGAAGTCAGACTTCCAACATTGGGCAGAGCACCTGTCATTTTTTTTATAAAATTGTCAGGTTCATTTTTACTCAGTTCCTTTCCAAACACTCAACAGCTACCGTACCAGCTTTTAGAGGGGAGAAAGGTCATAGGTGTGGGCATATGCATTTTGGGTATGTATAGCATTGTGTCAGAAATCTCACTGGATAACTACAAGGGCATATTGTCTAAATGTCCATAGGTATCTCTTGAATGAAGATTATGTAGTAAGAGATCTAGTTTGCATGTTCGGTTCTGGAGCCCTGATAAAAGCAAGAGGGTGTCAAAATATTGCTATCACAAGGTGGTTGAAATATGCAATGATGGAAGCTTACCAGGCATCATCACTGTTTTCTCTAGAAAACATCAAAGCTCTTTCCAACAGAGCATGGGCCATTTCTTGGGCTAAAAGCGTCATCACGTCTCATCCCCAGATCTGCAAGTCAGTAATCAGGTCCAACTTCGAAACATTAACGACCGGGCTTGTTCTTTAACCAGGAACAACAGATTGTCGGTAGGAGGTTGCTTAAAGCTGTGGTCCCACCCTAATCATGTAGTTCTATGTTGTCCTCTCTGTAAGCCGTCCTGGAAGATGACTTGAAAAACAGAGTTATTGCCTGATAACTCACTTTTCAGGAATCTTCCAGGACGGCGCCAATCCCCCCCCCCCCCCCTAATGATCAACTTGTCTGACATATGGTTGTATAACTGTAATCTATCTCTCTCTCTCTCTCTCTCTCTCTCTCTCTCTCTCTCTCTCTCTCTCTCTCTCTCTCTCTCTCTCTTTCTCTCTTTCTCTCTTTCTCTCTTTCTCTCTTTCTCTCTTTCTCTCTTTCTCTCTTTCTCTCTTTCTCTCTTTTCTCTTTCTCTCTTTCTCTCTTTCTCTCTTTCTCTCTTTCTCTCTTTCTCTCTTTCTCTCTTTCTCTCTTTCTCTCTTTCTCTCTTTCTCTCTTTCTCTCTTTCTCTCTCACTACAACCCATTAATTATAATGTGCCTAGGCGCACATGCACGTAAACAAGCGCAGTGCATTCTTCAGTAAAAAGAGAAGTTAAAAAATCAGCTTTTTTTGGTCAGTAATTTACACCTCACGCGTGCACATGACCATTTACATATTGTGCAGAATGAAAATGCTAGAATACGTTTTAGCTCTTGACATAACTAAGGCCCCTTTCACACTTGTGCGACTTGTCTTGTGACTCCGGACTGCAAAGTCGCATGACAAGTCGTACCCCATAATTTTTAATGAGTACCATTCATATCTGTGCGACTTCAAAGTAGTCCCTGCACTACTTTGGTCCAGCTTTGATGCAACTTGAGGTCCATAGACCTCAGGATCACACAGGCATTGCTTCAAGTCGCATAAAAATTGCAGGACTTTCAAGTTGCACAAGTGTGAAAGGGGCCTAAAGATGCTCAATGAGTAGAAATATGTCAATATTTTCTATTTAAAATCCTCACACTCACCTGGCTGTCTATAGTGAGCCAATGAGCTGCCACTGGGTTTTTTATTTTTATGCGCAGACTTATGTCCTCCTTGATCTTGGCGCCATGTGACAGTGAGACTTTTCAATAACTTGACAGGGTGTCCAACCCCTCCTCCAATCTGCCCAAAACTTAAAATAAAAAAAAGTTTTCTGAAGTTATGTTGTAAATTATAATCAACAAAAAAACTTTGGAAATCTGTATAAGGACAGCTTGAATACCATGTGTTCACAATGTGAGTGTTATCGGATACATCACAGTAAGTTGTCTTTTTTGCTTACATTTGCAGTTCACCCAATATTGCCAAAAAATTTCATGTTGGACACTTGCGTTCCACAATAATTGGTGAGAAACACTTTTGTTTAATTTTCCATCAAAATTGTGTTGATTTGAGATGGCTTGGCTTTCTTATAAATCTATCATTTCTAAACTCTGCGCTTTCTTCATCCTCTTCTACATCAAATGAAGAATGTCTGAACTTGAATAGGTGTTTCTGTTTCCAGGAAATTTTATTGCTAATCTGAAGGAGGCAGTTGGTTGTAAAGTTATAAGAATGAATTACCTGGGTGACTGGGGCTTTCAGTTTGGTGAGTGTTACTAAGCATAATAAAGCAATGAATGTCTTTTTGTGATAATTCTACACCTATTAAATAAAGTGTTATGTTTTTAAAGTAGCTTACAACTTTAAAGGACTACAGACAGTTGTGTGTTCTAACATAATAGGAGTTTCCAATGTGTAGTAAAACAAAAAAAAAAGAAAATCAATTTTCAGTGCTCAAGTGTCAGTGGCAGGTAATTATATCCATCATCATGCAGCAGACTCTTTGGCTTGCTTCATTATCTTCCAGGCAATCGTGTAAGCTCCAGGCCTTGCTGCCCTCTTGGGGTCTGGGGGGTAAATCCTGAGAAATAACGATGAGAAGGGCCACCAACCTTGTGCATTATCTAAATTACCATTGATTGAACTATTACACAAAAGTAATTATACTCATAAACCACTCTTAGTAGGAAAGGTACAAGGGCCCTACAGCAATATGATAAGAAAAAAGAGGGCGCACTGGCCTTGTGCATTATCCCAAGGTACATATTTGTTAAAAATTAAAGATTAAAAATGCTCACAAACATGTGAAGAGAGTGCACATATCATGGCCTCCAAATCGGGGCAAAGAGTCCTGGCCAATCACAATAGTAAACAATGCCTTCATGAATAGATTCCAAACACAGATGGAACTGATTGCTCATACAGCGATCATCACTGTAATAAGCAATCAGTGTAAAAAAAAAAAAAAAAAAATCACTAAAGCAAACACGGTGTGTCACTATGGTGACATCATACTGCTGTGGCGGTGATCATGTGCAAATTCTGGCTGCTCATCACTGCAGTACAAGGTCACTAGACCAGTGCTGCCAGTCAGTGTCCCTAATTACCGCTGCCCACTCAGTGTCCCCAATCCTCACTGCACCAGTCATATTGTTGTAGGGAAGAAACAATTACTTCTGTGCAACATTGTGATTACACACTGTATTGTTTGTATTCCGGGGTGAATATCACTTACGGTTTCCCAGGTGCCCCTGCGCCTAATGTAATTTCCGGCCATAAGCGGCGGCCATTTTGCTGTGGGCCGCCACACGAGGCCAAATACTAGACACCATAGCAAAGTACTAGTGGCCTCGCTTATAGAACGGTAGATTAAAGGCAAATTGTGTGCTCTAGAAGAAAGGCGGGGGGGGGGGGGGGTTAGAAAATCAAGGGCTCTTGCTGAGTATTTACAATATTCCCATATTAGCATATACATCATTGGCAATTGATCTAGGATGCTCAGGCTACAGCAAATCAATTTGTTAATTAATGCTAGATACAGTTGTATGCAAAAGTTTAGGAGCCTCTTAAAATTTTCCATGATTGTAATTTATAAATATTTGGGTGTTTGGATCAGCAATTTCATTTTGATCTATCAAATAACTGAAGGACACAGTAATATTTCAGTAGTGAAATGAGGTTTATTGGATTAACAGAAAATGCGCAATATGCATCAAAACTAAATTAGACAGGTGCATCAATATTTAGTAGAGCCTCCTTTAACAGAAATAACAGCCTCTAGAGACGCTCCCTATAGCCTGTAATGAGTGTCTGGATTCTGGATGAATAAATTTTGATTGTGTGAGGCCTAAAACATGAGTGGCCATTTTCTTCCCCATGAGACAGAGAGCACACAGAGGAAGTTACATAACAGCGTGAACCAGGAAGAGGAAATTGCCTCACAGAAGATGGGAGGGAACACAGTTAACAGTATGGAAAGGTGCAATATCAAAAACAACCACAAGATGGCAGTGTAATGACCAACTATACAAACATTACTATA
>BLSH010218016.1:720030-732265 GCA_018402905.1 Glandirana rugosa
TCCCATGTTTTTTTTTTTTTTTTTTTGTTTTGTTTTTTAAAAAGTGAGCCTTTACAATCCTTTTAAGACCCTTCTTGACTGGCTAAAAGAACCAATGCTTTGCATTTAGTGATCATAAAATCAAATGAGAATGAATAGAAGAAAATTGACACTAATTAGGTTATGTTATACCTACCTAGGTGTATGTGAAAGTCAGTGCTACAGCAGAAAAAGATGAAGATATGAGGCAGTCTGCACAAGATTTTATGCAGAGACTTGAGAATGGACATCCGCAGGCTCTTTCCCTGTGGACACACTTCAGAGATCTGAGCATTGAGGAATATGCCAAAGTCTATAAAGTAAGCATCGCTATCACAAGTGGATTAGCAAGGCCTAAAGCTGCCTAAGTATCGGCACTTCTGGCCTCTCAACCCAAGCTTAGACAGCTGAGTTTTTAATATATTTTGCTGCATGTTGCTATGTCTGAAGAATGTAAATATTTTGCTCCCACATTGTTTTTTTACATTGCATTTGTTACAACGTCCTAGCTTTTTTTTTTTTTTTTTTTTTTTTTTTTTTTTTCAGTAAAGTTGACAAAACTAATAATAATGACAAAATTCATTGTGCAAAATACTTTTTTTCTTATATTTGCCCCCAAAATAAATCTTCAAAAATTATACTTTGTATGTCATGGCCAGATTACACCACACGCAGTCTAGTGCATTTTTTTTCTGTATCAAAACCACATAGAAAGTAGATTACAGGGAGTCCCCAGATTACAAACAAGATAGGGACTGTAGGTTTGTTAAGTTGAATTTGTTTGTAAGTCGGAACAGGTACATATTTTTTAAGTGTACCTTCAGCTAAAAAAAATATTTTTAAGCTTTTTGGATAGCATAGGGAAGGGTTAACACCTCTGTAATGTTTGTTTTGCTGTCTGTTTCTGTTCAGAAGATTTCACCTCACTTCCTGCTTTAATGATAATTGGATTTTAAAAATTTTGGGTTGTTGTGGAAACAAACTTTGGTGATAAAAAGTCAGTGGAGACACCTTTTTCTCATAATAACTCTTACAGGAGTGAATTTCCCTTCCTAGGGGGAGATTTCCTCTCACTTCCTGTTGTCTCCCTCCGTTTGTAAGTAGGAGTCGTTTGTAAGTCGGATGTTTGTAACTAGGGAACTGCCTGTATATGGCTTCCAAATACATAGTTCACACCGGTGTGGTCAATTCCAGGGCTTTCCAGTTCTAGAAGAAATAGTAGAACATGCTGCATTTTTCCTGCACTGGACTGTATTCGAACACGGTAAAACGCACCGAACCTCAGTACAGTGAAAAACACAGAAAAAAAGCATCTGGAATGCATCCGGAAATGCATCAGAAGGCGTTAAAAACGCGCATGCAGAAATTCTTCCGGAACAAATCTGGAATGCTTTTTTTTGTGGTGTGAACCAGCCCTTATATCAAATAAAGATATTGTAAAATATATTATAAAAATGTTGGCAGTACAATTTTTTGTTTCCTGCCTTTTTTTTTAGCGTCTTGGTGTGCAGTTTGATGAATACTCTGGTGAGTCCTTTTACAAAGAAAAGGCTAAAGATATTTTGAAGTTGCTCAAATGCAAAGGAATTCTAAAGACGGCAGGGTGAGTTTTTCTCTGTTATATAATCCGTTTAACTGTCAGCAGCCAAGCAATCCTATGGTTATAATCATATTTTCATTCCTGATTGATTCGGGCAATGCACAAATTGATCTTAAAAAAAAAAAAAAAAGATTCTTCATCCTTCTCTTTTTTTTTTTTTCTTAGCGATGGTAAAGTAGTAGTGGATCTTTCAGAGCAAGGGGATCTTTCCAGTTTCTCTACTGTGATGCGTAGTGATGGGACATCTTTATATATTACAAGGTATGATCATTAATTCAGTGGTTTGCAGTTTTCAATTCAACATTTTGCATAAACATTTGAATGCACTTTTTAAGGTTACTAATGCATTTCGATGAGCCCATCACAAAAACCACCATAAAACCTGGCATCAATAATTTTAAAAACAGCCCTATATTAAAGCAGAACTCCAGCTTTACCTCCACAAAACAACAGATGCATTGTGCATGTAAATGAATCACAATCCCAGTGTCAGTTTGTCTGTAACTTGCCTACTTTTAGCTGTATATAGCAGGTTTCTGTGTCCGTGATGCCACTCCTTCTCCTGGCTGAACTTCAAAGTTCTCTGACTTCCTGTTTTGTTTCCTTCCTTTACCAGTCCTGATACTACATGTCCCATTATCCTTTGAGCCTCTGTAGTTTTATGGCAGGCTATGGAAGTCACTTGTACCAGTTCTGGGCGTTGATGTGGGTGGGTACTAGGGTTACTGTAGATGGTGAAAGGAGAGTATTGGAATTCTGCAGTGAAGAGAGTGCTGTACAGCTAGAAGTGTAATTGTACAAACAATTTCTTGGACAAGAAATGTGCTATTCTAACTATAAAGGGCACAAATAAGACTGATCACATGATCATTTTTTTTCCTGCTCTGATTTTATTCTTTTTAACAGAGAAACCGCAAATTGTCTTTGTCCAAGATTTGATTTGTAATGTGTATATAGTGTTTGCACACCCAACACACACAACTCTATTTTAGTCACACACAAATCTTTGGTTGTTGTAAAATGTATGTGTAGTCAGTGTCACCAGAAACACTAAAATTATTGTGAGCGGAAATGCGCACTCCTTCTACACAAAGTGTGAATGGGGCCTTCGATGCAAGGCATCACTACCATACTAGAATCATTACAGTCTTAGAGCTTGTTTAAATTAATGGTGTAAAAATGCAGCACAACCACAAGGTTTTACCTCCCCCCAACTGCTCCCCCTTTAGCTGAACGGGCAGCGGCCGGGGGTGAACACATGCTACGACTGTGATACTCTGCTTCATTCCTGTGGTGGGAACTATACCTCCTTTTGTGCTTGGTGGGCACTACTGCCTGCCAGACACAACCAATTCTAGTGAATGGAGCCACACTGCACTTGCACACAATGCGCATGTTTACAGTGCAGTACTGCAGCATGTAGGGGGTTAAAATCAGTGATGACGAGGTGATACAACTCCTTCTCACCACCTGTCAAATGCTCTCTGAAGAGTGATCTGAATGCAGACCCCTTTTCAGTTTGCAAAGCAGGTGTAAATGTGTCTGTCATTCCTGTCTTGCAAGTATGGCAAAGAATAATGGCTTGCTGCAAGACTACAGAGGAAAGACTGTGGTAGGTTATTATGGAGGTATTTCCTTCATATGTACACGATTGACTTCACAGGATTTGAGGGGTGGGGCTCTCCATGGTCACACTGGTCGGTATATTTATCTGGGCAGGATTGAATTCCAATTGTGATCCATTCAATCCTGCCCAGCAGCCACACAGCTAGCTTTCAGAACAGGCTGTGTATGAAGGTGGTCCTATTTGATTCTGAATAATGCTGTGATCTGTGAGGCTGGACTTGGAAGGTTTAGGCCAGGGGGAGGCAACCTGCGGCCCTCCAGCTGTTGTAGAACGACATTTCCCATGAGGCATTGCAAGGCTGATGTGTACAATTACTCCCAGAGGCATGATGGGACTTGTAGTTTTGCAACAGCTGGAGGGCCGCAGGTTGCCTACCCCTGGTTTAGACTCTACCTGTAGGTGTGACTGGGTGGAATTGAATGCTAATTAGGACAGTCCCACCCACCATCTGAGCTGTGAAGGAAGTTACATAATTTTCAGTCTCAAAGACTACACAAGTATGTTTTAAGCTAGAGATGCAGCAGGAAGTGGCTATGGAAGGGTCTCAGTCTACATCAGACTATACAGACTGTCTCATGCAGGGCTGGTGCAAGGATTTTTGACATCCTAGGCGAAACCTCATTTTGCCGTCCCACTTTGACTCCGCCTCTGACTCCACCCCCTTTGCCCTGTCCATGTATACAATGGAGGTGGAGATTTTTGCAGCGCCTCTCTACTGATTTCTTTAGCCATCGTCCACAGGCCTGCATCTGTGCCTCTGGACCCGGCCTAAAGACAAATAATGGTGGCATCAGCTCGCTTCCTCATTCCAACTGTGGTCCGCAGGTATATAGACAGGCTGGGGTAATATATCGACAAGCTGGGGTACTGTATGGGGGTAGTATATAGACAGGCTGGGGAAGTATATGGACAGGGGCTGGGCACCCTGGGCGGCAGTGCGCCTTAGGCGGCCGCCTACTCCGCCTAGTGGTAGAGCCGGCCCTGGTAACATGGTACAAAGCCACAACTAAACCCAGAATATCAGGGAATCTGCAGACAACAGAGCAACATGGTACAGAGGTATGATCTATACTGGGATTGATCATTCAATTCTGTTCTAGTGAAAAGAAAGTTAGAGTTCAGCTTTAAACGTGCACTTTTTTTTTCTTCTTTTACTTGGAGGTAGTAAACTGCAGAAATTATTATTTTTTTTTTTTTACCCTGCATAGTAAAGACCTAATGTACATATGCATCGCTACCTCTCATGGGGATCACAGGTGTTCACTTCGTTCTGCACTCCTGACGGCACAGGTTGTGCTGGTCCAGGCTCTGCGAGAATAACGACTTTAATGTCTGGATCCACCCAGCAGCTGGTTCAGCCTCTTGGCGAGCCCCTGAGAGCCTGATCCAGCCACTTTTACCCCCTACTTAGCCCAGGACTCCAGTCTGCGCTGGAGGAGAAAAGCAAAGAGCCGGGGGTTGACGGTCTTTGATCGCTCAGTTCTCGGAGCAAAGGTGACGGGTATAAATGTTTTTTTGTTTTGTTTTTTTTTCCCATCCAGACTTTTTCTTTTAACGAACACTTGTCCCTCCCGCACCCTATGACTAGACAGTGGAAGGAGAAGCATACTGTATATGGATGAGCTGCTTTTTTCTCTTCTTCTGTCAGCATGCTCCTTGTCTTTTTTATACAGTGGGAAAAATAATTACTTGATCCCCTGCAGACTTTGTAAATTTGCCAACTTACAAACAAATGAACGGTCTATAATTGTTATCATAGGTGGATTTTAAATGATGGAGGCGGAATATCAACCAAAAATCCAGAAAAAAAAATGATACAAATGTAATAAATTGAGTTGCAGTTCAGTGAGTAAAATAAGTATTTGATTCCCTACCAACCAACAATTCTGCCTCTCACAGACCGGCTACAGTATGTGCTCATGTGGTACACAGTTTAGCCCTGTCAATTAAAGAAGGTGCTCCTAAAGACAACTCATTATGTGTAGAAGACACCTTTCCACAGAATCTTTCTCCAATTCAAACCTCACGATCATGGGCAAGACCAAGGAGCTGTCAAAGGATATCCGGGACCAGATTGTAGACCTGCACAAGGCTGAAATGCGCTACAAGACCATCCCCAAGAAGCTTTGTGAGAAGGAGACAACTTTTGGAGTGATTATTTTTATTATATTTGGAAGAAATGCGAAATAACCATTAGTAGCTCTCAGTCTGGATCTCCCATGCATGATTTCACATGGGGTAAAGATGATCATGAGAAAAGTGAGGGATCAGCCCAGAAATACACTGGATGAGCTTGGGAATGATCTAATGGCAGTTGAGACCACAATCGCCAAACAAAGCATTGATCACACAATACGCCACCAAGGATTGAAATCCTGCAGCGCTCACAAGGTCCCCCTCCTCCAAGAAGGCACATGTACAGGCCCATCTGAAGTTTGCCAATGAACATCTAAATGATTCGGAGAAGGATTGGGAGAAAGTGCTGTGGTCAGATGAGAGCAAAAATGAGCTCTTTGGCATTAACTTGAAAATGCGGACTATGAAACTAAGAACACCATCCTTGCAGTCAAGCACAGAGGTGGAAACCTTATGCTTTGGGGCTTTTTCTCTGCTAAAGGTACAGGCCGACTTTGCCACATTGAGGGGTCCAATGGACGGGGCCATGTATTGTAAAATCTTGGATGAGAACCTTTTTCCCTCAGCCAGAACACTGAAGATGGGTCTTCTAGCATGACATGATGTCCCAAAACATGCTGCCAAGGCAACAAGGGAGTGACTCAAGGAGAAGCACATTAAGGTCATGGAATGGCCTAGGCAGTCTCCAGACCTTAATCCTATAGAAAATTTATGGAGGGAGCTGAAACTTTCAGTTGCCAAGCGACAGCCAAGAAACCTTTAAGGATTTAGAGAAGATTTGTAAAGAGTGGATGTCATGTTTTGCTTGGGGATCAAATACTTATTTTATTCACTGAACTGCAACTCCATTTATAACATTTGTATTGTGTTTTTTTTTTCTGGATTTTTGGTTGATATTCTGTTTCTATCATTTAAAATCCACCTTTGATCACAATTTTATAGACCCCTCCTTTCTTTGTAAGTGGGCAAACTTACGAAATTTGCAGCGGATCAAATAATCATTTTCCCCGCTGTATCTCCTTGTAGGTCAGCTTTTGGCCTCATGCACATGGGATGTTTTTTCAGCTGCTCCTAGGGTCCTATTAGCCTTTGTTTCCATGCACATGTTCAGAAGCAGAAAATAAAACACATTTAGTCTGTCCAGGAGCAACTTTGGGCAGAAAAATGTTTAACGCACCTAAAATGTCTCCACTGCAATGCTCATTAAATTGGGGTATTGCACAAGAAAAGGAACCCCCCCTAAACAGAATTCTTCCTGGCAATTCAGTAAAGTCTTGGCATGTCACAAAGCACGTTAACTTTGGCATCTTCATGACTGATCTGCTTAGCCATTTTTTTTTTTTTTCACGTTTTTCTTTTTACAAATACAATACTGAATTGTTACTGTCAAGTTTCAGTTCTCTGACAGCCATGTGCTCCTCGCTGTCAACTTGTGACCGTTGTAGGATGTAGAGAAGCAAGAAATTATCAGTTGTTAGTAGAATTTGTGATTTGATATTGGCAGATATTTTAGAAATCTCACAGATGACAAAAATCGTTCTTCCTGCTTTTTTTGTTTTTCATGTTTTAAGCATCCTTTTTACTTTTTTCCCTATTTATTATATGTTATAGGGATGTAGCGGCTGCAATTGATCGCATGGAGAAATACACCTTTGATGAAATGATCTATGTGGTATGCAATTACACATCTTTACAAATGTACCAGTTTTATGTCTGCATTTTTATAAATGTAAAAACTCTAGTGGTAACTAAATGGGGCTAATTGGAAATAAAGAAAAACCTTTTGAAGGGAAATAAAGAATTTAACGAATGCAGCCAGCACATCTAAGGACTGGTAAGCTGCAATATATTACATTTTTGTTTTTGGGTTTAGATACTCTAAGGTGGGGGTCAGCAACCTGTCGATCGTGATCTATTTGTTGATCACGGCCATCTAACGGGTAGATTGTGATCCGACATGTTGCCAGCTGCTGGCTACGCCTGCCACCTCTCAGAGTGTCAGTCTACAACAAGCAAAGCGTCAGCTGTCTGAGAGTAGTAAGTGATTAATGGCCAGGGCTGTAGATACAAACAGGCAGCTGCTTGTTGGACACCACTGACTATTGCACTGTGCCTTATGTACATCTGACCTCGGCTAACATTCCACTGACCCTGCTCTGTTACTATATACCTCTGAACTCTGAGCAATATTTCTGCTCTGACCCTTGTCCTCTGCCCTGCTGACGTCTGAACACTGGCCAACATACCACTGCCCTACATACTACTGACCCGTGTGCACTGCACTACCCATTACTGACCTACCTATTACTGATCTGTGTACACTGCCCTACAAACTCCAGCATCAGACTTGTGAGAGTGAACCATTTATTCTTCGATCATGAAAAAATTGTGCATGAAAGTGAATGCCAAATTTATCACTGAAGCTAACTTTTTTACAGAAATGTTTTGTTTTATTATATTTTTATAAATTATTTTATTTATTTTATTTTATTTTTTTTTGCTGCACCTCGGTGATCTTTGATCACTTCCATGTTGCTTGGGTAGATTTCCACCTCTCAGATTGCCTACTATTGCTCTAAGGATAATACTTTTATGACTGGTTTTGCATAGACAAAGCTTATACTAGCCAAAAATGCATATAAACTTTTTGCGTTTAATTGTTTCTTTTTTTGTCTCTTTTAAGACCGATAAAAGTCAACAAACACATTTTGAACATTTGTTTAAAATATTGGAGATTCTTGGGAAAGAACATGTAGGCAAGTAAGCAAAGCATTTTCTAGTTGCTTCTTTCCCTATGCTTATGTATTGTGCACATTGCTACCTATAGCTTGCACAGATACCCGTGTATTACGACTAATATACTGCCTAAGGGTATATTTACGCCAGATGTGGTGGAACTGCATTGGGTGGCTATTCCAATGCAGTCCCACTGTATGACAAGGCAAAATGTGCAAAGCAGTGTGTGTGTGTGTGTGTGTGTGTGTGTGTGTGTGTGTCACGCTGTGGCTGGTGTGAATGGACCCCTGGGGCTTGTTTATACTTGCTTCAAAATGTGGCATTGGACATGCTTTTTTAAAGCACTCTGAATGCCAATCAAAGCACCTGTCACTAAATAAAATGGGTTACCTTACAGTCCTGTTTCACACGTTGTTTGCTTTACTTCAAAAACTATACCAAATGTCGCTTTTTTGGTGCTTCAAAGCCTCCATAGAAGTCTGACAAAGCTCACTTTACAGTACTTGAAGCTTTTCAGAGGCTTTTATTCGTCTTTAGCTTTGCTTTGTTTTGGAGGTATTGCAAGTATGAGATATCCCGGAATGCATTGGGAAACCAACAAGTGAATTGGAAGGGTGTCATCAGCAGTCACTTCAGGTTCATGTGTATATATTCTGGAAGTGTCTGGTGCAGCCGTCACATCTGGTGTGCAGCGTGGAGCAGCAGAAAGGTGAGCAGGGTCCGGATTGATGTGAGCAACTAGCATACACCACATGGGGTGTGCAACATGGGAAAGCTATAGCGGAAGGTAACTGGGACTGGAGAGTGAGGACTGAGTGCCAGTGGATCAGCATGGCTGGGGATCCAGAGCAGGAGAAACTAGCAGATGTCACACATGGTGAGCAACATAGCTGGAGGTTAGTGAGGAGAATCAGAAAACCAGATTATCAGCAGAGCTGGGGGTTACTATGGAGTGAGGGATCAGCAAACTGGGAGTTACTACTGAGCAGGGTATTAGCAGAGCTGGGGGTTACTACTGAGTGGGGGAACAGCAAAGCTGGGGTACTACTGAGTGGGGCATCAGCAGAGCTAGGGGTACTACTAAACAGGGGATCTGCTGAATGAGGGTCCTAATAAGCTGCTGAACGAGGATACTAATGAGCTGGGATTATACAGAACTGGGGTACTAATGATCTGGGGTTCTACTGGGCCCCTTTAAAACAAATCTAAAATCAACACCCGCACACAGCATTTGCCAAGCCTCACCAAAGCATCAAAAACACATCATAAAAGCGTGTTGAAGCGGTAGGTGCTTTAATGTGTGTAAAGTCGAAGCAAGTGTAAATGAGCCCTAAGCCTGGGTTCACACATCTGCAAACTCAGACATCGCATGTGATGCGCACCCGCATTGCTGCGCCGATCACATGCGATGTCTGTGCAATGCGAGTTCAGCCATACAGTTTTTTTATGGTTGCACTCGCATTGGATTCGCATAAAAAAGGTGCAGGGACTTTTTTCTTTCCCGCACTGGAATCAGATTGCATGGGTATTCTCACCCATGCGATCCGATTCTTGTCGGAATCCACAGTTCACACTGCGATCTGGAACCACACTGTGGGTGTCATTAACTTTATATTGACATCCACAGTGGTTCACAGAGGACAGTGTGAACTGACTGCTATGCTGGAACCTGCACTGGAATTGCGCTGATTCGCTCATCGCAAGAGTGTGAACCCAGGCTAAAGGTTGCAACAGCTGCATCCATAGCCTTAACTGTGATTTGTGTTTTGTGCTGATGTTTTATATTGTACAGTGATCTATGAATTCCTTAAGTGTCTCTATTTCAAATAGACTTTACTAGAGCTTATTTTTTAGACATTCAGTAAGTATCATGTTTTACCCAAGAATTTTGATTGTCTGTCACCTATAGAAATGCCTGGGTAGATATAAGCTAGCCATAGACGTCTTTGCTGAGTCCTGATGAGTTGGATGGAATGTGAGCCATGAGTAGCTCTGTCAGCACTACCCTGCTCAACAAAAGTTGAATTAACAATCAACTGAGCTGGGGGACTATATCAGCTGAACAGTGGGGGAGATTTATTAAAACCGCTGCACTCAGAATCTGGTACAGCTATGCATGGTAGCCAATTGGCTTCTAACTTCAGTTTGTTCAATTGAGCTTTGACAATAAAACCTGGAAGCTGATTGGTTACTATGCAGAACTGCACCCGATTTTTCAGTCTCCAGCTTTAGCAAATAACCCCCTGTGTGACTGCATTCTGGAAGTTGTGGTGTTTAGTGACACCATAGCCAGCAGTGGAGATTCCAACATCCACACTGTTTAGCATGGATGGGGAAATTGATTTTTTTTTTTTTTTTTTCTGCTGCTCATGGTGATTTATCTATATGGGTGCATTAGAGGAACATTTGAAGATTAATACATATGGTCAATTGGTTACCTTGTCGAAATTTAATAATGGCTTATGCTTATGACCTATTCTGTTTTGCACCTGGTAACATTGCTTTTTTTTCCCCTTATTTTCTTAGTTGTCAACATGTTAAATTTGGACGTGTACAGGGAATGCAGACAAGAAGAGGGGATGTTATCTTTCTGGAGGATGTTTTGGATGAAGCCCGTTCTAGAATGCTGCAAAATATGGCAAATAGTGAGAGTATGTCCCCAAAGTCTTCCAAGTGAAATTTGTAGCGATTTTCTTTTGCTAGTTGACAGTAGAGTGCCTAATGAAAAATGTTAGTATGCATATGTTGTGATAAAAGCAACATTTTTTCTAACTGAACTGCAAGCGATATTACCACATCTGAAGTGGCTTCAACCACATAGTCAGAACCACCCATGTCTCAGCATCCACTTGCTATGGGTTGTCCTGTATTCCCTGAATCTTGGACTTGATCTGGTATCCTGATGTATATCCATCCTATTGAAGAATAATATATCCCTGCCTCCTCAGCCAATCAATTGATCAGGGAAGCTGACTGTCATAGTGATAGGCCAATAGGGAAGTGTAGCTCATTGCAGGGTGTAGGGCTAGTGCCTTTTGAATTATAACGACCAACAATATAGTTGTCCTAAGATTGTAACTTTATCAATCATAATGAAATTTACACCAAGCCTTGTGATTTTAAAAAATCGGATTTAAAAAAAAATGCAGGTGTAAACCGATACAAATAATTTACATACTTCCAGTGTTTTTCCTTTTCATAAATTACTATATTATGTTCCAATGCTCTTTTAAACTTGCTAAAAAATTTGGCATGAAAGAGGCAATTGCCTAGCACAACCTTCTTTCATCTTGCGCATCATAGCCCTCTCCTCCTTTTTGGGAGTGTCTAATTACTCTGTGCTGGTCCAGCATTTCCTGTCCTCCCCAAACCTTCATAAATTATCTTTTTTTTGTAGCCAGGGGAGGAGCAGGGGGGAATATTATAGAGCTTCGCTTGAGTGACAGCTCTCGTGCTGCTGACACCACATTCAGAATGGCAGCACCAGCAGCAGTCTACACAAGGAAAGCTTTTAAAGATTAATAACATGCATAGAATATGTTAACATCAAATATAATTCATGGGATTTTACAAATATCATCTGAAAAGAGTGGCGTACATTTGTATTCAGCCCCCTTTACTCTGATACCCCTAACTAAAAACTAGTGGAACCAATTGCCTTCAGAAGTCACCTAATTAGTAGAGTCCACCTGTGTGTGTGATTTAATCTCAGTATAAATACAGCTGTGCTGGTCTAACTATGCTCCTCAAACTACACCCTTGGGTTAAAGCAACTACACCACTGTCCAAGATGTACTATGGAAACGGGCACACTTGAACATATGTTGGGAACTACATTGGTATTGGGAGCATATATTTGATACTTGAAATACTTTATGCTCTACAAATGTTCATGCTGATCCAAAAATAGCTCTGCTAGGGATTATAACAGAAGATATTCTCCCACCTGAAATGCATGTAATGTGGTTGCGGTCTGTGTATAGCCCAAAAACTCCTATTGCAGAAATGGATTTCAAACTTCTTACCAACAATTACTCAATGGTCTGAAGCGATTAATTGTAATTTTAAGAAGGGAAGAATTGACATATAAACATAGGAAATGCCCCAAAAAACTAATT
>BLSH010218016.1:773037-783037 GCA_018402905.1 Glandirana rugosa
ACCGATCGTTTCAGGAAAAAAGTGTTAAGGTATCGTAAAAAAGAAGGAAAATACCCTCCATAGTCCGTGGATCTATGTTTAATAGTTGCAATTACACGTGCTACAACGTCCCCTCTAACCGAAAAGGTCTGACGGTATTCATGATAGACCGCTGTGTTAACGTACAACGTCGCACGACCGCGCAATTGTCAGTTAAAGCAACGCAGTGCCGAATCGCAAAAAGTGCTCTGGTCCTAAAGCTGCAAAACCTTCCGGGGCTGAAGTGGTTAAACTACCAATGCCTCTAAGGCTATAGAGAAGTTATACTTATCTGGGTTTAACCATCACATTGTTACCAATTGTGTCGCCAGATAGTACTTATGGCAGTCTGGAAAAGCCAATCTCCCCTGCAACATCGTGCACATTAACGTTGATAATTTGTATCTAGGTGCCTGATACCTCCCATAAAAGGAAGAAAAAATGCTATGGAATTGTGAAAAAAGGACTTTGCTAGCCACTGTGGAGAATTTCTAAACAAATTTTGGGAGAATTTTCATTTTTATTAAATGTATGTGCCCTAATAATGATAGGGGTAATGTTTCCCACACTTTCAGTCTTGCTCTGACCTCTTGTACCACTGGAGCTATATTTAGGGTAAAGTATTCAGATATATGTCTTGAAATTTCTACTCCCAAATATTTAAACTCCGTGACCTATTGTAGTGATGTATCGAATCTGGCTGTGTTCTGTGACTCCGACTCTATAGCAAATAATAGGGATTTCGTCCACTTCACCCTAAGTTCCGTAACTACTGCATATTCATTCATCAATTCTAGCGCTCCTTGTAGTGAGGGCCCTGCATCATTTAAAAATACCAGAATGTCATCTGCATACAGGGCTACCCTCTCCTCCAACCCCCCTATACTAAGCCCCTGGATGTTGGGAGAAACTCTAAGTGCCTCCGCTATTGGCTCCGTGACCACAGCAAAAAGGGCCGGAGAGAGAGAGGGGGCAGCCCTGACTGGTGCCCCTATACGGTTGGAAATGAACTGACAATCTTCCTCCTAATTTAACAGCTGACATGGGATTTTTGTAAATTATCTGTAACCAAGAAACAAACACCGTTGGAAATCCCATTCTTCTACGGACCTCCCACAGAAAAGGCAGTGTCTAAGGCCTTTTCTATGTTTAAGGAGGCCACTCTTCTAGATCCTACATTTTTACGTTGAGTATGTATATTTGTATATAATCTTCACAGATTGATATCTGTCGTTCTATGGGGCATAAAGCCTGTTTGATCGGAATCTTTGATAGATGAAAGTAGGGGCTGTACTCGAAGGCTAAATAACTTTAAGATTTTAAAATCATTATTGAGTAATGCTATGGGTCTACATGAAGAGCACAACTTCGGGTCTCTAGTTTTTTTTTATGGATCAAAATTATATGAGCAAATCTCATGGAGTCCGGAAGTGACCCTTCAGCTAAACATTTTGTGTATAGCGCTGCAAGTTTTGGGGCTAATATATCTCTGTATATTTTATATAGTTCAATGGGAAGTCCATCTGGACCTGGGGCCTTTCCACTTGGGAAAGATCTAATGACTTTCAGAACTTCCTCTGATGTTATAGGGCAGACTAGTGCTTTTCTCTCCCTATCCGACAACCACCCTAGAGCCACCCGGTCCAAAAGAACCGATTAGGTCTCCCGGGTGAAAATCGGAGGGGAGAGGAAGCCTAAAGAGAACTGTAATATTTCCTAAAAGTATCTAAGATGGTACCTGGAGAAGATGCCTTTTCCCCATTAGAAGTGATTATATAGGTGTAGCTGAATGATCATATTCTGCCAACATTACCAAGAATTTCCCATTTTTGTCCCCCTGTTCAAACTTTTTTTGTTGATCTAATCTAATTCCTTCATATGTAGGTTGAAATTATGTTGGGCCACCATTAATAATTCAAAATTGCTAACACTAGGCTCAACACCATATATCTCCTTTTGACATTCCACTATGCTTTGCAAAGATTGTGTAGTGAGTGTATGCTTGATTCTTTCTAAATGCAGCTATATTTGAGCTTTGAAAGCACCCCACACTATTTCTGGAGATGTTCCCTAATTTTTTCCCCAAAATTCAGCTATCAAAGGTGTCATGATTTTTTTTTTTTTTTGCATCCGGATGGATATAACGTGGATGGATATCCGTATTTAATCACCACTGGTGTTTTTATTTTTTTGCACTACAAATGAAAAAAGACCGCTTTTTTTTTTTTGTTGTTTCCGTTATCACATTTTGCAAATAAGTAATTTTTCTTCATACATTTTGACAACATTTTATACTGCTACATTTCTTTGGTAAAAATAACCCAAATCAATGTATATTATTTGGTCTATGTAAAAGTTCTAGAGTCTACAAGCTATGGTACCAATCATTGATCACACCTGATGTACTGATGGCTTATCTCATTTCTTGAGACCCAAACATGCCAAATCAGTACAAATATTCCCCAAATTACACCTTTTTGGAAAGGTATTTCGTAAGAGGCATTGCGTGTTTTTTGAAGTTGTAATTTTTGCCACAATTCTTTGGAAAATGAAGAAATTATTTATTTTTCACAAAAATGTCAGATTAACAAGTTTTTTTTCTCACGAATGGCATGGGCATACTTGTAACTGCACCCCAAAACACATTCTGCTACTTGTCCTGAGTATGGCGATACCACGTGCGTGAGACTTTTTACACAACCTGGCCACATAGAGAAGCGCAACATCTAAGGAGTACCCGGGCATTATCCACTTTAAGACCAGACCTTATTCTGACATTTTTGTTTACAAGTAAAATTCTGTATTTTTGCAAAAAAATTACTTAGAATCCCCAAATTATATATTTTTGTAGCAGAGGCCCTAGAGAATAAAATGGTAGGTTTTGCTTATTATTCTGTTGCATGGTATTTGTGCAGCAGTTTTTCGAACACAATTTAAAACACTAACACACAAATACATTTTAATGAATTTCAATGCACACAGAGATAATATAATACCCACATTTTGGTAAAATATAACGTATGGTGTTGCGCCGGGTAAATAGATACCAAATTACCAAGTATTCATAGGTGACGCTTTATAAGCCTTTATTGGTTACCAGATTTTAGATTGTTTTTAGATTTAAAAAGGAGGTCTGGTGTTAGAATTATTGCTCTCGTTTTTATGTTCGCAGCGATACCTCATGTGTGGTGCAATCGCTGTTTACGTATGCGTACGGGACCAACACGTGTAATTGCCTTTGCACGAGGGACGGGGGCACTTTAAATGTTTTATTTATTGGTGGGATGCCGGTACACTAACAGAGGTTTTTTGTGCACTTGTACATTATGACAGATGTTGATCATCCACCGGCGGACACTGACAGATGTCGATGTAACAATGGAACACTATTCCACTATTGCAAATGTGTTTTGCACTGGTACAGATGTTCATGGGACACTGACAGGGACAGTGGTGCTTGGTGTACTGTGTGTGTGGGAGGGATCTGTGACAGCTCTGTGTATAAAATCATCCTTGCACCCAGAGCAGTCACAGAGGCTGCAGATTCTAACCCCCCCGGTACGTCCACTCAGAACAATGAAGTGTTCATAAATGTACATAAACTAGTTAAGGACACAGTGGCCTGCTATTCACTGGTTAAGGACACTGGACACTGGTGGCTGCCCGCTCCTTAACAACAATGTTGTTAAGGATGCCAGCGGGTGACGGCTCCTGAACAACCAAGGTGTGCTGTTGCATGTAAAACATTCAGGTACGACTGTAATGCAGCTTTTGAGTGTTAACATTGAAGTGCATGAATGGCTTTAACCACTTGCTGCCAAATCATGTACCTGTACGTCATTGGCTTCAAGTGGTTGTACCGGGGTGATGCCTGCAGCTGCTGCTGTTATTAC
Source organism: Glandirana rugosa (assembly GCA_018402905.1). Lineage (NCBI taxonomy): Eukaryota > Metazoa > Chordata > Amphibia > Anura > Ranidae > Glandirana > Glandirana rugosa. The sequence goes on from BLSH010218016.1 coordinate 776,949, forward strand.
AAGCAGCGGGAGTGGACCTACCGCCGCCTTCCGTGGCTCGCCCGGGAGACCCGAGCCGCCGGCCGCCCAGAGACCTGGACAAAGCCGGAATCTGCTTTGATCAGCTCTCAGATGTAGTAGCCTGGAAGCGTCATCACAACCCCACTTCCGGTTGCGACATTTTTAAAAAATGCTGAACTTAACATTTTGAATACTTTCTACTGCAGAGGAGGGGTTTGGGGTATTTTAGACCCCAGATCCCTCCATAAAGAGTACCTGTTACTGCTTATTACTGTCACAGGGGATGTTTACATTCCTTGTGACGGCAACAAAAGTGATCAGAACATTTTTTTTAAAGGAGCAGTGTATAAATATAAAATAATAAGTAAGAAAAAAATTTTTTTAAGCGCCCCATCCCTCCATGCTCACGCACCAAAGTAAACACATACGTATGTTGCGCCCACAGATGTAAACCGTGTTCTAACCACACGTCAGGTATCGCCACGATCTTTAGAGCGAGAGCAATAATTCTAGAGCAAGCCCTCCTCTAACTCTAAATGGGTAGCCAGTAAAAAAAAAAAAAAATTAAAGCGTCTCCTATGGATATTTTTAAGTACCATAGTTTGTCGCCATTTCACGAGTGTATGTAATTTTGCATGACCTGTTGGGTATCGATTTACTCGGCGTAACATTATCTTTCACATTGTACAAAAATTGGGTTAACTTTACTGTTTAGTTTTTTTTTTAATTCATTGAAGTGTATTTTTTCCAAAAAAATTGCATTTGAAAGACTGCTGCACAAATACAATGTGACATAAAAAATTGCAATGACCGCCATTTTATTCTCTAGGGTCTAAAAATTAATTTAAAAAATTACACACACTCTTACGTGTGTGTGTGTGGGTTCTAAGTAATTTTCTAGCAAAAAGTTACTGTTTTCAACAAACCTAACACACAAACCCTCTAATTGGGACTTTCTAGGGCATGAATTCTACAGAAAAATCTATTTAAGTAAAAAAACTTCATGTTTTATCAACAAAGAATTCTGAAAAAAGGGTGCAAGGACCCAATAACATATAATACAGTAGTACATTGATTCTCATAAATATATGTATAAAAAAACACTTATTGCAACACACTCCTGTGGAAGTTGAACAGAGTGCTACCCAATGCGTTTCGAGGTCATGCGTTGTTCCTCCTCATCAGGGGAAAGTGGTAATAATATAGTTATGTTTAAGACGTATCAGTAGTGGAAACATCCTCTTCATAATGTTAAAAAGCAGGAGACAAATGCTGCTGCGGCAAGCCTCAGACCGTCCATAGGGATTGGAGGGCACCCACAGGTCCAATAGCTCCACCAAGAGGGGGAGGGGTGGCCAGGGGCGACCAACTCCCAATCGCCACATCCCAAAGCGCCCCGATAGTATAAATCAATAGGTGCAGTAGGATGGGACTGAAGAGATGGGGTCAGGTGTTGCAATTAGTCAGTAATGCTTGTCTGGCGTATGGGATGAATTGTGCTAATGTCTCCAAGTAGTAGCCAAATTCTCATTTTAATGTAATATGAGGACTTATTTTAACAAATTTCAGAAATAGGCCTAGTCTTCAAGTGGTTAAGTCGCATAGATATGAACAGTACTCATTGGAAAACATAGGGTGTGACTTGTCAAGCAACTTTGATGTCCAAGTGTAAATGAAGCCTTAATTAGGTTGGAAAAAACAATTGGGAATACCCCAAGGACAATTGGACTTTAAGGGCACACCATGAGATACCACAACATATTAATAGTAAAATCACATATTTATTATAAAGTAACATTAAAAAAGCCGAGGCTGTGGAGGAGTCTATCTTTTTCTTTTCCTCCCTGCTAATAAGAGATTTGCCCCTATTGTAGTGGGTTTGAGACTCACATTCACGCTGCACCGCTCTGGCTCTGCCTATTGCACCCCCTTTGTCCGCTCCCCTGAGTAATTTCCCACGGCCTTATCCAGCCAATTTAATTTCAAATTCATGATGTGAGAGGTCCTAAAGAAGCTTTAAACCAGCGAAACCCGTCAACCTACATCACATGGAACACATTGCTTCCGTTGGTACTTTGTATTTTCCTATTTACATATTGTTGGAATTTTGAGAATTGTATAGGCCGTTATTGGATAGCATTATACTTTATGTATGTCATTAAGCCTCGGCATTTTTAATGTTACTTTACAATAAATATATGTGATTTTACTATTAATATGTTGTATTATCTCGTGGCGTGCCCTTAAAGTCCAATTGTCCTTGGGGTATTCCCAATTGTTTTTTCCTTTGTCATATTGAGGACAATGGCACGCTCAGGAAGGCCCACCTTTCTTTTCCTTAATTTGATTCACAAACTTTCCTTTAATAAGAGAGACCCTTTATGCCATTGTGTAGTTGAATACTGCTAATTGGCCTGTATTTATACCTATAATGGGGAAAAAAAATCCCCAACTGTTACTAAATATGCAAATGTATTTTTGTGCAAGGGTACGATTTTTGTAGCATGCTTGAACTTTCAAATTGTCTATTGTTCGTATCTTTTAAGCATGTTCTTGTTACATAGGTATGATGAAGTAATTCACAAGACACTGAAGGAGCTTCAGCCACGATACTTGGTTTCTTACCTCATGGGCCTAGGGTAATTATACAGTAATCAACCATAATGCCTCTTTGTATATTGTCTGTTTACTTACTGTATATTCAAGAGCAGAGTAAGCCTTCCTGCACAGTTTTCTTTAAGAGGACACTCCTAGTAACGTAAGTGCAGCAGCAGAAATGTATTTTTCAGTGTGGAAAAACCCAGTACATGGAAAGTTTCTGCATTTGAGTAATAAGGGAAATTCCAGCCAAGTCTCTTGTCCCTGCAGTAATAGATGTCTTGGTTTAAGCAGCAGAACAACATTTTTTAAGTGATTTGTTTCAGTAGATAAGCATAAAGGGTCTGAATCCAGCCCCTTTTTTGAAGCATAAACATGTTTTATTTTTTTAACCTAATATATTTTTTATCGTTTTTTTTTTTTTTTTATACACAAGTACTTCAAAGTAAGACTGAATAGACAAAGAAACAAAAGAATCTGATTCTAGTACACTTCAAGATAATACAGAAAGCACCTGCACAATTATATGTAGATAAATTACAAATACATTGGGTTGTGTTTTGAAGCCGAAGTAGAGAATATGCTAAACGATGAACCTAGAATGTTATATGTATCATTCCCTATTTATTTTTTTTACCCCCAAGTGTTCCACAAACTTTGGAATAATGGAAAAGTATCATCAGGAAGGACTGTGTTAAATAAAGTTGGGATTAGGAAATTAATAGTGGATAATATGGGAGTCTTAAAGACCCAAGATAAAGGTTAATACTGTACATTTTATCAGATACTCTTCATGACAATCACACTTATTGCAAACCATGCAAGCATTTAGTAATATCATTTAGGAGTATTGTGATTGCAAATCTGTAAGCATCTCTGGCTCTTACACACAAGTAAGCTTTTTCCGGATGTGCCTTCCTTTGAGGTGCTGTTGGATGCATGCCTATGTATAGCTGCTGCTTACAATTTGCTCTATGGTAATGCACATTGGTCACAGCAATACATTTTCCTGAACACAAGCTAACCAGTACAAAATAAACATAAAGCTTAACCACTTGGCCTCTAGAAGATTTGACCCCCTTCATAACCAGGCAATTTTATGCTATTTGGCACTGGGCTACTTTAACTGGTAATTGTGCGGTCATGCAACACAGTATGCACATTAAAATTATATCATTTTTTTTTTCTGCACACATAGAGCTTGCTTTTGGTGGTATTTTATCACCACTAGGTTTTTTTGCGATCTGAACAAAAAAAGATGGAACATTTTGAAAAAAACAATATTTTTTTATTTTCTCAAATAAAACTTATCCAAAAAAATGTAAAAAAAATTCAAATTTCTTCGTGAATTTAGGCCAAAATGTATTCTACTACATCTTTGGTAAAAAAAAAAAATCCCAATAAGTATATATTTGGTTTGTGTGAAAGTTCTAGCGTCTGTTATAGATACTGGAATTTTTTTTTTTTTGTACTAGTAATGACAGTGATCCACGACTTACTGTATAGTGGGACTGTGATAGTATCTGAAGCTGGCTGGAGGGTACACTAACTGACATTGACATCAATGGTGACAGTTATCAGTGTGAATACTATACACTGGCACTGTACTAATGACACTGGCTGGGAAGGGGTTAACATCTAGAGGCGATCAAGTGGTTAAATATGTGTAGTATGTGTAATGTGTGTGTTATGAGGTGCTTTTACTAAGCAATCTTGCTGTTTTTTTCCCCTGCTTAGCAGGGAATAAAAGAACAGCAAGATTTCCTGTTAGAGTTCAGAGCTCTGTGTTGTTTACATCAGACTCCCTTCCCTGAAGTGACGGAGCAGATCAGTGGGTGCCAACGATCACTCATTGGCTAGCACTCGCTGATCGGCTTGTGCTGTGACAAATCACAGCACAGCCGGGGCGGTGGGCACGTACGAGTGCCTTTTACCCAGAGGTGCTGGATCACATATCATATACATGATCCAGCACAGAGTGACCGCCCTGCCGCAGTATATCTGCGTGGGGCAGTCAACAAGTGCTTTTAAGGTGAAAATATCCTGAAAAAGAAATTTTATACTGCTTATTTTTTGGCAGGAGAGACTGTTTCTCCTCTGCCAAAACACTTTTCCCTTTTCTGCTTGCAATTTTTACTATTTTGTGCTATTTACAATTCCAAAAAAGTTGGGACACTGCACCATCAATGCTTAAAGATATATCCAGGTTTTAGAGCAGCATATGATCCCATCAAGACATCTTTTTTTTTCAGGAAAGACCTTGCATATTGCAGCAGGACAATGCTAAACCGCATACTGCATCTATAACAGCATGGCTTCATAGTATTAGAGCCTGGGTGCTTAAATGGTCTGCCTGCAGTCCAGACCTTTCACCAACTGTCATATTTTGGTTTCAAGATGTGCTAAATACTTTCAAAGATGACCCAGCACTGTTGAGCAGTTTGAATCCTATATCGGGCAAGAATGGAACAACATTCCTCTATTAAAATTCCAGCAACTGGTCACTAGACAACTACACAGTGTTAAAAGGAGAGCGAATGCTACGCTGTGGTACACATGGCCCTGTCTCAACTTTTTTGAGATAGGTTTGTAGAGTTTATAGAAAAGATTTAAAGGTGTAGACACAGTGGGAGCGCGGGAGTGCACGCACTTGCATTATTTTGAGATATGTTGCTGTCCTCAATTACAAAATTACCTTATTTTTTTCTTACAATGGTACATTTTCTTAGTTTGAACGTTTTTGATATGTTTTTTATTTCTATTGTGAAAAAATATGGCTTTATGAGATTTGTGAATCATTGCATTGTTTTTATGTCGATTTTACACAACTTTTTTGGAATTGGGGTTATACATTCCCAGCATCTGGTAGAGGCTCCATCACACGTGACTGCGAGTTGCATTATCACGTGCGCCCCTATAAACAGAAGCTGCAAAGATGTCGCCAGGGGCTCTCGAGGGCCATTTTTCATATTATTGTAACTGCTTCCCTGCCCTACTCTGCTTTTTATTAGTTCTATTTTTTTTTTGGTTATTAAAATCACACCTGCTAGCCTTCTAGCTGATTACCTAGTGTAAAAAAAAAAAAAAACTAAAATATCTCTTGGATGTCTGTCTAAAATATTACTGGAGAACTTCTGTAAATCATTGCTGAGTAACAAATGGAAAGGTTTAGATTGCGGCTTGTAGAAGCATTTAGTTACTCTTGTATCATTTTCCAGACATGTTGACATTTTTACAGCATTATGCTTTTATTGCCTCAAACGGTTTTAATTTCATTGTTTAATGATGTATGTGTGTTTTTTTTTTGTTTGTTTTTTTTAGTCATTTAGCTAACGTGGCACATCACTCTCTTCATGTCAAAGGAAGCAGCCCAGATGTGGCACATGTAAGTCTTAAAATATCTTACTTTTGTTTACTGAACCCTAATGCTGAACCCAAGTCTCAAAACCTTTAATTGAAATATATTCCTCATTAGCCACAAAAGATATAAA
>BLSH010218016.1:801539-814190 GCA_018402905.1 Glandirana rugosa
TCCGAGACACACACATACACACATATATATATATATATATATATAGAGATAGATAGATAGATAGATAACTGTACCTGAAAGTGACATAACAAGTAAATTCGTGTTCTCTGAGGTAAAACGAGTGCGACGACGTTACAGAAGACACCGGAAGTGAATAGTGTGTCTATGTGAAAGAGGATCTTCGAGAGCGAGACAGAGATGAGGGGGGAGATTCAAAATGAAAACTTTAATAAGATAAGCGATCGAAAATTATTATATAAAGATAAACAATCAAAGATTATTCTTTCCCCACCACACTTAACAATAGATACGTATTTTATAGTACATTGTTATTTAGAACAGTCTTATAAAAGTTAGTTTTGCAATTGCAGGAACAGATCCACAGGACTCAATCTCTGTGTTTAAAATGTCCGTTCTGACAAGATTTATTGTTACATGATATTTTATGCATAGATAACAATTCACACCACCCCTTTCTTATTAGAAACTAACAAATAGAAATATATTATTAAAAGCTAGCGAATAGAATAATTTCAAAAGTAAAACTTAGAGGGGGGAGTAGAGACAGAGCGAGAGCTTCTAGGAGAAAGTGTATCTGTGTGATAAGTGAAGGCCACAGAAGACATTGCAGCAGCGTGAGCAAAATGGAGTCTCTTGTGCTTAAATGAACAATACAGTGAAAGTCCATGTCAATAGATAGATAGATAGATAGAGATATATATATATATATATATATACACACATACACACACAGAGCCTTCAGTTATTTGTTTAATACGGAGGTACTACTGGTGAGCAGTCTTTTTATAATGTGGATCATGTGTTTCCTGTTAGGTGGGAGGAGCCTCTCTCTCTCTAAGCCATCCTGGAATATTCCTGAAAAGTGAGTTATCGGGTAATAACGCTGTTTTTATGTTCGAATAGCCAGTGTAGTCTTGGGCTGCAGGGGATAGGCAACAATAAACAGGCAGCATAGAAAAGTTACAATCTGTCAAACAATGAAAAAATTGTGTTTTTCAGAGATCCCATGCAAAATAGGTCAACAGTAAAAAAAGTTCCAATGGGTGCATGTGTTTAGCCATATTACTACTCTGTTGTATTTTTATGTACACAAATTTGTATTTTTTTTTTTTTTTCTCCACAGGCTCGGCTCCTGTTTTTCAACAGTATACGTGTGGTCTTGGCTAATGGAATGAGACTTTTGGGAATTACCCCACTTGATGAAATGTAGTTTAACCGCCATGTAGTAATGTTATTTTTAATAAAATTAAAAGACCTGTTTTTCTTTTGCTCGTTCATTTAATATTTTAGTAGCTATGGCTCATTGGTTCTGAAACCACAATGTTACCTGCAAATGTGTTAATGGGGAGGGGGGGGGGGGAATGCTTTCAAAGGGTAATTTTTTTATACCCTTCTCACTGCTCTGCTTGTCTGTGGCTACTGCCAGAGCCTGTGGTAGTGGACAAAGTACTACTCAGTGGTACAATTTTCCATTAAAGCACATGTCAAAATAAAAAACTGGGGTACATCACTGCAAGTCTGGGCCACCACTTTAGGACATTCAGAGTTGGCCTGTAGCCACTCCTTTGTTATATTTGCTGTGTGCTAAGGGTCAATGTTCTGTTGGAAGATAAATCTTTTCCCCAGTCTGAGGTCCAGAGTGCTCTGGAGCAGGTTATCATCAGGGATATCTCTGTACATTGCTGCATTCATCTTTCCCTCGATCCTGACTAGTCTTCCAGTTCCTGCCACTGAAAAACATACCCACAGCATGTTGCTGCCACCACCATGCTTCACTGTAAGGATGGTATTGGCCAGGTGATGAACGGTGCCTGGTTTCTTCCAGATATGATGCTTTCCATTCAGGCCAAAGACTTCAATCTTTGTTTCATCACCAGATAATTTTTTTTTCTCATGGTCTGAGTCCTTTAGATGAGTTTGGCAAACTCCAGATAGGCTCACATGCACGTTTTACTGAAGAGTGGCTTCAGTCTGGCCACTCATACCATACAGGACTGACTGGCAGAGAGCTGCAAAAAATTGGTTCTTCTGGAAGGCTCTCCTCTCTCCACAGAGAAATCCTGGAGCTCTGTCAGTGACCATCCGGTTCCTGGTCACCTCCCAAAGATCCCCCCCCCCCGCTCAGTTTGGCCAGGCGACACACTCTAGGAAGAGTCTTGGTGGTTCCAAACTTCCATTTCCTGATGATGGCCATTGTGCTTCAATGCTGCAGAAATTTTCCTGTGCCTCAATACAATCCTGTCTGAGGTCTAGACAAATCCTTGAGCTTCATTGCTTGCTTTGTGCCCTGATATGCACTGTTACCTGTGGAACCTTATATAGACAGGTGTGTGCACGCCTTTCCAAATCATGTCCAATCAAGTTGCAGAAACAGGATGCACCTAAGCTCAATTGAGTGTCATGGCAAAGGCTGTGAATACTTATATACATGTGATTGATTTTTTTTTTTTTTTAACCACTTGCCGACCGCAGTCTGACGTTGACAAAGTGGCTCGTTACTGCAAACCACAGTAATAGCTGTGGCTGCAATAACTAGTGCTGTGAGCTCGCGCGCCACCGGGGGCAGGGAGCGGGTACGGCGGACTCGATCGCCGCCTGCCACTCGCGCAGTGAGAGAACGGAGGTCTGTGTAAGTAAACACAGATCTCCGTTCTCATAGAGGGGGAAGGGCTGTGATCACAGGCTTCCTGTATATGGAAGCCGTGATCACTCCCTTCCCCCAACCAGGCCACATAGTTAGAACACGCCCAGGGAACACAGTTAACCCTTAAAGCACCCCCTCCACTGCCAATGGCATTTACACAGTAATCAGTGCATTTTTATAGCACTGATCGCTGTATAAATGCCAATGGTCCAATATGTCCGCTGCAGTACCGCTGCCATTACGAGTAAAAAAAAAATATATATAAAAACCCCAGAAATGAATTCTCATCATCCATAAACGCGGCAACTTTTGCACAAACCAATCAAACGCCGATTGCGGGTGTTATTTTTGTTAAAAAAAATATATATATATATATATATATATTACGAATATAAATTGTCCAAAACCGATGAAAAAAAAATTTTTTTTATTTTTTTTGGATTTGTATTTTAGCAAAACGTAAGAAATGTTTTTTGCAAAATTGTCGCCCTTTTGTTTACAGCGGCGATCAGAAATGACACAGAGGTGATCAAATACCACCAAAAGAAAGCTCTATTTGTGGGGGGAAAAAAAGACGCAAATGTCGTTTGGGTACAGCGTCGCACGACCGTGCAATTGGCAGTTAAAGAGACGCAGTACCGAATCGCAAAAAGTGCTCTGGTCCGAAAGTGGAAAATCCTTCTGGGGGTGAAGTGGTTAAAATACATTTTGCAACCAAACTTCGTTCACATTGTCATTATGGGGTATTGGTTGTAGAATTTTGAGGAAAATAATGAGTTTAATCCATTTTGGAATAAGACTATAACATAAAATGTGAAGTGCTGTTGTATACAGTCTGAAAAAAATGTTAATGCAAGACTTTATGAATTGTGTTTGTTTTTTTTTTAATAAAACATTTTTATTATTCATCTCTTCCATGTCTATACAAAAACTAACTTAAAAGAAGTGCAAAATAAATTATTGTGGCATCTTCCAAGGTGGTACTGCTTAAACATTGGTAAATGCTGGGAAGATAAATACAAAGAGGGAAGCTGTAGTCTTTAAACAACTGAGTCTCATCTGTAAGCAGACATTTAGATAGTCTACACTGAATCAATGTAGTCATTTTAAGACTATAACGGTTGTATTTTTCAAAGTCTGTTAATTCCACTTCAAAACTGGAATGTATAGTCCATTAAACAAGTCAGATCATCATAACATACTAAATCATGACCGTATGAGAAATATTGATTGACTTTTGCTTAAAATGGCACTGCATATATTACATTCACTGGCAGATGTGCTTTCCATAGTTGAGCAGTATCTCCTGTACTGCAAATGGCCCCTCTGGACTGAAGCATCAATAGAATCATATAATTAAAAAAAGAAAGTACTTGACTGTGAAGACCATGTAGTCAGATGTTGATCAATTTTTCATTGGAGTTACTGCTAGGCTGTATTTCAACCTTGGTTGTGTCTTTCCTGGGTAAGCCATAGGTATATATGGACACACACACAAGCAGAGCCCCGATCGAAAATGTTAACGCTAGGAAAAAAAAAAAAAAAACTGTGAAAAGACTGACCCTTTTTATCAATACTTACACAAGAATATCCCTGTGAAATGGTCAAAATCAATTACAGATACATGTAGGGGATTTTTCTTTTCATAACTGATCTCCGTGAGCTACATAATACATTAGAATGGCACAGTTCAAAAGCAAGGACTGCACTGTTTGCAGCAACGCTGAAGAAAAGCAACGTTTCCTACTCAATTACGACACAGATCTAGAAGAAGCACACAGAATTTAAGGACATTTGCCATACTGGAAAGAGATTATGGATTTGGGAAGTGGAGGTGTGTGGCAACATCTTCCCATGGTTTGCAACCAGGCTTGATTTGACCTCTTTTGATTAAGTGGTGAGAAGATTATGATCACAGCACAGTGGGGTGGTGTTTTGAGCACAGTCACCAAATCAACAGCCATTTCTAAAGGGTAGCTGACTGCCTGGAAGAATTTTATGCTTCGAATGCCAATCTAGAAATAGAAATGCATGTTTATTTGGCGAGTTGCTGTCTAATGGGTGTTGGTCACTACGCACAGAGGGGATCATGTTTAGTTGTGAAAATTGCACAAGAGGACACCACGCCTGAGCACTCTGGAAATAGAAGTTTATTTCATACCATACAACCTTTTATAGCACATAAGCACTTCATAATATTGATCTTTTGTATGTATGAATTTATCACATTTGTTACTGATTTTTTTCTTATTTTGTTCACTACAGAATTAGTTTGTTTATATTTAATAGTAGCACAGAAATCTGTCAGATGAGGGGAGCAGTGTCAGAGTAGGACATTGCTCTGGAATAAGGGAACAGACCCACACACAGGGTAAAAGCAGTTTCCTGTAAGCAGTCTGTGAAACGTGCTATTAGTTCCTTTTGTCACAACATCCTTTGCACCTGTGATCCACCATGGTTAATGAGGGGATCACTAATGGGGTACTCAATTCATGAGCGTAAAATAGATGAGATTTTGCATGTCCAGAGACGGAGCCGCTATAATCCAGAGGCTAAAGGGGCTGATTCACTGAAACTGCATAGAAACCAGATTCCAGGTTTTATGGTCAAAGCTTAATTGAACAACATAAAGTTAGAAGCTGATTGGCTACCATGCACAGCTTTTGCACTTTCCAGTTTTATCAAATGAACTCCTAGTGCTGTGTCTGTAGAAGATGGACGCAGGAATGCAACAACATACTGAGTGCATTCTTGGTGGAAATACATCAGCCGGGAGGCGTGACACAGATACATCATCCTTTTCAGACTATATTGGACATACATGGATCGAAATTTGGTCTGTTCGAAGGGAGCAGCTGAATTTTCGATCCACGTGTGGTTGAACCGCCCTGTTAGTATATTTCTGCACGATCAGCACTGCAGGAAATAGGCTGCAGTGCTGATCTGTGTATTCTGATGGTACGGGAGTCTCCCTGCTGTCAAAATACAATGACACAGCAGGGAGGATTTCCATATCCACGTTGAATTGAAACATTCAACATGGATAGTATAATCAGGTCAGTTTCTTTATTAAACCAGCAAGTTGAACCACATGTATGGCCAGCTTTAGTCTAAATAAGAGAGAAAATGCCAATTTCAAAAGTGTTCACTGAGAAATGTTAGAGGGAAAAAATGGCAGGGAGTGCCACACATAAATAAGGGCCTCTGCGCACTAAAAGCTATGACCTGTGGATAGTGTTTTTAAAGTCAAACACCAGAGTCCATCTACAGGGAAACCCTGTATCATACTAAAGCCCAGGCTTCTCTTCACGGTGGGCACACCCAAAGGGGTCTTCAATGTCTGGGAATCACAGAAATGGGCCACAGCACTGGACCTGTATAGCACCCTGCAGCTAATTGTACATGTTGCACTTCATGTCAATGTGTGTGTCTAATGCAGGATCCAGTGTCCAAAGAAATTATTATAGGCTGGCCTCAAACAGTGAGATATACTAGTAGAGGCAGCTGGAGCAGGTTACAACTTCCACCCCAAGTACAGGTGGAAACTGTAACATATTCCAAAGGTGGACTTACTTTTAAGAGTTTGAAAAGAAAATATACCTCATCAGAGTAGAACAGGCTCACCACACACAAAAAAGAAAAACTGGAGCCTCCCAGAGAGGGCAGGGTTATATGGGTATGCTCTAATAAAAGATTTTTGCCATTGTCTAATCACCTGAAGGTAGCAGCATATAATCCATGGTCTAGGTATAACAGTCCTGAGTCCAGTATTGTACAATTAGGATTAATACATGGGTGTTGCTTGGAAGGATTGGTTCTCATGCTTTTGATTGGGATGATCTTTTATATATCCTCATACTTGCCTACCTTTTGAAACTGGTGTTGTTGAACTCTGCTATATTTGCAAGCTTCATTTCCTTGAAGTTAGGCATGCTAGGCCTTTGCCTTGTCTGCAGTGGTACAATTTTTTATTTTTTTTTTTGCTATTGGACATGGTGTGCTCTGCTTTTACTCTGTAGTAATTTCTTAATATGTTGGTCTTTTTTTCAGGTACAGATTCCTTCAGATATTCTTGCAATATGATCTCCGCGTTGCTAGATTTCAATATGGCTTTTGCCCACCCCCTTAAATGGACTTCTTTAGGACGTCCTGACTATTTTAATGGCCATAACTGTTTGGTCACAAAACTTAGGCAGTACAGTTAGAAGCAAGATTTTACAGGGGCTAGCGTAATGTCTTTTGGTTGTCACTGTCCCAACCTCCCGAAGGTGGCAATATAACCAGAATGGATTTTAAAAAAAGGCTGTTTGGCAAGTACAAAAAGATTATACTGCAGATTACCAATCCTTTGACTGGGTGGCTGCATTTGTTTCTTGTTCCCTCTTATTTTCCACCTGGTGATTCTTCCACTAACACATTTCCAGTCCCAAAGCTGCAACACACTCTCACTGTACTGCATCTAAATATAAGCAGCATTGTCATTCCAGGACAGGATTACAGAAACTTCCCCTCACCTCTTCCCCATAATATAGAGGGAAATGGTTCCGTGGTCCTCAAAGACAGCTGGGAACAGTGTAATTGGTTAGACATCACAGGTAGTTAGGTGACAAAATTGCTGCCAAGATAAACAGGAACTAAATAAGATTGTTAGGGTTGAGGAATATCTCTACTTCTGGACAACTGTGTAACAAAATTGATAGTTTGTGAGAGACATTGCTGTATGAGACCAAATTAACCACATATACAAATAATCTGATAACTAACTGCAAGAAAATAGCTTTATTTAGGCAATGGAATTAACTGCATTATACTGTTTGCAAACACGCTATAATCAAGAAGAAAGGAAGAAAAATTGCACAAGCTTCTGAAAAAAGTTAAAAAAAAAAAAAAACATACTTATCTGTAAGCCGAACAACAACACTGATGCAATGGTTGATATGACAATCGCTGCAGCTGCAGAGAAGCCCTTCATAATGTTATCTGTGTATTTTACAACAACCGAAGTATAAAGGCCACCAACACTAGCCAGAACTGTGAGAAGAACATAAAGAGTAATCAAAACAGAAGGTAAAAAACAGATTGAATTACATTTCACAAGATTACTTACACTTTACAACAATACTGATATATGATGTCTATAGAAATAGACAAATGACCACCGAAAATCTTATAAAGCAGGCCTCATTACTCATGCTACAGCTTATGTGTGCACCAAGGCCTGGTTTGAAATTATACATCTCACTGTTACATCAGTTCTGCTCAAGTGCCACATAACTAACCATTTGGCCTACAGGCTAAAAACATTTGCCAAACAGCTGAATAATTTTCTTCACGTTAAATATGAAAGATTGTACTTCTACAGGCAGATGATGTGTCACTAGTGTAAGAGGCTGTACTTACATACTACAAACCAGACAAGGTAATTGTAGCCATAGAAAAATCCCTTTTCCATAACACCTTCTCTTTCAGACAGAAAGACACCAGCTAGTGTAACTATGATGCCAGAGATATACATCTGGATGTTCCTCACCCATAGGGATGTGTCCGAACTCTTCAACACCTTTTCAAAATATACTCCTGGAAACGACAAATTAGTCAACAGAAGAGAAGGTTCATTAGATAGGTCTATTTGTTTATTTTCTATATTCTCAGCATTCAAGATTTCCTTTTGTCCACCCTCCTTCCTGAAGCACCACTCTATAGCCCATGAATACATTCAACTGTGCCAACATCCGATTCTCCTAGCATGTCCATATTTAGCTTCTCTGAAGGCTGTAGCTCCTGTTGTGCTGTTTGCAGCTCTACTGGTAAAAATCTAGTGAAGGTGCACTAATGTCCCAAAACTTGAATGGGTCATACACCTACTGCAGGAGAAAAATCCCATTTTGGTATATGGGGCATTAGTGTGTAGGCATAGACAGCCCTATACTAGATTTGTACCAGATGGGATATAGACAACACAGGGACCACCACAACTATCAGAGGAGGCAAGTAAGGTTCTGCAGGGAGGGAGCATTTTTTAACAAAAGGTGAGCTTGTCCTTTAAACTTTTCTGTTGCAAAGAAATGAATGAATAAATGACAAATCCACCCAAAATGGACATTTAATTTCTGGGTGGATAGCGATGACCTGCGTTACCACTGGTTTCTATTCTCAAAGGAAATCCAGGACTGTTGTGCAAGCCGGTAGGTATTTATGGTAGAAAAGACAGCCTATGTTGCCATAAAGGCTTTTTCCCAGTCTGCGGTAATTTATCAGACAACCCTGGCATCTGTAGAATAAACACAGGATGGCGTAATTCCCATGTGCATGTGTGGGAGTTAGATCATCCAAGTCCAGTTGACAGGAAATAAAGATAATTCCAGACCAAGACGACACACTGGAGAAGGCAGCAGTGGCGATTGAAGAGAGCATCACATAGTACATAGTAAGTTAATAAAGTAATTTGCAAATACCCTGTGATGCTTGCACATTATGGCAAGAGCTCATGAGAGCCCCAAACAGTAAAGTTCCACTTTAAAGGGAACCTATTAGAATGAAAATATGGGATTTGCCATTGCACAACCCAAGATTATTATCCTGACCCTGCTAAGTGGTTGTGTCAGACTTTTCAAAATTTCACTGGTTGCACACTTGTTCTAAGACAATTACTCATAAGGTGGTGAACTCTGCACACATACTGTATGTCAGCCCCTGAGCCTGTAATTGGAAACATAAAACCACATTAGTAACTCTCATTTTGTTAATTATTTTTGAATATCTGTTCACTGACCATAGGAACACAGAGAATCTATCATGAGAAACCAAAACTTTATATACATAGTAACCCAACTTATTAAGCACCCTCACAACTATATCAAGTCTTCAGGTCAACAAAAGCTAATCCAAAGCCCTAAACCGAACCTTAAAGTCCCCATCATTTCCATTAGAATTACAACTTCACCAGGCCCAAATTTTTTCCCTACCCAAGCATTTTACAGAAAAATGACTTGACTCAGAACTCAAAACCCCTGAGAAGCTCTGCTATATAGGCCAGTCTCTGGCCTCTCTAGATGCGAAAGGAAACCATCTCACCAAAAACTCTTGGTTTCCTAAGATCACCATCACTTCCGACATCTTTGTGAAAATTTTTGGTGCCAAGACTAAGCCTGGTTAGAGGGCCTGGAATTGCAACTGTTGCGCCTTCTTTGACTCCCTGACTGCAAAGTGTAGAAGTTGGTGATGGTCCAGATGGCTGGGGATCCTTTTTTGTCTAAGGTTGCCATGAATAAGTCTGGGGGAAGATTTCTTTCTGTATATACATTCTTCATTCTGAAGCTTCTGTACCTCACTGCTTTAAAATTTCCTTAATTTGATTATTAGACAAAACTTTTGAGGGTTTCATTCTAAGAAAGATACGAGGATTAAAACGCTTCTGTTTCTGACTCGTCTCTGATCCACACCTAAAGTTCAGCTTACGGTCGAATGGAAGGCCACAGAGTCTGCCTCTGGAAGCTGCTTTGCCTACCCAAACCTTTCTGGCATATAGAATTTACGAAGGCAGTGGTACAGATGGCCATGCATATTGTCTCTGCTGTGGCATCCACAATAAATGCTTCTGTATCAGAAATTAACCAGACTTCTTCTCCTGAGGAGGTTTGGGAACAATGTGCCTGTAACTGTTCACTACAGAAATCAAACTTCCTAGGGATGCAGGCATTGGCAACTGTCAGTTTAAAAGCTGATGCGGAAGCTTCCCATGCTTTTTTTTTTTTTTTTAAACAAAGAAAGTCCACCATTCTGTTCATTGGATGTTTAAATTGTCTCATGCCTTCAAATGAGTGATCAAATATTTTAGACACCATGGTGATGTAGGCACCCAATTTGCGGCACTTGACTTGCCATCCCAAAGGCTCTTCATCAAAAGGTAAATCTTCTTTTCACAGCCTTTGGAAAAATTAGCCTATTTACTGGGTCTTTCTATTCCCTGAAAATAATATTCTTTACCAACTGGTGCACAGTTACATAGTGAGGTTGAAAAAAAGACAAGTCCAACCTATGTGTGTGCTTTTATATTAGAAATACATTGTGTATCCCTCAATGTTGTGATCCCTTATGTGCCCATCTAATAGTTTTTTGAAATTATCTATGCTCCCAGCTGAAACCACTGTTTGTGGAAGAGAATACCACATCCTCAATACCCTTACCGCAAAGAACCCTCTATGCAGTTTAAGGTTAAACCGCCTTTCTTCTAGTTTTAGTGAATGGCCACATGTCTGTGTACTCCCTTGCGCGGAATAGTTTTGTCCCTATTGTCTTGGCACCAGCACAGTATTTGTACATTGAAATCATATCCCCTTCTCAAGCGTCTCTTCTCCAGAGAGAATAAATTCATTTCTTGTAATTGTTCCTCATAACGAAGGTCCTCCAATCCCTTAATTAGCACTGTTGCCCTTCTCTGAACCCTTTCCAGTTCCAGGACATCCTTCCTGAGGACTGGTGCCCAGAACTGGATGGCATTCTGCAGATGCGGCCAAACCAGAGACTTGTAGAGTGGGAGAGTTATTGATTTATCCCTGGAGTTAATCCCTTTCTTGATGCATGCCAACATTCTGTTTGCTTTGCTTGCCACAGCTTAGCATTGCATGCCATTGCTGAGACTGTCCTCTACTAGGTCCTTTTCCTTCCTAGATTCCGCCAGGGGCTCTCCCTCTAGTGAGTAGTTTGCGTTCATATTCAAGCTACCCAAATGCATTATTTTACATTTTTCTACGTTAAACCTCATTTGCCACTTATCTGCTCACCCCCATTCATTTGTTTAGATCTTCTTGCAAGGTTTCCACATCCTTTGGAGAAATTATTGCCCTGCTTAGCTTGGCATCATCCGCAAATATTGAGATTGAGCTATTAACCCCATCCTCCAGATCGTTTATGAATAAATTGAATAGAATTGGTCCCAGGCCAGATCCCTGGGGAACCCCACTTTCTACACCAGACCATTCCAAGTACTCCCCATTTATCCCCCCCCCCTGGACTTGCCCCAGAAACCAGTTTTCAATCCATGTACTCACCCTTTGATCCATGCCGACAGACCTTAGTTTGTACATTAAGCTTTTATGGGGAACTGTATCAAATGCTTTTGCAAAATCTAGATAATCCACGTCTATGAGCCTTCCTTTATCTAGATGGCAGCTCACCTCCAAATAGGAGGTCAATAGCTTGGTTTGGCAAGAGCGATTTTTCATGAAACCGTGCTGATTACCGCTAATGATGCCGTTTTCATTAAATAATCTTGTATATAATCCCTTATTATTCCCTCCAAGAGCTTGCATATTATTGATGTTAAGCTAACTGGCCTGTAGTTCCCAGGAATGTATCTTGGTCTTTTCTTGTATATTGGTGCTACATTGGCTTTTCTCTAATCAGGTGGTATCATACCAGTCAGTAGATGGTACTTAAAAATTAGGTACAATGGTCTGGCAATTTCTTGACCAAGTTCCTTAACCACTTTAAGACCGAGCCTCTTTTTGGAGTTTGGAGGTTATCAGCTAAAAACAGTTTTTTTTGCTATAAAATTACTTAGAACCCCCAAACATTATATATTTTTTTTTTCTAAGACCCTAGAGAATAAAATGGCGGCCATTGCAAAATTTTATGTCACACCGTATTTGCGCAGCGGTCTTAAAAGCGCAATTTTTTTTGAAAAAATTCAGTTTTTTGAGTTAAAAAATAAGACAACAGTAAAGTTAGGTCAATTTTTTTTCATATTGTGAAAGATAATGTTACGCCGAGTAAAATGATACCCAACATGTCATGCTTCAAAATTGCGTCCGCTCGCGGAATGGCGACAAACTTTGCAACATAAAAATCTCCATTGGCGACGTTTAAAAAATTCTACAGGTTAGCATTTTTGCGTTACAGAGGAGGTCTAGGGCCAGAATTATTGCTCTCGCTCTAACGATCGCGGCGATACCTCACATGTGTGGTTTGCACACCGTTTTCATATG
>BLSH010218016.1:814200-837234 GCA_018402905.1 Glandirana rugosa
AATTAAGCTTTTATGGGGAACTGTATCAAATGCTTTTGCAAAATCTAGATAATCCACGTCTATGAGCCTTCCTTTATCTAGATGGCAGCTCACCTCCAAATAGGAGGTCAATTCCCATTGGGATACACTGGCTAATACCTTTGTTTAGTATGTTCTTGAAGCACTCCCATTTTTCCACCGCATTCATTGTTCCTAGAATTTTATCCCAGTTAATATCTTCCAGCAAGGAGCTTAGTTTATGGAAGCTGGCTCTCTTAAAATTCAGTGTCTTTGTATTCCCCTTATGTTTCCTATTTGTGTACTTTATACTGAAACTAATTGACCTGTGATCCCTAGATCGACCCTTACTTCCACATCTGTGATCAGGTCTGTGTTGTTAGTAATCAGAAGGTCTAATAATGCTTTTTTTTTTTTTATTATTTGTGCATTTACCATCTGACCCATGAAATTGTCCTGCAGGACATTTAGGAAATGGCAAGCCTTAGCTGCGTGTGCAGTACCTTCTGGCCAGTCTATATCTGGATAATTAAAATCCCCCAGTCACTTCCTATCTTTGCCGCTATTCCAAAACGTGATAGAAGGTCCGCCTCCCCCTGTTCCCTCTGGTTAGGGGGCCTATAGCATATTCCCAGTATTACTTTCCCCTTGGTATCTTCCCTTTGTAGCTCTACCCATAAGGATTCCACCTCCTCTCCTTGATCCACTAATAATGCCTTCCCTCACATTTACTTGTACATCATTTTTTATACACAGGCATACCCCTCACCCTTTTTTGCCCTCCCTATCCCTGCGATATAGGGAATACCCCTGAATGGTAGCCAGCCAATCATGAGAGCTGTTGAACCAAGTCTCTGAAATTTCCACAAAATCCAATCCCTCTTGGTACAGTAGCAGCTCTAGTTCTCCCATCTTGTCTGCCAGACTCCTGGCATTAGTGAACAAGCCACGTAATTTTGTCAGGACGCCTACTGTTTCCTTGTTGGGTATTCCTCAGTTGTATATAGGACTTGTTACACTACATACCTCGGGTTTAGGCTTTTTTTTAGGACACTCCACCTTCCTCTAACTTTGTCATTGGTGCCAATATGCACCATGACAGCCAGGTTTTCCCCAGCCCCTCCCAGTAATTGGTCCACCGGTAAATGGCATACAGTTTGGAGCTTCAGGTCTTTGTGACAGATTGCCCTCTCTGTGTTTCTGAGAATTGAGTCCCCTACCACCACAATCTGTTTTTCCTTTCCCCTGGCTTCATCCCCACCCTCACTAGAGGTGTTACTCCCCTGACAGCTAGGGGTGTCACTCTGCTCCAGAAATGCTGGTCCCTGTGTTTCCGCAATATCACACAATGGGGCATACTTATTGGGATGTTCCAGCCCAGGATCAGCCTCCTTGACTGTTTCCCTTCTACCCTTCCCAAGTGTCACCCAGTTACCCTGTTCTGGTGCCTTCACCTCTTTGTCTCCACCCGCCTCTGTGCTGGCCCCTGCTGGTATCTACCAGGTACGATCCCAACTCTCATTTAGTATGGAGAGTTAAACATCAATCTTTGGTTTCCTCCTCTTGTCGGCTTTTGCAGATGCTCTCTGGAATATATAGCTTTGATTAGTTCTTCAGTTTTTTTCTAGTGGAGCACAAAACTTGCAGTGCAGAATTGTTCTCGTGCTTTAATTTCCCTGTCTTCCGAAAAGGAAGTTCAGAGGAAAGTTCTTTGCTTTCTGACAATTCCACCTCTACTCTTGCCTACTCAAGCTCTTTTATGCAGTGGGGATTTGGGTGACGCTTGCACAGGTCCCACTGCCTATGGAACCTGAGGATGCCAATTTAATATTTCTAGAACTGAATAGAAAGACTGAAATGCAGAGGGAATTTTCTGATTTAGAGAGCCTATCAAACCCTTAAAACAAAAAAGTCTCTGCCTACACAACTTTTTCAAAATATACGACTGGCACAGGCATTTCTTCCACAAGCTTGAGAGCCAAAATTTTCACATATCTTTTCGGTCTCCTTGATGGTCTGTAAGACAGCAAGTATACACAGCTAAAACAGCCCTTGGTACCTAACCAAAAGGCAGGGCTGGGATGGGCTGAGATGACACTACCACAACACAACCTCCACTCTGTGTACCCATGCCAGAAGGGAGTGCAAGAGAACTCCAAAAAGTGCACCAAACCACAAATACCCCTACTGACCAATCACACAAAGGGGGGAGTCTTACCACTATGGAACCAATGCCCTGCTTTGCAGGAGCTGCTGCCTATGGTTCCGCGATCATAGCACAGTGGAGGAGATCTGGACCACCAAACATACACTGATCCTGCACAGTCAATTAAGACTAGAAGATGTGCGTGCCTCAAAAAGACAGGACCCATGGCCAATTGCACCTCACCTGCCTCCATCCTGTTCAGGTGTACTGGAAGTGCATCAGGTGTGAGTGCCTATGGCCTCCAGCCTGGACAAGCAGTATCCCACAGATATCACTTCCAGGCACCATTACCCTCAGTACCAGGACCCACTGGCAGTGCATCATCGGCCCACGTTAATGGGGTATCCCACCTGCAAGCCAGCATGAGGAACCAGGATTCCAGGGCCCGCCTACATCAAGGAGAGGCCAGGCCACCACTGTGTGCTCAGCAGGGGGAATGCTTTCCAGGATGAGCACTGGGTCAAGGCCAGGTACCTATGCAAGTCAAAAACCACCCCCCACCCAAGCGCCCTCAGTATGGGAGCTAGGAGAGCTGGAGTAGACAGAGGTCTGTAAGTCCTGAGAAGACCATGTGCACAAGAGGCAGGTACTACCAGCAGGCAGGCAGACAGAGTCAGGAGAAGGTCATAAGAGAAGAAAGGTATAGGTTGTGACCTCCCTTCCTCAATCCCCACTGCCTTAGGATTGCCAAGTCCCAGTGGCTTGCAATCCTAGTCTTCAGCTGTCTGACCTTTGCAGCTGACCCACTGGAGAAAAAACAAATCAAACCAGGAGCGGGTACATGGAGTGTTTGCAGGAGGCAGGAAGCACAAGGACAGAATGCGATGGCTGTTGGGAGACATTTAAACTCCCTGATCTTGTGTTTCTTACAGGTGGGTGGCGCTATTTCCCCAATTAACTGTCCTAGAGGATAATTTGGGAAAATGTAAATGTGGTATGTGAGGTTATGCCTTTGCATAGGATACACAAATACTGTACCAATTATGCAGTGTATGCTTTTGTTAAAATAAGTAAAATAATCTGGTTCACACCAGAAGAGGTGGGACTGCGTTGGGTGGCTATTCTGGCACAGTCCCACCGAATGGACAAGGCAAAATCCGTGGTCTCCTATGTACATGTGCAGGTACAGTGCGCTGAAAGAGTATTGCATGCAGTACTTTTTCTTTTTAGTGTGGCGCGAGGTAATCCACTGCCTTGCACCGCGTAGCCGGTGATTGTACTTAATGAGTTGGCTGCGTGACTTTTTTTTTTTTTTTTATATACAAACCTTATTGAGAAAGGAAAAAAAGAAAAAGGAAACCGTGGGATCCACTGAACTCAGCACTGCACTAAACTTAGCCAGGTCTCACCGCACACCAGCCTTAATGTTCATCAAAAATTTTCATATGATAACTGGACAACATTCCCCCCCAAGCTTTTTCCCTGTACAGAGGACAGATAAATGTCAATACTAATTGTAACTTCATTACATGTATGAAACAAAATTATACCATGCCCTGTAATCGACACACAAAGTCTTACAGTTACAAGAGATAAAACTGCAAATTACATATACCAGCAAATCCTGAGCACAGCACCGCAACAGCCACAGCAGCAAATCCCAACAAATGATTTTGTTCAATCTGTGAAACGACAAAATGTAAAATTCACTATACTACTTAATCCGTAGGGTACTCAAACTCAGATATCACCATGACATCATGCCATTCTTTAAAAAATATGTTGACTTATTATATACATACATTATACATTTTTAGGAATTGGCAGAAAGTGCAGGTTAACCTAGATCATATTGCACCAACAGCCAAAACTTTTACATTTTGGATACAGCTGATCATAACAAAACACACTCCCCATCTATGTAGTACCCAAGATTTAAAAATAAATAAATACACCACAGTCCACACAGCATGTCTTTCAGCGACACATCCTCCTCCCTACTCCCCTCCAGTAATTTACATCTCACAGGAAGACCCTCTGTGAAGGGGACAGAAAACTTTAAATGTTTAAGCCACACACATTGGCCATCCGTAAATCCTATGTAACTCTTCACACCGCAGGTGAGCTTTGCTTTGAAAAGTCCAGGCATGCTGCATCTTTGGTGCAGTTTTTCAAAAGTGCACCAAAAAGGCACCTTCCATTGTGCATCAATGGGAACACATCAAAAGAGCATCAGTGTTAAATGGGCCCTAACAGATTCCTCCACCCATGCTAAACAGGATACATGCAGCTATTGTATGCTGACAGCTAGTCCCGCCCTGAACAGATTGGATGCAGATGCCGTTAAGCTGTAAATTTTCCAGCAGATCCTTCAATCTTTCAATCAAATGATGTTGGATAGAAGGGTGCCGACAGGACAACCCACCAAGTGAATTTTCAGCAGGTTTATCAGTATTGCCAGCTTAAGCAGCATAATAGTGGACTAAGTTTACCAGATCTGATAAGAAGCAATGGGAGCCAATTCAGAGTATGTCTGTCTACTCTGCATTACATTTTTAACGAAGTACAGCCTACAAGTTGCATACAGTGAGGGAAAAAGTATTTGATCCCCTGCTGATTTTGTTTGTTTGCCCACTCACAAAAATGATCCGTCTATAAATTTTAATGGTAGGTGTTTTTTTTTTTTTTTTAATCCAAACTCTTTTATTGGCATTAAAAAGAACATAAACTGGATTTTTTGACTTACCGTAAAATCCCTTTCCCTGAGTTCGTCGACAGGCACAGTGACTCTTAGGACTAAGTGGGTTATACTGCCCTCTTCAGGAATTTACTAGGCAGAACAGGCAGTTCTAACAGCAAAAAGAACAGCAACAGGCACAGCCCCTCCCAGGGGGCAGTCCCCACTGGCAGATAACCCCACACCAAGCTCTGCTGGCTCAGTTCGTAACAAGCAGTGCAACATCCAGAGGGGTGGGTGCTGTGCCTGATGACGAACTCAGAGAAAGGGATTTTACGGTAAGTCAAAAAATCTCGTTTTCTCTTTGGTTCGTCGACAGGCACAGCGACTCTTAGGACTAAGTGGGACGTCCAAAAGCAGTGTCAAAAATGAGGGGTGGGTAACAGAACAACAGAACTATACCCAACAAAACCTTGCGGCCAAACGCAGCATCTGAGGATGCTAAAACATCAACTTTGTAAAACTTTGAGAAGGTGTGCACAGAGGTCCAAGTAGCCGCCTTGCACACTTGAGACACAGATGCCTGATGTCAAAGCCCAGGAAGTGCTAATCGCCCTGGTAGAATGAGCCGTAACTGGAAAAGGAGGCTCCAGACCCCGAACAGCATAGGCTCCGGTCACCGCCTGTATAATCCAACGTGAGATAGCGGCCGATGAGGCCACCAAACCTTTGTATGGACCCTCCACCACGACAGAGTGTCCGACCTCCGAAAGGAGGCCGTAGTCGCCACATACACCCGCAGGGCCCGAACAACATCCAGGGAGTGCAAAGCAACCTCCTTAGGGTGAGGCGGGCGTGGGCATAGCGAAGGAAGGACAATGTCCTCATTGATGTGGAAGGATGACACCACCTTCGGCAACAAGGAAGGAGACGGGTGCAAGACTGCCTTATCCCTATGTAGGACCAGATAAGGAGACCTACAAGACAGAGCCGCCAACTCAGACACCCGCCGAGCGGATGTGATAGCCACCAGAAGAGACACTTTCTGCGAAAGCAACTGGAGAGATTTCCCTGATATTTTCAAAGGGCGGCTTCTGAAGTACCAAGAAGACCAAATTGAGGTCCCATGGCACCAAAGGCGACCTTACCTGAGGGGGCGACATGTCGAACCCCCTGCATGAAAGTACGGATCAATGAATACGTCGCCAAAGGAAGCTGAAAAAAGATTGCCAGAGCAGAAACCTGACCCTTGATAGTGCTCAACGCCAGTTTCTGGTCGGGCCCTTCTGTAGGAAGGCCAGAACTCGAGGCACCGAGAAACGAGGATTCCACCCCCTGGCTTCACACCAGGCGATGTAAGCCTTCCAGGTGCGGTGGTAAATCTTACGTGAAGTGGCCTTACAGGCCTTCAACATGGTAGGAATCACCGAGTCCGAGACCCCTCGATCCCTAAACACTTGGGATTCAATAGCCAGGCCGTTAAAGCCAGAGAGGGTAAAGCAGGATGCAGGATGGGTCCCTGGGACAGAAGATCTTTGCGAAGCGGCAGCCGCCAGGGAACGTCCACCACCATCCGTACTACGTACTACCAAGGACGCAGTGGCCAATCTGGAGTTACCAGAATGGTCGCTAAACCCTCCGCTTCTATTCTGCGCAGAAGGCACAGAAGCAGTTTCAGAAGAGAAAAGGCATAGATGAGTCGATACCGACCCCACGGAGCTACAAGAGCATCCACTGCGTCCGCTAGGGGGTCCCTTGTCCTGCTCACGAAGGTCCGCACCTTCCGATTGAGATGGGATGCTAGTAAGTCCACGTCCGGGACACCCCATCTCAGACAAATCTGATGAAACACATCTGGTTGCAGGGACCACTCTCCCTGGTCCAGGTGCTGACGACTGAGATAGTCCGCCTACCAATTTTCTACGCCCAGTATGTGGATGGCAGAGATTGCCGGAACGTGGCTTTCTGTCCACCGCAGGATGGGAGCTACCTCCGAGGCCGCAGCCGAGCTTCTTGTCCCGCCCTTGTGGTTCACGTATGCCACGGCCGTGGCATTGTCCGACCGAATCCAGACAGGGCACCCGTGTAGTCTCGACATCCAATGGGAAAGGCAGCACCAAATAGGCTGCAATTCCAGGACGTTGATCGGGAGACGAGACTCCTCCGGAGACCACCATCCCTGGGCTGAGAGCAGCTCCAGGACTCCACCCCAGTCTGTCAGGCTGGCGTCCGTCGTGATCACTGTCCAGTGAAGGGGGAGGAAGGACTTCCCCGACCGAAGACCCGGGGACTGCAGCCACCAGAACAGCGAGGCCCTTACTTGGTGATCCATCCTGATCACCCAATCCAGGGAAGATGGGGACCTGTCCCATCTCAGGAGAATCTCCCGTTGCAGAACCCGGGTGTGGTACTGAGCGTAAGGGACCGCCTCGAAGGAGGCCACCATGAGGCCCAGGACCCGCATTCAAAACCGGAGTGAGGCCCATTTCTAAAACAGCAGGGACCGAACCGCTGACTGCAGCGTCTGCCACTTGGCTGGCAGAAGGAAAACCTTCGCCTAGGCTGCATCCAGGATCAGCCCCAGATATTCCAGGTGGTGAGATGGAATCAGAACAGACTTCGGGAGGTTGATCACCCATCCAAACTCCTGCAGGGTGATCGTCACATTGTCCCTGAGCGCTGGAGCCCACTCCGCTCGCAGGAGAAGGTCGTCCAGATACGCCACCACCGCAATGCCCCTCTGCCTCAGCAGAGCCAGAACCAGGGCCAGCAGTTTGGAGAAAACCTGAGGCGCTGATGCCAGGCCAAACGGGAGGGCCCCGAACTGGTAGTGATCCTCCCCAACCGCAAAGCGCAGGAAGCGCTGGTGCTGGGCACAGATGGGAACATGCAGGTACGCATCTTTGATGTCGAGGGAGGCCAGGAAATCGCCCTGGGGCAGGGCTGCCACTACCGAGCGGACCGACTGCATCCGAAACCTGCGGACCCGCACAAACTTGTTGAGGTCCTCCAAGTCCAGTATGGGACGAACCCTGTCCTTTGGAACCACGAAAAGGTTGGAATAAAACCCTTGGGAACGTTCCGCCCGTGGAACGGGAACAATCACCCCTTGACCCAGCAGGTCCTGCACAGCCCCGAACAGGGCCCACAGCCTGCCCGCAGGCAGCTACAGGTTGGAGACAAAGAACCTGTCTGGGGGGCGGGAACGGAATTCTATGCTGTACCCCGAGACGACCACCTAGTGCACCCAGCGGTCCGAGATGCGGGAGAACCAACTGTCTGCGAACCCCAGGAGACGCCCCCCCACACCCGGACACCGGGAGGGGGCAACCCTTCATGCAGAGGAGAGCTTGTCCTCTGGCTTGGCGCGCTTACGCAGCCAGGGACGCTTCTGTCCACCCGCGGGGGCCCTGGTGGGCTGTGAACCCTTGCCCGAGGAACGGAAGGGATGAAAAGGCCGCCTAAGGGCCGGAAAGGAGGGGCCCTGTCGGCGACGGGGGTCCCAACTCCTCCTAGACTGCGGGAGAAAAGTGCCCTTTCCTCCCATGAGATTTTTGATCATCTTATCCAAGGGGTCTCCGAAGAGCCGCCCCCTCTGGAAAGGCAAGTCCGCCAGGGCATTCTTAGAAACCTGGTCCGTAGATCAACACTTCAGCCAAAGCCACCGCCTGGCCACCACCGAGACCGCGGACGCCTTGGATATCAGGGGGGCCGCATCTAGGGCTGCATCGCACAGATACTGAGCCCCTTGGATCATGCGATCTGCAAGATCCACACACTCAGGAGACGCCTGCGTCTTGCACAACTCGCTGTGTAGCAGCTTTGCCCACTCAGTGAGCGTTTGCGACACCAGCGCAGAAGCCACAATGGGCCGCATGGCAGACCCCGTTAGAACAAAGAGGGATCTGACGCAAGCTTCAGCCTTCCTGTCAGCCGGGTCCTTAAAGGACAGCATACCTTCCACCGGGATGGTGGTCGCCTTACTCAGGCGGGCCACAGGGGCATCAACCACGGGGGGGTGATGCCCACTTCACAATAATCTATCCTCAAAGGGATAACACAAAGCTTGGGGCCGAGCCCAGTCCCTATGAACAAACTTATCCAGAAAATCCACATACGGAAAAACCTTAGCCGCGGGGCCCAGTCTATGTGACCCGAAGGGGACGGGCACCCTCCGAGAGGGTCCCGCTGCTTCTTCCAGCTGCAGGGTCTCACGCACTGAGGTGATCAGAGTGTCTACAAGAGCCTTCTCGTGCACAGCAGCGGACGCCTCAGACTCATCCCCGCTATCAGGGGCGTCTAGGATCTCGCCGTCCGACAGCTCAAGGGGGGTCCCCGCAACGGAGGAGCCCCCCTCGGGGTCCGAGTCCTCCCCAGAAGAAGGAGGGGCAAGGGACACTTTTTGGCATCCCTGCGGTTCCATAGTGACTCTACCTGGGAGACGAACGTCCCCAGAACCGTCGACATGGCGTCTACAAGGGAAGGGGCCCCTGAGGTGCTGGCTGCAGGCACCGAGAGGTCCGGTGGGGAAGCACCCGCGTCGGCTGCCATACTGTCACCCACCCTGGCCTCCCCAGAAAAATGAGGCCTATTGCCAGGAGACCACTACACCCCCCACCCCACAGCTGCGCAAGGCTTGTCACAGGGGGCACCCCAGGGGGACTCACCACCCGACCAGAGAGGAGCCGCTTGCTGCTGCTGTCCGCCGCTGTCGCTGACTTCACTGCTCCTGCAGCCCACACTGCCACTGTCCCCAGAGCCGCCGCCACCAGGGAGATCCGCTCTGTGCGGGGGGGGGGGTGGTGAATCGGCGCCAGAAAACAGCCAGGACCGCAGCACACACAGGCCTTCCACGTGTAGAAACCACAGGAATATGGCCGCCGATGCACACTAAAGGCCAAACCCTCCTGTAACAGCGCCGCGGCTACACAAAAATGGCAGCCGAACGGTCCCCTGCATGTAAAATGCGGCTGGCTACAAGAAAATGGCGGCCAGGCGCCAGCAAAATGGCCGCCGATGATCCCGACCGCCGAGCACGAGGAATGGGGGGGGGGGGGGCAGGCGGAGAGGGACCAGCTAGGGCCCATACACCCATTACATCCTGGGAGCCAAGGTGAGGGGAAGGGGGGCGCGACAGCGGGGTACCGGAGGGGTGGGGGAGGGTCACGAGCGAGGAAGAGGGGGGAGGGGGAAGACCACCCACCACGCTCACCCCCCAGGCCTCCGAAGGGGAGGGGGGGACGTACTTACCCCATCTAGTCAGGTGGTACTGGGGATCCCACCCGAGGTAGCTTACACTCTCCCGGCTAGGCCGGAGGGAGCTGTCGGCCCTGGGCGCACAGCATGCGATGGCGGGGCGTTTAACCTGCAGGGCCACCCCGTACAGTCAGGGCTAGTCGCGGTCGACCCAGCGCGAAGCATCCGGTCCAACGCGTGATGGCTGGCTGGGGAGACTGCCTGGATCCAAGAACCAGCCTGTCACCCAGCAAGGCTGCTTGATTGTAGTCTTCATCTGTGAGGCTGTCCCAGGACAGCCGAAGTGGACCAGAGAGGTACCACAGATCCCAACAGGGAGCCTAGGTCTAACTCATTGCACTAGGCAGAAAAAACTGAGCCAGCAGAGCTGGGTGTGGGGTTATCTGCCAGTGGGGACTGCCCCCTGGGAGGGGCTGTTTTTTTTGCTGTTAGAACTGCCTGTTCTGCCTAGTAAACTTCTGAAGAGGGCAGTATAACCCACTTAGTCCTAAGAGTCGCTGTGCCTGACGATGAACGAAAGAGAAAATATAGTAGCCACATATATCATCTTCTACAGGATATACAGATTCACACATATATAGAAATAGAGAGTATTAAAATACAATACCTCTGGGCTAGAGAGTGAAATCAACAGATAATCTGCATATACATGCTAAGGATATAGGACATACAGTAATAAAACAAAGAACTAAACAGTGTCCATAATGTAGGAGTATCAAACTATGGAAAACAATGTCTTCTATGCTTACAGCTGCAATGGTAGGTTTATTTTAACAGCGAGAGGCAGAATAACAACAAACATACCCAGAAAAACGCATTTCAAAAAAGTTATAAATTGATTTGCATTCTAATAAAATGAAATAAGTATTTGATTCCCATCAATATCAAAAGGGAGTACTACTACTCTCAGCTTGTTATCTGTATAAAAGACACCTGTCCATAGAAGCAGTCAGATTCCAATCTCTCCACCATGGCCAAGACCAAAGAGCTGTCCAAGGATGTCAGGGACTAGATTGTACACCTACACAACACTAGAATGGGCTACAAGACCATCACCAAGTAGCTTGGTGAGAGGGTGACAACAGTTGGTGCGATTATTCACAATTGGAAGAAACACAAAATAACTGTCAATCTCCCTCAGTCTGGGGCTCTATGCAAGATCTCACCTCGTGGAGTTTCTATGATCATGATAACAGTGAGGAAGCAGCCCAGAACAACACAGAAGAATCTTGTCAATGATCTCAAGGCAGCTGGGACCATAGTCACCACTAAAACAATTGGTAACACACTACGCCGTGAAGGACTGAAATCCTGCAGCACTCACAAGGACCCCTGCTCAAACACATGTACAGGCTCATCTGATGTTTGCTAATGAACATCTGAATGATTTAGGAGACCTGGGTGACAGTGTTGTGGTCAGATGAGACCAAAATCAAGCTCTTTGGCATCATCTCAACTTGCCGTGTTTGGAGGTGGGGAATGCTGCCTATGACCCCAAGAACACCACCCCTACTGTCAAACATGGAGATGGGAACATTATGCTTTGGGGGTGTTTTCTGCTAAGGGGACAGGACAAATTCACCACATCAAAAGGGACCATGGACAGGGCCATGCACTGTCAAATCTTGGGTGAGAACCTCCTTCCCTCAGCCAGGAAAAAATGGGTTGTGGATGGGTATTCCAGCATAACAATGACCCAAAACACACGGCCAAGGCAACAAAGGAGTGACTCAAGAAGCAGCACATTAAAGGTCCTGGGGTGGTTTTGCCAGTCTCCAGACCTTAATCCCATAGAAAATATGTGGAGGGAGCTGAAGGTTCAAATTACCAAACGTCAGTCTCGAAACCTTAATGACTTGGAGAGGATTTGCAAAGAGGGGTGGGACAAAATCCCTCCTGAGATGTGTGCAAACCTGGTGGCCAACTAGAAATGTCTGATCTCTGTGATTGCCAACAAGAGTTTTGCCACCAAGTACTAAATCATGTTTTGCGAAGGGGTCAAATACTTATTTCACTCAATAAAGTGCAAATCAATATAGAACTTTTTTGAAAAGAGTTTTTCTGAATTTTTTTGTTGTAGTTCCGTCTCACACTGTTAAAATAAAAATACCATTAAAATTATAGACTGATCATTTTTTTGTCAGTGGGAAATGTACAAAATCAGCAGGGGGTCAAATACTTTTTTCCTCACTGTATGTACATAAATAATGCACCTCTTTGTTCAATATAAAATGACTGGTTCTGACATTGTGAATATGCTGATTGTTGCATATCAATATTTATTATTCCATGAGTCAACTAATTAGATAACTTATTTTGAAATTAGTGAAATGTGTGTCCATCCTATCTCAAAAAAACTTTGGGAAGCAAGCCAAAACTATGACATTTAATATAATAGTGTCACTGCCTCTATACATGGAGGGACAAAGCAAGGCAGGATACACGCGGAGATTGATATCCTTAAGGATTAGTGAAATACAGCAGAGAACAGAGTTCTAAACAGTTATATTTTGTTGTGTGTGTGGTTTAAGTTACAGTTGTGTCCCAGAGTTAATATTTGGCTTCATGCAATGTGCATAGAATATTGTGATTTTACATGGTTAAATGCACAAAATACACAGAACAAACGAATAAAAGGTTCATTTGTTGGAGGTTAAGTGTTACTGCCCTTAGTTAAAGCTTTGAGTTAACAATTCAGTTCCTGCTATGGAACAGGACACCAGGGAATAGTCACCACACCTTCTATATAAACATGCCAATGTCTATACCTATTGGAATCAACAAATACTTTGCACAGGTATTTCAAGTACACCTATCATCAGAACATTTTCAAGCTGCCATTGCTGACCTTTACTTTTGAGACTATTAGTTCACTGGCTATCATACATTTATTACTTTAACCTTCTCTATAGCTGAATGACGGCTACAGAGCAGACCTTAATTGCCAGGACGACGTCCATTGTCTGCGCGTCCCTGCGGGGGCGTCTACGGGGCGCTCTGTGATCACCGAGTCTATGAGACGCGGCTGATCACAGATAGAAGTAATGGGCCTATCCCGGCCTCTTACCACGTGATCAGCTGTTAGTCAACGACAGCTGATCATGTGATGTAAACAGAAGATCTGTAATATTTTATTTATTTTTTTCCCCTCACAAAAAAATCCAATCACCGGCTTCTGTCAAAGGGACATTGGTCCCTCACATAGAGAGCCGCCGTTGCCTTTTCTGTGCCAAACAGTGCCACCTGCCAGTGCTCACTAGTGCCAATCAGTACCCACCTATGCCACCTACCAGTGCCCATTAGTGCCTCATCAGTGCCACCCATCAGTGCTGCCTATATGTGTCACCTACCAGTGCCCATCAGTGCCGTTTATCAGTGTCACCCATCAATGTCCTTCAGTGACGCCTATCTGTGCCAGCCATCAGTGCCGCCAATCTGTGCAGCCCCATCAGCGCACATTTTTTTGACTTACCGTAAAATCCTTTTCTCCGAGTTCATTGACAGACGCAGCCTCTTATTCTTGACATGTGGGGTTTATGCACCTTTCACTAGGAGTGGACTAGGCAGAATGTAGTTCAGCTAGAAGCAGATACAGCCCCTCCCACTCACTAAGCATAACCCCTCCTGCCCTGCTCAGTAAGCCAGTTCGTAACAAGCAGTACAAACTCAAACAAAGAGGGGTGGGTGCTGCGTCCGTCTGGCAATGGACTCAGAGAAAAGGATTTAACGGTAAGTCAAAAAATCCTATTTTCCCTTTCGTTCATTGACATACGCAGCCTCTTATTTTTGACATGTGGGGATGTCCCAAAGCAGTGTCACAATGAGGGGTGGGCAACAACAACAGTACCCAACCGAAGAGTCCTCCGGGAGGTGCCAGACCTCACCCCACCGCCTGCAAAACTTTGTGGCCAAAAGCAGCATCCGCGGACGCTGCAACAACAACTCTGTAAAATTTTGACAAAGTGTGCACCGAGGCCCAAGTGGCCGCTTTGCACACCTGAGAAACCGACGCCTGATGTCGGAAAGCCCAGGAGTACTATCGCCCTGGTAGAATGAGCCGTGACCGGAAGGGGGGGCTCCTGGCCCTGAACAGCATACGCACGGAAACAGGAAATAGTGGCCAACGAGGCCGCCATCCCCTTGCGCGGACCATCGACAAACAGCGCATCTGGCTTCCGAAAAGAGGCCGTGGCCACCAGATACACCCGCAGAGCCCTAACCACATCCAGGGAGTGCAAAGCAACCTCCTTAGGATGAGAAGGGGCACGGACACAGCGAGGAAAGGACAAAGTTCTCATTGATGTGAAAAGAAGAGACCAACTTTGGTAAGAAGGAAGGAGAAGGGGCGCAAAACCGCCTTATACCTATGTAGGCCCAAGTATGGGGACCTACAGGACAGAGCCGCCAGCACAGACACCCGCCTATCGGATGTAATAGCCACCAAGAAAACCACTTTCTGCGAAGGCAGCTGCAGGTAATTTATCCCTGATATTTTCTAAAGGCGGCTTCTGAAGCACTGAGAGGACCAGATTAAGGTCCCAAGGCACCAAAGGCAACCATGCCTGGGGAGCGACATGACGAACCCCCTGGACAAAAGTATGAATCAATGAATGCGTCGCCAAAAGACGCCGAAAAAGAATCGCCAGGGCAGAAATCTGTCCCTTAAGCGTGCTCAATGCCAACTTGTGCTCTAGACCTTGCTAAAGGAAGGCCAGCACCCGAGCCACGGAGAAAGAACGGGGGTCCCATTCCCCGCCTCACACCAGGTAATGTAAGCCTTCCAGGTGTGGTGAGCAATCTCGACGTACCATACGTGCCTTGAGCATAGCAGGGATCACTGAACCAGAGAGTCCCCTATCCTTTAGCACCTGGGATTCAATAGCCAGGCCATCAAAGCCAGCGAGGATAAAGCTGGGTGCAAGATAGGGCCCTGTGAAACAGATCCTCGCGAAGCGGGAGACACCAGGGAACATTCACCACCATCGCACCATGTCGGCGCACCCGGGCCTCCGGGGCCAATCCAGCGCCATGAGAATGACCTGTATTTTCCTCCGCTTCTATCCTGTACATAGGCGTGGGAGCAGCATGAGAAGGAACAAAGCATAGGTGAACCGAAGACAGGTCCACCGGGCCGCAAGGGCACCAGCCGCACCAGCCAACGGACCCCCGCTCAGCTCACAAAGGTCTGCACCTTCCGAGTCCACCGGGGTGCCAGCCGAACCACGACTGGCTTACCCTACTGCAGACAGATCTGCCGGAACACAGCCGGATTCAGGGACCATCCCCCCCTGAATCAATCTCACACAACCAGGGCTTCACTAGCCAACTCTCGATGCCTGAAATGAAAAACGGCGGAAATCACCCAGCACCTGAAGTTCTGCCCACGGCAGAACGAAAGCCACCATCAAAGCAGCAGCTAAGCATCCTGTCCCGCCCTGCTGCTCCACATATGCCACGACCGTGGCAATAACCGACTGAGCTCAGACAGGACAAAAACGACAGCCTCCCCGACCAGCGAGAGGCAAAGCCAGATGGCCTGACAATCAGGAAATGCATCTGGACACGAGACTCCTCCTGGGACCAGCGACCTCAGGTTGCCAACACCCGCAGAACTTCAGCCAGGCAGACTGGCGCCCATAGCGACCACTGTCCAACAACAGGGAAGGAAACCACTTCCCCAAATGCAGGGCCGGGGGCCCACAACCACCATAGTAGTGAGGATCCGGCCTGGCGGTCCCACCTGATCAACCGAACCAGGGATGAGGAGGACTTGTCCCACCGCAGAGAAACACCTTTCACTGCCGAGCAGCAGTGTGGCACTGTGCAAACGGGACCGCCGCCAGGGAGGAAAGCTAGAGCCCCAGAAGCCACTTGCAAGGGGCCGGGAGAACCACTTTAGGGACAGCGGGGACCGACCTGCCTACTAAGGTGTCTGTGCTTGGTCATAGGAAGGAAAAAAGACCTCCATCCGGACTGAATCTCGGATCAGACCCAGAGCCTCCAAACGGTGTGACTGAACTGACACCGATTTCAGGAAAAGTAGTGCCCAGCCGGACTCCCACGGCGTGCGCCTGGCGATTGCTACCTCAGCCCTCAGGGCTGCAGCCGACTCCGCCAGCTAGGGCAGGTCGGCCAGATCCACCCGATGCCCCTCAGCCTCACCGAGCCAGAACCGGGGCCACCAATCCGGCGAGGACCCGAGGCACAGAAACCAGGTAAAACTAGGAGAGCCATAACCATGTAGTGAAGCTCCAATACCGGCAAGGCGCAGGAAACGCCAGCGTAGGGCACACAGGGTGATACGCGGATGTGCCACTGCCCCGTCGAAATAAACCAGGAAGAGACCCTGTTGCGCCACCATCATGGTGGCCAGACGTACACGTACCAGACAATGGAGGGGCACCGAGCCATACCGCCCGTTCGCCTCTGACCATAAGCAGGACATAGGAAATCATGGTACACCCCGAGGACGGGACAAGGGTATCCACTCCTTGACGAAGCCGGTTCCTAGCCAGGCCTGCGGAATGCCCGGGGGGGGACGGGGAACGAAATCCCATTTTGTACCCAGACAAAATCACACAGCAGACCGAAATTCAGAAGGTCATCGACCGCAGGCATCTCCCCACACAAACCGTGGGTAGGGGCAACCCTTCACACTGAGAAGGACTTGTCTCCTGGCCTGTCGCACCTATGCTGCCAGGGACACTTCCGCCCACCTGCGGGATCCCCGACTCAATGGCAGAAGGAACGGAGGAAAGGAGGCCTCTACTGGGCCGCCAAGGAGTGACCCGTGCCATGGGACTCCCTACCCCCTGGCTCCAAGAGCCGCCTAATTGAGAAGGGAAGACTGCCAGGACCTGCCTGACCAAAAGGACCCTAGCGAAGCAGACATCTAAGCCCTGAAGGAGCCGGCCAGCGCGCCCCCACCATGCAGGAGGAAGCTCATAAGCAGCTTTGCGGTGCGAAAGCTTAGCCCGTTCCGAGAGCGTTTACAACACCTGAGTGGAACCAACACCAGGCGAAAGCTGACCCTGCCAGCAGAATCGGCGCTCCTGTCAGCCGGGCCTAAGGACGGCATGCCACTAAAGGACGGTAATCAGCGTCTGCATATATTTCAACATACAGTGCAAACTTGCAACAGGTGGCACCTGGGAATCAACTGTGGAAGGTAGATGAGCCAACCTTACCTGCCCAGCTGAGCCCCCAAGAACGTGGTCACCACGAACAGGCAGAACATAGTGGGTACCACCACGGGTCGCCATACAGAAAAAAAGGGGGGCTGAGACCATTCCCAGTCCCCGCAGCTGCCCCCAAGTAGAACACCTGGGGGACCCACAGCAACACGGCTAAGTGGCCCGACAGGGACAGCCCCTCCCTGCAGGGGACCAGCCATAAATCCCCCAAACCGGAACTCGTGGCCCCCGACAACGGTAGAAGGGGGCCACTGCCGGGCGGACCGGTGCTGGCTCGCCTATGACGCGGGCTAGGCTACCCCCTACAAGAAGTGACCTGTCCGAGAGTGCAGGGCAACTGCCACCGGTCATCCGCTGATGATCAAGGCGCTGTCTGGTGCCTTCCCATGCGCCGCAGTAGCCGCGGCATACCCCTCCATACTATTTGGGGAACACCATGACACACCATCGAAATCCCAAGGGGGGCCCCGGGCCCAGGAGGGCCCCCATAAGGGTCCGACACATCCCAGAAGCAGGAGGGGGTACGGCCCACCATACGCCCAAGTCCCTGCCCGGGAAACCCAGAACCACCTCGCAGTCCCTAAGCGCCACGGAGAGGTCAAGTGGGGAGGCACCTGCATCGGTTGCCAATGCGACCCGCCCTGGTAACATGGCCCACAAACTGGGACCTGTAGTACCTGAGACACAGGACTCCCACAGGAAGGTAACCCCAGGGGGACATACCACCTGCCGCTGCTGCTGCCCACCGCTGCATATGCTGCCTATTTCCTGCATACGCCGATGTCGAGGCAGGCCTGTGCACACCAACCTTCCCCACATGTCATGCAGGGACAGGGCAGTGACCAGTATCAACCACTGTGCGGGGGGTAAACCAGCGCCAGAAGGCCAGAGAACCGCCCCGCACACACATACACGCTGTGCTGAAATGCATGGGCCACCGCAAGATGGCCGCCATGCACACTAGAGGCAAAAACATGCAGCCGGCACTGCCAAAAGGTAAGGGGCGCCAATTAGGGCCCCCATGTCCCCGGGGACCCCCGGAGGGGGAAAGAGCAACATGCAGCGGGGGGGGTGGCAAAAAGGGGGAACCAGCCCACCAGACTAACACCCCAGGGGAAGGACCCGCCTGCCCTCCCTGCACCCCGGGGGGAGTGTACTTACCCATACAGACGGGCGTAACGGGTTGCCACCTGAGACAGACCTGCCGCCCCGCCGATTCGGGGGGAGCTGCAGGCCATGCAACACCCGTAACGCGAGCCTGAGGACCGATCCTAAGTGTGTTGGCGGGACATTTAACCCGCCGGCCGCCCCGCACTGAACGAGGCCCGACGCGGCCGACCCCGCGTGCAGCTAAAGGTCGGCTCGCATCAGATGGCCGTGCTGGGGAGACTACCTGGATCTAGAATATCCAGCCTGTCAGCCAGCCGGCTACTTGATTGCATTCTTCTCAGAAATTTTGATAAAGAAAAAAAGAATGGGGAACCGCAGATCCCAGCAGGGAGCCAGGTCCTACTCCTTGCACTAGGCAGAAAAAACTGGCTTGCAGAGCAGGGCAGGGGGGGTTATGCTGAGTGAGGACGGCCCCCTGGGAGGGGCTGTATCTGCTTTTAGCTGAACTACGCTCTGCCTAGTCCACCCCTAGTGAAAGGTGCATAAACCCCACGTCAAGAATAAGAGGCTGAGTCTGTCAATGAACGAAAGAGAAAAACGTTTTTTCTTTTTTCTAAATTTTCGGTCTTTTTTCGTTTTTTTTTTTTGGAAAAAAAAAAAAAAAAAACCACAGTGGTGATTAAATACCACCAAAACAAAGCTCTATTTGTGGGGGGGAAAAAATAATAAACATTTCATATGGGTACAGTGTTGCATTACCGTGCAATTGTCATTCAAAAAGAGTGACAGCGCTGAAAGCTGAATATTGGCCTGGCCAGGAAGGGGGTTTAAGTGCCCAGTAAGCAAGTGGTTAACCACTTCCCGCCCGGCCTATAGACAAATGCCGGCCGGGCAGTGGTTCCGTTACCCTGACTCGACGTCCACTGACGTCCTCAGGATAATATGCGATTGCGTTGATCGGTGGTGCGGTGCGTCAGTAGGACCCACCGCATTACCGATCTCGGAGGCTCTTTACCATGTGATCAGCTGTGACCAATCATGACTGGTCACAGCGTAAACAGGAAGAGTCATTTATCGGCTTTTCCTCTACTCGCATTTGCAGACGTGAGTAGAGGAGAGCCGCTTGGCGGCTCTCCTGACAGGGAGTGGTCTGTGCTGAATGTTTATCAGTACATCCCCCCCCCCCTAGGATTGGGGTGAGGTTGGGCAAACGTTTCAAAGCCATTACTAACCTTGCAATTATAGATACACCCTTCAAAAAGCATAGTGGTCCAGCCTATAGATCATCAATTAAAAACCCAAATGCTGGTCAAACAAATTTGTAGACAATTGTAAATACTCTGAACTAGATTTTGAACGGATCTAGGCAAGCTACCACCAACATTTATTGCATTGACGGAAGCTGTTGGTGGTTGTTGGAAAAGTTAGAGTGTACCTTTAATAATATTGCTTGAGATATGTATAACATAATTAAAGATTTTAATAATGCTGAAATGCAAGTCTTAAAGCTACAAGATAGAACAGGATGCGCTTGTGGTCAGAGCGTTAAGTATGTTATCGTAAATATATCTATGTCTAGCAAAGGTGTTAGATGCTTCTGTTCAAACTATTATTAGGTGATTTTTTTAAAAGTTATTGCTAGGCAGACTTATTTGTCATAGAATTACTTGTCATTACCTGTCAATGTTTGATTGGCCCATAAGGAGGCGTATATGCTTTTAATTATACTATATAACATGTGAACCCACAATAAACCAATGTAATCTTGCTACACTCTAAGTTTTGTCAGTGTCTTGATTACCCGGCCGGCCGAAGAGTTTTCCACACACTCAGAACCAGAACCTTAGAACCAAACAAGAACCCTTACAGTGGTAGCTTACACTCATCCATTTGGTCACTTTTGAGATTAAACGATAAGTTCAGCTTCAGAAACCGGTTACATGTGCCACCCGCTTTTAGGGTGGAACATGTAACATGTTCCTGCTCCTGCAGTGGCTTGGTGATTTGCTGCCTCTGTGTAGCAGCAGTACAGGGAGGAGTTCCCTATACTAGCCGTCACTTTTTGAAAAGAGTGAGGCCGTGCGGAGCACCGCCCACAAGGCCGCGTCATTCATTCACAGAGTTCTGTGAATGAACGAACAAATACCAGCAGCCTTTGCCGCTGTTGGCTTGTAGTTCTCAATGGACTATCATGGCGCTGTTGAGCACTGTGGTAGTTCATTGATTCTTCCCATCAGTGTGAATGTGCCTTCCCGTACAAGGAAAAAAGAAAATCCACAATTTTTTACCTGCAAAAAATATGTGCATTTATTAATTTTTTTTGTAAAAGGTGATCTTATCCTTTAGAGTGGAAGGCAATACCTAACTAACTCTAAACCTACTCTCACCCCCATTGTAAGCCCGATCTATCTAACCCTGTAAAGAAAAGATCACTATACTTTCTGTAGTGTGGGTTTTTAATAATTATTTTAACAATTATTTTAGTTATTGATTTACAAGAAACTTAGTGATAGTTTTATGTTAGTGTATAAGTAATCACTTCTATATCTATATACATGTTTAATGCATGAGACAGCTGTTTCATCATGCTGTGGGAATTTGAGAATCTTTGACCTTTCCCTTTCAATGGTGTGGTTCAAACCAATTTTAGCTATTGTTTGCCCTGCCGTACATATGTTTTTATGACTGGGAGACCAGGGGCTAGTGGAGTTGGATTCAGAAGGGAAGTATGGATCACAGGCTATCGCCTCCAGGAACTTCAATTGCAGAAGTTATGAACATCCCTTGTTTGAATATGCTGTATTTATCTGTTTTATCATCTGTAATACATATTTAAACCAAGCCAAGTAAATCTCTTTTATTACTATAGTACTTGTGTGTTGTAATCATTGTACTTCATCCACAAATCTGAAAGGGTAAATATATATATATATATATGAACCTGCCAATAAATGAATACATTTAACACAATATTTAACCCTTTGTTACACTTACCTATTCAGAGGATGCTCCGGACTGGTCTCTAGCGATGCCCCCTGTGTGCAGGAGAAAACCGACAACAGCTCGGAACTGCCTAGGAAGTGACGTCACTATAGACTTACTATGGGCTTCCATTGTCGGCTGCCTTTCCTACACACTCAAGCCGCCACTGACCGCTCAGCCTGGGACCAGACCAGCTTCATAATAGGTAAATATAGAAATCTTTTCTTTACAGGGTTGATAGATTAGGCTTAGAATGTGGGTGTGAGTAGGTTTAGAGTTAGCTAGGTTTTGCCTTTACTTCCACTTTAAAAAGCTGCTTAAGGCTGGGTTCACACTAGTGCAAATTGGATGCAGAGTTTTCACCGCATCAAATTCGCATGACAGGAGATTGTGACCGCCTCTCAACGGAACAGATTCACACATCATCAGCTGCGGAGCAGATTGCACAGGGGTCCTGTGTGTCTTTGGTTCGAATTCAGGCAACAATTCGGACCCCATTCATCCTGAAACAGAGAACAGAGACGCATCGGACCCCTGCTGTCAATCGCATCCATTTTTAGCGTAAACCCAGCCTAAAGTGGTCGATGTTGCTTAAAAACTACTGTGTGAGTGAACATAATTTTTACTTTAGTGTTACACTACTTTTTTCTGTGTTTTTGTGAAGACATAGTATTAATATTACAGTCAGGTCCATAAATATTGGGACATCGACACAATTATAATCTTTTTGGCTCTATACATCACCACAATGGATTTGAAATGAAACTAACAAGATGTGCTTTAACTGCAGACTTTCAGCTTTAATTTGAGGGTATTTACATCCAAATCAGATGAACGGTGTAGAAATTACAACAGTTTGTATATGTGCCTCCCACTTTTTAAGGGACCAAAAGTAATGGGACAATTGGCTGCTCAGCTGTTCCATGGCCAGGTGTGTGTCATTCCCTCATTAGCCCATTTACAAGGAGCAGATAAAAGGTCCAGAGTTAATTTCAAGTGTGCTATTTGCATTTGGAATCTGTTGCTGTCAACTCTCAATATGAGATCCAAAGAGCTGTCACTATCAGTGAAGCAAGCCATCATTAGGCTGAAAAAACAAAACAAACCCATCAGAGATAGCAAAAACATTAGGTGTGGCCAAATCAACTGTTTGGAACATCCTTAAAAAGAAAGAATGCACCGGTGAGCTCAGCAACACTGAAAGACCACGGAAAACAACTGTGGTGGATGACGGAAGAATTCTTTCCTTGGTGAAGAAAACACCCTTCACAACAGTTGGCCAGATCAAGAACACTCTCCAGTAGGTAGGTGTGTGTGTGTGTCAAAGTCAACAATCAAGAGAAGACTTCACCAGAGTGAATACAGAGGGTTCACCACAAGATGTAAACCATTGGTGAGCCTCAAAAACAGGAAGGCCAGATTAGAGTTTGCCAAACAACATCTAAAAAAGCCTTCACAGTTCTGGAACAACATCCTATGGACAGATGAGACCAAGATCAACTTGTACCAGAGTGATGGGAAGAGAAGAGTATGGAGAAGGAAAGGAACTGCTCATGATCCAAAGCATACCACCTCATCAGTGAAGCATGGTGGTGGTAGTGTCATGGCATGGGCATGTATGGCTGACAATGGAACTGGTTCTCTCGTATTTATTGATGATGTGACTGCTGACA
>BLSH010218016.1:881152-900231 GCA_018402905.1 Glandirana rugosa
AGAATACACGTAACCCCCCGTTTTGCCCGCCGTCACTCCGGGCTCCTTTCCGTCGAACCAAAAGGGGCATCGCTTCGCTACCAATCTACCTAGCCACACGGCCCATACGACACCAGGTCCCACAACGGTCTTTAAGTCGCAACCCGGTCCAACCTGTCCGGAGACCTACACGACAATAACGTGCAGTCTCCATTACTGGAGTCGAACGTCCGAAGATCTCTCTAACAGGCCCTGTAATTCACCCTAAAAGTGGCGTATTCCAGTAGGAAGGGCCTGTGGAACGAGTAAACCAGACTGTAGTAACTGTCTCTAAGTACCGCATACCGAGCCAGCCATCTAGCCTAATTATTTCGGTCCCATTTCCATTTATACCTCTCCCCATTCCACCCTCCAATAGGGGCTGACCCCTGTCTGACCTGTCTACCCCGTTATAATCTAATGCACCCTCCCCCCTCAATCCTAGTTTGTCCTACTGCAGACAAATGCACCCCATCACCCCTCAAATAAATCCTGTTGTCTCCTTCCAATTCCACGTGGCGAACAGCCAACCCCCCATTACATAGAAAGAACTTGGCCACCTCCATATTTACCTTTACCCTGGCTTTATTAATCCGATCTACCGACCGAGCCATACGCCATGAATCTCTGTCAATGATGTCAGACCAAATGAGCAAGGTGTCCGGGAAGGATGACCTTATGCGGTGAAAATCCCACTTAATGTCCCGGACAATCTCTCTAGAAGCCTGCAAGCTGAGGTCATTACCTCTGACGTGCAATAACAGCACATCCAGAGGCCTGTCCAACCTGGCCCAACGCTGAATTTCTGGCAACACCCTGGACCACAGCATACCCGGCACACCGATCCATCTAACCATCGCTTCGCTACGGGGAAAACCAAGCTGCCTTTCCTCGGGCCTCACTGCCGCCCGTTTTGCCCCCCAATGCACATAAGAACATAAGAATGGCCCAGGATCCACATCAGGCAAGCTGGGTCTGAAAAACACAAAATTAACGAGAACATAACACCCACCCAACTTAGGCCCAAAACCACACACAAAAATCCCCCACATCCATACAAGCCGCACTAACTCCACACCAAAATGCCCGAAAAAACACATTATCCTCCCTTTCTGCTACTTACACATTTTTATTTTTTTTTATAAATCTAAAGCTCAACCCCCACCAAAACATGGATGACATACAAAGCAGCTGTGGGCGAACATACAGATGAAAACTTTGGGACTCCTAACAACCAATCCGCCGAAGGATCTGGTCACTCAAACCCCAGCGAGCTGCCTCAGTGGCCGCCCCAATCCGAAAGGAATGTGAGGAGTACTCTCCAGGCGAGAATCCCCCCTGCCAATAAACACTTACGAAAAACCGTAACAAACTGATACCTGGATAACGCTGACCCATCCTCATGAATCAAAAAGAACCCTGGCCCAGCCGGACGCATTCAATTCCAAGCCCGTACTACCGCGACCGGGCATAATGCAAAACCCGGAACTTTGCCAAGTTCCACTTTAGTTCCCCGCCGAAGCTAATCGGTTTTTGATTTTCGAATGAGTAAAGACACAGTCTCCCCTTGCATCACTACATCTGACACCCCAAGGCCACTGGCCACCGATCTGGAAGGACTAACCAATTCTCCCACCTGTAAAGCTCCAAAAAAGGCCAAAGCAAAAGTCGTCATAAATAACTGCACTTCAAACGCATTAGTACAGACACAAGGAAGAACATCAGACAACACCCCTAACATCCCAAATGAAACCTACCCTGACCCCTAACCACAAATGACTTTGTAACATCTTTTACGCCTGCCAATCTAAACAAAATAGCAAGTCCCGCCATCTTGCGCCCCATGGAAGCGGCCAACACCCCTTCCGTGCAGTTTTGAGCTACAAAATGCAGTAACACCTGTAGCCTATCCTCATCCCCAAAGCAGCCCCCAACCATACTCACCAGTGGATACCACTCCTGCCATACCCGCTCATATGCGTGCCACGTAGCCTCTGCTAACGAGCACTTGACAAGGGCAGTTATGGTGTCAAAATAAGATCCCACAAGTGACCGGGGCACGGGACTCCACTCAGCTCTGCCTCCGGCGCCAACCGACGGAATCTGTCCCAATGTAACCAAAAAAGCGCATCAGCCACGTTATTCTCAACCTCTGGGACATGTACAGCAAACACATAGATATTCAAACGCAAACACAACAAAACCAAATGACGCAGTAAACGGACCACCGGAGGACATAAAGCCGACAAAGAATTAATCACATGGACCACACTCATGTTATCACAGTGAAAACAAACACGGTGATTTTGGAATTCCGTCCCCCACAAAACAACAGCCAGTACAATTGGAAATAACTCCAATAACGCCAAATTTTTTAACAAATCGGACCCCACCATTGTCTCCAGCCATCTACCGGCGCTCCAACACCCCCTAAAGTAAGCAGCGTAACCACCGGAACCAGCTGCGTCCGCGTACAAATCCAACTCCCCCGCAGAAATCGCCAAACTCATCCAAAAAGATCTGCCATTGTAATGTTCCAGGAACATTACAATGGCATATCATCTCGATGGTCTTGCCGAATGCGAACAAAATGGTGCGGTGCTTTTACCCCCGCAGTTGCCAACGCTAAACGTCTGCAGAACACTAGCCCCATGGGCATGATACGGCAAGCAAAATTGAGCTTGCCTAACGAAGATCTTCCAACTTGTCCAGCGGTAACCGACATTCCATCCTACAAGTATCGATGACAATTCCCAAAAACTCCAAAACAATTCCGTAACCAGGCCTTCTGTCTTATCCAGGGACAAGGGCACCCCAAAAACATCAAAAATGTGCTGCTGTGTAGTCAACAACATAAGACACGTCCGATCTCCTGGCGGGCCTATGAGTAGGAAATCATCCAAATAATGGATAATTGACTTGTGGCCCGACAGATCTTTTACTACCCATTCCAAAAAAGAACTGAAAAATTAGAAATAGGAACACGAAATTGTGCAACCCATAGGGAGGCATCGATCAACAAAATATTCACTCCCCCATTTACAACCCAACAGGTGAACACTGTCCGGGTGAACAGGCAAAAGGCGAAAAGCCGACTCAATGTCAGTCTTAGTCAAGAGCGCCCCT
This sequence comes from Glandirana rugosa, assembly GCA_018402905.1. Taxonomy (NCBI): domain Eukaryota; kingdom Metazoa; phylum Chordata; class Amphibia; order Anura; family Ranidae; genus Glandirana; species Glandirana rugosa. Next base: position 884,297 of record BLSH010218016.1, read on the forward strand.
TTTCCAAATTTCTTGACCCACGCCACCGCGTCATCAAAGGACGCATACGACACGGTACACAAGGAGGGATCGATTGCATCATTAACCGATTCACCTTTTTTTTGGGTGTGAAAGGTGATGAATCAAACGGAACCGATTAGGTTCCCACTTAGGGACTACCCCCCAAAGGAGAGACCGCAAGGCCCTTCAACGGTGGGGCCGAAAATGGACCCGCTATCCTGCCCAAAGCCACCTCCTTCCGCAGTTTACCCGAAATCACTTCTGGATGCGCATAGGCCGACCGCAAGTTAACCGAAACCGGAGGGACACTGGATAAGAAACTAGGAATCCGGAAACTCTCCTGAAAACCCACCCATAACATTCTAGCAGCTGCCTTGTTTGGATACCTATTTAAGTATGGAGCCAGCTTTTCCACCCTCACCGGTGTCCTCCCTTTTTCCAGCGTCGGCAGGTATTCTTCCATACTTAAAGCCCCGTGACAGAGGATGGGAACCTTCGCAACCTGAGCATTTATGTCGGAAACTACATGATCCCCCAAACCTGCAGACGCTCTCATTAAATCGCCAGCAAAACCCCGTCCATTTTTTGGCCGACGGTGATGAGGCAGAGGCACCTCCGGCCCCCCCAAGAAAGGGAGAAGGAGCAACCCTGGCTTGCGTCATCAACTTCATCCAAAGCCCTATGTCTTTGTGGTCCCACCTCAAGGCCTGTCACGCACCTGGTGGTGGAGCCTGTCTTGTGCAGGAAGCAACCACTCTTGCGGCTCTGGTTCAGGAACCCCTGATAGGACAGACAGGAAGTTCCGGAGCACAGAGGGGCACGAGGGCTGGACTGGTTCACTGGTGATGATGTGAGCGGTCCGGTAGAGCTTGTGCAGGCAGTAGAGTAGTGGTGCAGGCTGGGTCGGCAACTAGCTGGCAATGCGGTACAGAAGGAGCAGGCAGGAGAGTAGTCGAGTGCATGCAGGTTCGTCAATAGGCAGGCGGCAAGGTACACAAGGAGCAGGCAGAAGAATAGTCGGGGGCACGCTGGGGGTCGATGCTGACGGAGATCAGATGGGGTCAAGACAAGCCAGGTCACAGGAACAGATAACAGGTAGCAAGTTGCTCAGGAACACACTAAACGCTGTAGAACGGTCAGCACTTGCTACAGGAAACCCACTGTTTAAATAGAGCTGCCCAGTACCGCCTCCTCTGGGAGCGCGAGGAAACAACAATCAAATGCAAACACGTCCTCAGCACAATCTTCTCCTAACATTCGCCCCCCCCAAGGGGCAGCCTCCGGATGCCTAGGCAGGAGTTCCTTGCGGCCCGGTTTCTTCTGAACGAAGCAATCAGTTCATCCGCATGGATATTTGCTTCAGGCTCCCAAGAGTTCTCCTCCAGACCATAACCTCTCCATTTCACCAAATACTGCAATGCACCGCCCCGCTTCCTACAGTCCAAGATGGCCTTGACTTCAAATTCTTCCTCACCATCTATCAGGACCGGTGCCGGTGGAGCAGTTGTTCTATCCGGAAAATGGTCCGGGGACACAGGTTTTAGAAGTGTGACATGAAAAACCGGGTAAATGCGCAAGGAAGGGGGAAGGTCCAACTTATAAGCCACCCGGTTGACTCTTTTCTGCATTGGGAAGGGCCCGATGAACTTAGGTCCCAACTTCTTAGAGGGACAGGACATTTTTAAATTCTGGGTTGACAGCCAGACCTGATCACCGGGCAGAAGCTCCAGCTGTCCCCGCCTCTTCTTGTCAAAGGCATTCGTATCCCGTTCTTGTGTTTGGGAGAGAGTTTCCTGCAGGCAGGGCCGTCTTACCGAGCGGGCACACCTGGGCACGGCCCAGGGGCCCCAAGTGCTCATGGGGCCCCTAGGGTGCCCAAGTGTCCCACAATTGCACTCACTCTGTGCCCTGGCGAGAATGCCCACGGCTAGACTTACAGAGCAGCCGGCTTCTCTCCCCTCGGACACACACAGTGCACAGCACTGCACCCGCCCCTCCTCCCCCCTCCTCCTCCTGCTGACGGCTATGAAGTTCTCCTGTACAGAGGAGGAGGGGGGAGGAGGCTCACCACGCTCTATCAGGATAGACTGGGATCGGAGAACATAAAATGCAGGTAACCCTTACACTGCTGGCACTGCACAGATCGTTTTCAACTTCAACTGGAAATTTAACATAATTTTATGTTTAGTGAGAGTGCTGAGGGGTTGGCTTGCATTGTGTTCTTCAGGTTTCCAGGTGGTAGAATTGCTTGTGTGAAGACTGCCCTTGCATGCCCCCCATCTCCAGCTATAAATTGTATTTTAGTTCTCATGGCAAGCATCCTGGCATTGTTGACAGAGCTGGAGAACACAGCAAGCTCTTGGGGTTTTGCAAAAAGTATGTGAACTTCCCTCAAAATGTACAATGTAGTGCCTGGGGCCACATTGCCACTTTTTGTTTGGCCCATTGATCCCCTGCAGACACTAATCTGTAATCTGTCATGTACCATGTACCCAGTACCCAACAACCAATGTAACATGTTCACAGTCTCTGACCATCTCTTCTGTCATGTCTGCAGTCTCTGATCATCTCTTGTATCATGTCTGCAGTCTCTAACCATCTCCTGTATCACGTGTGCAGTCTTGGACCATCTCTTGTATCATGTCTGCAGTCTCTGACCATCTCTTGTGTCATGTCTGCAGTCTCTGACCATCTCCTGTATCATGTCTGCAGTCTCTGACCATCTCTTGTATTATGTGTACAGTCTCTGACCATCTCTTGTGTCATGTCTGCAGTCTCTGACCATCTCTTGTATCATGTCTGCCGTCTCTGATCATCTCTTGTATCATGTCTGCTGTCTCTAACCATCTCCTATATCACGTGTGCAGTCTTGGACCATCTCTTGTATCATGTCTGCAGTCTCTAACCTTCTCCTGTATCACGTGTGCAGTCTTGGACCATCTCTTGTGTCATGTCTGCAGTCTCTGATCATCTCTTCTATCATGTCTGCAGTCTCTAACCATCTCCTGTATCACGTGTGCAGTCTTGGACCATCTCTTGTATCATATCTGCAGTCTCTGACCATCTCCTATATCATGTCTGCAGTCGCTGACTATCTCTTGTATCATGTCTGCAGTCTCTGACCATCTCTTGTGTCATGTCTGCAGTCTCTGACCATCTCCTGTATCATGTCTGCCGTCTCTGACCATCTCTTGTATTATGTGTACAGTCTCTGACCATCTCTTGTGTCATGTCTGCAGTCTCTGACCATCTCTTGTATCATGTCTGCCGTCTCTGATCATCTCTTGTATCATGTCTGCAGTCTCTAACCATCTCCTGTATCACGTGTGCAGTCTTGGACCATCTCTTGTATCATGTCTGCAGTCTCTAACCATCTCCTGTATCACGTGTGCAGTCTTGGACCATCTCTTGTGTCATGTCTGCAGTATCTGATCATCTCTTGTATCATGTCTGCAGACTCTAACCATCTCCTATATCACGTATGCAGTCTTGGACCGTATCTTGTATCATGTCTGCAGTCTCTGACCATCTCCTATATCATGTCTGCAGTCTCTGACTATCTCTTGTATCATGTCTGCAGTCTCTGACCGTCTCTTGTATAATGTCTGCAGTCTCTGACCATCTCTTGTATAATGTCTGCAGTCTTTGACCATCTCTTGTATCATGTCTGCAGTCTCTGACCATCTCCTGTATCATGTCTGCAGTCTCTGACCATCTCTTGTATAATGTTTGCAGTCTCTGACCATCTATTGTGTCATGTCTGCAGTCTCTGACTATTTCTTGCATAATGTCTGCAGTCTCTGACCATCTCTTGTATCATGTCTGCCGTCTCTGACCATCTTTTGTATCATATGCGCAGTCTCTGACCATCTCTTGTATAATGTCTGCAGTCTCTGACCATCTCTTGTATCATGTCTGCAGTCTCTGACCATCTCTTGTATCATGTCTGCAGTCTCTGACCATCTCTTGTATCATGTCTGCAGTCTCTGACCATCTCTTGTATCATGTGCGCAGTCTCTGACCATCTCTTGTATAATGTCTGCAGTCTCTGACCATCTCTTGTATCATGTCTGCAGTCTCTGGGGGGGGGGGGTCTAGAGAAGAGTCAAGAGTGGGAGTGCCGCCAGGATGGGGGTTATTGAAGAAGTCAGACATGTGTAGTGTGGAGAGACTATAGGATAAAACCAGAGCCACTAAGCTGGAGCCGACTGACTGAGCCCCTGTTTTTGCACTACTTTTGGTGGATATTTAAAAGACATTTGCGCATGAACCCGCACATAGATCTATCAAATCGGCCCCGAAGTCGGGCTGAAAAGCCGGTTTGAAAGTCGTATGAATTCAAACCCGCCGTCAGTGTGAATGTGGGCTTATTTTGGGGAGTAGATGCAAAAATTGAGGCAGGCTTGTAGGGGCCCCAGTGCCTTACTTTGCCCAGGGGCCCATAATCCTATTTTGATGGCCCTGCCTGCAGGTACTTTTGCTTCTATTCCAGGAACTTGACAGTATCATGCACGGATGGCACCACACCCTCTGGTGCCACACTGGGTAGAGATAAGGGATGATAGCCGTAGTTTGACCAAAACGGGGACTGCTTGGTAGCAGAGTGCACGGAGTTGTTGTAAGAAAACTCTGCTAGTGGTAACAGGGATACCCAGTCATCCTGCGAGAAGGACGAGAAGCAGCGCAGATACTGCTCCAAGGTTTGATTCGTCCTCTCGGTTTGGCCATTCGTCTGAGGGTGATAAGCTGTAGAGAAGGACAACTCGATCTCCAAGGCTGAGCAGAGTGCTCTCCAGAATCGGGAGGTGAACTGTACCCCGCGGTCCGATACTATATTGGTTGGGACTCCGTGAAGGCGGACTATTTCCTTTACAAAAATTTCCGCAGTCTAAGCGGCAGTGGGGGTGCCCTTCATAGGGAGGAAGTAAGCCATTTTCGTGAGTTGGTCGATGACTACACAGATGGTGCTGTACCCTTCTACCAGAGGTAACTCGACAATAAAGTCCATTGCTATCTTCGACCAGGGTCATTCAGGTACAGGGAGAGGGTTTAGGAGACCCCAAGCCTTGGCTTTACTGGTCTTATTTCTTGCACAAGTGGGGCAGGAGTTGACGTATCTCTGACAGTCCTCCCCCACGAGTGGCCACCAGAAAGAACGTGACACCAGTTCAGCAGTTTTCCTCGCACCAAAGTGTCCGGCTAGTTTATGGTCATGGCAGAGCCGCAGGACCATTGGTCTTTGCTGTTTGGGCACGAAAATCCGCCACCAGAAAGAACGTGACACCAGTTCAGCAGTTTTCCTCGCACCAAAGTGTCCGGCTAGTTTATGGTCATGGCAGAGCCGCAGGACCATTGGTCTTTGCTGTTTGGGCATGAAAATCCGGTCACCACGCCACCACAACCCATCTCTTGCTATCAGTCTTTGATCAAAAGGCCCGGAGAGGCCAGTCAAGGTCCGCCTAATCTGCGAGAGCAGGTCTTCCTGGGACAACAAGAAGTTCCGTGGCTGAAGGATGGTATCTGGAGGAGCAGTGGTTTCTGGAACATGGAACATTCGAGACAATGCGCCAGGTTTTGTGTTTTTCGACCCAGGCCTGTATGAGAGGTGGAACTGAAAGCGAGAAAAAAAGAGTGCCCAGCGGGCCTGACGTGGTCTCAGTCTCTTTGCTGTTCTAAGGTACTCAAGATTTTTATGGTCTGTATAGACCAAGATGGGATGCACGGCTCCTTCCAAAAGGTAACGCCATTCCTCCAAGGCAGATTTGATGGCCAATAATTCCCTATCCCCCACGTCATAATTCCTTTCCGGAGCTGTGAGTCTGCGGGAAAAAAAGGCAACTGGATGGAGCAATGCTTTGGAACCCTGTCTCTGAGATAGTACGGCTCCAATAGCAGTCTCTGAAGTGTCTACCTCCAATAGGTAGGGAAGCTCAGAGTCAGGATGTCTCAGTATAGGTGCGGAGGTGAAGAGCCCCTTAAGAGTTTGAAAAGCCATTTGAGCTTCAGCAGACCAATGAAAACGTGTACCTTGCTTGGTGAGTTGCGTGATGGGCGCTATTATGCCGGAGAAGTCCTTTATAAATTTCCTATAAAAATTGGAAAACCCCACAAAGCATTGGACCCCTTTCCTGTCTGTTGGTGCTGGCCACTCCAGGATGGCTGAGACCTTCTGAGGGTCCATTGTGATGCCTGTGACAGATATAATGAGGCCGAGAAATTGGATACTGGGGCGTTCAAAAACGCACTTTTCCGCCTTAGCGTATAAACCGTGCTTCTAGAGACGACTTAGAACACTGCGCACATGGTTGCGGTGCTCTTCCAGGGATGAAGAGAAAATAAGAATATCATCTAGGTAGATCATAACGAACAAGTCCAGATATTCTCGGAACACATCGTTGACTAGATGCTGGAAAGTCGCTGGGCGTTACAGAGCCCAAAAGGCATTACTAAGTACTCGAAGTGTCCGCAGCGGGTTCTGAAGGCTGTCTTCCACTCATCGCCTTCCCTAATTCGGATGAGTTTGTACGCCCCGCGGCGGTCCAGTTTAGTAAAAATTTTGGCCGATCCCAGTCTCTGAAAAAGTTCTGGAACTAAAGGCAGAGGGTAGCGGTTTTTGACCATTACTTTGTTCAGTTCCCGGTAGTCAATACAGGGTCGTAATGTGTGATCTTTCTTCTCAACGAAGAATATGCCAGCCCCAGCAGGGGACGTGGAGGGCCGAATGAAGCCCTTCTCCAAATTGTCGTTGAGGTAGGCCTTGAGGGCGGAGATCTCCAATTCAGACAGAGGGTAGATCCGCCCAAAGGGGATTTCGGCCCCCGGTAAAAGCTCTATGGGGCAGCCGTATGGCCTGTGCGATGGCAACTTGTTGGCCCCTTTCTTACTAAATACATCCAATTAATCATGGTAAACGGATGGGACAACTCGGAGAGCTTCAGAATCAGGATCAGGATCCAGACTGAGTAGCATAGGGCCGGGTTTCTGGGTCTGAGGCAGACAGTGGTGGAGGCAGTAGGTGGATTGCAACTGAATATCCCCGGAGGACCAATTGATGCAGGGACTATGGTCCTTGAGCCAGGGTAGGCCGAGGATAACAGGGAAGAGAGGAGATGTGATGGCGTCCAAGATGAGTGACTCCTGGTGGCCGTCGGCCATCACAGCAGGTATGGGAACAGTCTCGTGAGTGAAGGTGCCAAACTTGATGGCCGTCCCGTCTGCCAAGCGGACGATCATCTTGTGTGTCTTAGGACGAAGGGGAATCTGATGTTGAGCAGCGAAGGTTTGATCTACAAAGCAGCTGCATGCCCCGGAGTCGATAATTGCTTGGATTTGGAGGCTCCCTTCATGTAGCTGTAGAGAGAGCGGGATAAGGAAATGAGCGACATTGCTGGGGACAGGGAGGTCCTCCTGGCTACCCCTAGCAGAGCACCTACGGAACTTCTCCGGGCAGGTGCGCACAAAGTGTCCTGTCACCCCACAGTACATGCATAAGCTGTGGGAGCGACGTCACTGTCTCTCTTCAGCGGTAAGGCTAGGACGGATGAGCCCTACTTGCGTCGGCTCAGGATAGCCAAAGGAGGTGGTGGCCGAAGTGGCTGGACCCGGTGAGACCGGGGCAGGATAGCTGGGCTCCCAGGGTGTCTTCCACGTAGGTCGTGTAGTTGCTAAGGTTCTCTCCACTCTGCGTTCTCTTAGACGTCGGTCTACCTGGATGGCCAGGCCGACCAGAGAACCCAGGGTTTGAGGCACCCCAACACGGGCAAGCTCATCCTTGAGTGGCTCAGATAGACCTAAGCGAAACTGGAAGCATAGTGCCGCCTCATTCCATGCAGTGTCTGCAACCCAGCGCCTGAATTCGGCAGCGTAGTCTTCCGCCGCGCGGCGGCCCTGCTGGGGAGCATGGAGGACGACTTCAGCGGTGGCAACCGGGTGAGGATCCTGGTATAGGCGGGCCATGGCGTCAAAAAACAGAGCAAGGGTGGAGACTTCAGGGCCTCTCTGCTCCCATAGGCGATGGGCCCAGGACTGGGGTTCATCTTGCAGCAACGAGATTATTAACCCCACTCTTGTGGCTTCTGAAGAGAAGGTGCGGGGCTGCAACTCAAAATAAAGTTCACAAGAACTGCGGAAGGCCCTGAACTTGCGGCGGTCCCCGGAGAACTTATCCGGCAGAGGGACCTCGGGCTCCAGTGGTAGGGCCACAATGGTGTGACCAGTAGCCGGGCGTCCGCCAGGAGCTACAAGGGTAGCAAGCTCCTGTACCCATTGTTCCAGCCGGGTATGCTCCGCTCGCAGGCTCTTGACCGCCTGTGTGAGGCCGGTAAGATGGACACACAATTCATCCATAGCAGAGGGTGCTTCCTGCGCAGACTCAAGCGTGGCTGTCCGTTACTGTCACGCACCTGGTGGTGGGGTCTGTCTTGTGCAGGAAGCAACCACTCTTGCGGCTCTGGTTCAGGAACCCCTGATAGGACAGAAGGGAAGTTCGGGAGCACAGAGGGGCATGAGGGCTGGACTGGTTCACTGGTGATGATGTGAGCGGTCCGGTAGAGCTTGTGCAGTCAGTAGAGTGGTGGTGCAGGCCGGGTTGGCAACTAGCTGGCAATGCGGTACAGAAGGAGCAGGCAGGAAAGTAGAGTGCAGGCAGGGTCATCAACAGGCGGGCGGCAAGGTACACAAGGAGCAGGCAGAAGAATAGTCGGGAGCACGCTGGGGGTCGATGCAGGCGGAGATCAGATGGGGTCAAGACAAGCCGGGTCGCAGGAACAGATAACAGGTAGCAAGTTGCTCAGGAACACACTAAACGCTGTAGAACAGACAGCACTTGCTACAGGAAACCCACTGTTTAAATAGAGCTGCCCAGCACCGCCTCCTCTGGGAGCACGAGGAAACAACAATCAAATGCAAACACGTCCTCAGCACAATCTTCTCCTAACAAGGAAGGTCGTACCGCCTTGCGTTGACGGAACTGCTCATCGTATCGCAGCCACGCCACACCCCCATACACTCTCTGGGCCTCACTGATGGAGTCCAAATAGCAAAATAACGTCGAGCAATTCTCCGGCGCCTTTTCACCTATAACACTGGCTAAAATATTAAACGCCTGTAGCCAATTAGTAAAAGTCAGCGGAATAAGTCTATAACGCTGCTTTTCTTCTTCCTCTTTTTTGCTTTCGTCGGGCTTAACCTTATCCAGGTTAAATTTTTCCAACGGCAGCAGGGAGAAAATTTCCACATATTCCTCCTTTACAATTTTCTCTAAGTTCTGCTTTAAGATGGGCCCCCAGGGACCCTCAAAACACGCATACACTTCACAACGCGCCGCATCTGCCAACCGAACCCTATTGGCCATCAAATCCACTGGTGCTGCTACAGGTGCTGTTTGAGCCCCCCGCAGAGCTGTAGATCCCGCGGCAGCTGCTCCTGCGGCCACCCAGGCTGACACTCCAGGTGCTGACGAAGGACCAGCCATCCCTTCCACTGGAGCTGATACAGGTGCTGATGTAGCCCCCCGCAGGTCTGTAGATCCCACGGCGGATGATCCTGCGTCCCCTGCAGCCACCCAGGCTGACGCCAGTGCCACCCCGGATGCTGACGACCCCATAGCCAACATTCCACGCATAAGGCCCCCACAACCCCTAAGCAGAGCCAATAATACATTTGTGAGATTGTCCCCAGCCCCCCAACCCCTGGGAGAACCTGCACCCCAGCACTGCCCGAGACCCCACCCACCATCTGTCCCAGGGAACCCTCTGCCATAACCAGATCACCATCTGGCTGAACCCCAGAGGACAATACAGGAGAGACGGACAGAGGCACAGGGACAGGAGACAAAATACCAGGCATACATCCAGACTTACCAGGCTGCTGTGGGGAGGACGACCGCCCAGCCGTAACCCCGGGTTCCTGTTGTCCCGCATCCTCCGCCATCGCCGCCGGACCATCCACCAGCTCCTCCTCTGCCCCTGAATCAGAGATCTCCCCCTGTGTTCTCAGGTCTTCAGCCCGGGCGGGTGCCGTAGAAGAAGGAGCCGGGCGCACAGCGATGACGTCATCCACCACCGCCGCCCGCTCTGTGCAGACACCGCCTCGTGGTCTCCCCCGGCTGACATGTTGTCCTTGACCTCCTCGCTCGTGACATAGGGGGAGCAGGCAGCCCAGACCTCCCTAGCCACACCCGGCACCATTATTAGCCCTATTGGCTGGACCCCTCAGACACCACTACTTACCAGACCACCCCCATTCTGTTCTACCCAGCAATGCAGTCATGCTGGCCCCGCACTTATGTTTCACTCCAGTTCCAGGCCTGTCCTTTCTTTTACAACACAGCCAGTCACCCACAAACTGCATAAGGTGTATCTGCCTACTGCAACTACACTACTGTTCCGACCAGAGAATTTCACAGGTCAGAACAGCAACATAAAAGCCAGATACACCCTGTGAAGGCTGACAGACTGTGTGTAGGGGGGGGGGGGGGGCTGTATACAATGCTGGGCTGGAAAAGGAGCTTTGCAGTGGCGGCCCGCCCATTAGGGGCGCCTGGGCACCGCCCCCTCTATCCTCGCCACCCCCTATATGTATAATAAATAGATTCATGCATAGCATGAATCTTTGCACAGCCTCTGCGGCCACCCCCTTTCAGGATGCCGGGTGCCTGAATTACAGCGGCGGGGGTGTTTTGTTGAAGCACTTGATTAGAGCCATAGGCTTTAATAGGCTTCAAAATAAGGTGGATTCGTGGATGGATGGGATACTCCAAGATAACTGACTTTAACCACTTATTTACTGGGCACTTAAACCCCCCTCCTGCCCAGACTAATTTTTGGCTTTCAGCGCTGTCGCATTTTGAATGACAATTGCGTGGTTGTCCGACACTGTACCCAAACAAAATTTTTATAATTTTTTTTCCCACAAATAGAGCTTTCTTTTGGTGGTATTTGATCACCTCTGCGGTTTTTATTTGTTGTGCTATAAACAAACAAAGAGCGACGATTTTGAAAAAAGAACAATATTTTTTACTTTTTGCTATAATAAATATCCAAAAAAAAAAATAAAAAAAATAATTATTCATCGGGTTTGGCCGATATATATTCTTCTACATATTTTTGGTAAAAAAAATCGCAATCGGCCTTTATTGATTGGTTTGCGCAAAAGTTATCGCATCTACAAACTATGGGAATTGATTTATGGTGTTTTTATTATTATTTTTTTTTTTACTAGTAATGGGGGCGATCTGCGATTTTTATCGGGACTTTGATACTTGGGGCGGACATGTCGGACATTTTTGACACTTTTTTGGGACCAATGACATTTATACAGCGATCAGAAATTTAAATGTCCACTGATTACTGTATAAATGTCATTGGCAGGGAAGGGGTTAACCTGCAGGGGGCAGTGAAGGGGTTAAATGTGTTCCCAGGGTGTGTTCTAACTGTGTGGGGGTGGGGTTGGCAGGGACATAACAGATCTAACTGATCGCAGTGACAGGGATCAGTAGATCTGCTATGTCCCCTCTCACAGAACGGAGAACCGCCGTGTTTACATCGGCGGTTCCCCGTTCTGCAACTCTGACAGGCGATCGCAGGTCAGGAGCAGACATCGAGTCCGCCCGACCCACGGGCACGCCGACGCAGCGTGCGGTGCCTGCCGCCACCGCCTGTGAGTGCATGCCGGGAGCGTGCAAAGGGGCGGACGTCCATGGATGTCCACCCGGCAATTGAGATCCGCGCTGTAGCCGTCTTTCGGCTATATCGCGGATCTGAAGGGGCTAAGCGAGGACAACTTTTCTCTATCTCTGTACAGCAGACTGTCAGTGGCACTACACAGCAGACTGATCTCAGTGAAGCAGATAGCAGACTGACTCCAGTGAAGCAAGTAGCAAGCTGACTCCAGTGACACTTTTAACAAAGTGTCTCCTTTCTAGCTCACACACCCAGTTAGCTGACTATGATGAGCAGGGGGGGAAATTCTAGTAACTCAGTCTCAGGGATCCCTTCACGGGTCTGTACTCACACCCTGTCCCGGGACAGCCGGTAGCCTCCTTCCAACTTCCAAGTGACACTTTGCCACTGTGATACCAGACAGGATCTGAGGGAGTCCCCCTCTGTCAGCTTTAAAGGACTCTAGGCTGTAGCTTCAGCAACTCCAGCTAGGCCTCGACCAGGCCTAGCATCTGGCAGCCTCCTGGATAGGCCTCAAGCCTAGCAGCCAGGAGCTGAACACACACCTCCACCCCTAAGGTCTGGGTGGGCTGGAACTCCTGACCTTGAGCCCATGTGCTCCTTTTTATATGAAGGTGTTCACCCAAAATGCAGTGGGGCACCTCCCCTGCTAGTTGGTCAAAACCACCTCCAAACACACCTGCTGTCACTGGCTGCGTTTTCCTCACACTGTCCAATAGGGAAACATACCATTGGACAGTGTAAAACTCTCCAGACCACATGAATCAGCACCAGAGCACACTGAGCAGACTTTACTCAAATCAAGGCTCTCTGATAAGCAGACAGCATCCAAATTTACCTATCTGCTCTCCTGTTAACAGAGAAAGCCAAAATCTATATACCCTCACTAATACTCAAACTAGGAGGGCGCTACATGTGAAATCTCTGGTGTTCCTGTCAGCCTCTCTGTTTTCCTATTAAAAACTGACCATGCTAAGCATGAGAACACACCACGGTCAGTTCCCTAGCTATGCTAGGAGCTCAGATTTCCTCCAAAAATCACATGTGTCCTGACACTGAACCCCATCCCCGCGTAGCCTTTCACTGTGAAGACCAGTGTACTCTTACTTCTCCTCTCCTCAGCCGTTATGCAGCTGAAAACAGGAAATGTGATCACTTAAAAAAATGAATTTACAGTATGTTTTTTTACAGCTATACACAAAAGTTTTACCTTTCATTTATATTTAATCATTCATATATATTATTTATATTTTAAACTGCTTTTTTAAGGTGATTATTTGCAATCACTTTAAGCTAAAAGGAGTCCCTCCGCCATTAAGACCAGTGAACAAGGATTAGTGAGAGGGAGTTGTCAAACCTATTTACACAAATTACAGAAACAAACAGATACTGCTATATCACATGTCCTAGGACACCCAATAGCAATAGAATTCCTACTACTCTCTCCTCCCATTGGAGCTTGTTTCAAACTATCTTCACCTATCAGTGTTTCCGTTTCTTTTCTAAAGTATCACCTTGCAAACACCTCTACAAGGATTGATGGACCTAACTAAGACTCACCACTTGTTTACCATCAAAGAAGGGCCCCAACTAAGCTAGAAAAAAAGAAAAATTGTCCTAGTTATTAGCACCTGTCTCACTATTTATTTTATTTAACTACTTCCATGCCGGGCCATAGACAAATGATGCCGGCAGGAACATCTCCTCCCTCCGGGTGGACGTCATGTGATGTCCTCCAGTTCTTTTCGCTCCTGCAGGCCCCCGGGGGCCCGCAGCGTGGTGTCCCTCGGATACAGTCCATCCCCGTTCAGGGTACCTGTCACCAGCTCCAGAGTACCTGTCACCAGCATCAGAGTACCTGTCACCAGCATCAGAGTACCTGTCACCAGCCCCAGAGTGCCTGTCACCAACCCAGAGTACTTGTTATCAGCATCAGAGTACCTGTCACCAGCCCCAGAGTATCTGTCACCAGCATCAGAGTACCTGTCACCAGCCCCAGAGTACCTGTCACCAGCCCATCAGAGTACCCAAGTACCTGTCACCAGCTCATCAGAGTACCTGAGTACCTGTCACCAGCCCATCAGAGTACCCGGGTACCTGTCACCAGCCCATCAGAGTACTCGAGTACCTGTCACCGGCTCATCAAAGTACCCGAGTACCTGTCACCAGCCCATCAGAGTACCCGAGTACCTGTCACTAGCCCATCAGAGTACCTGAGTTCCTATCACCAGCCCAGCAGAGTACCGGAGTACCTGTCCCCAGCCCATCAGAGTACCGGAGTACCTATCACCAGCCCACCAGAGTACCGGAGTACCTGTCCCCAGCCCATCAGAGTACCCGAGTACATGTCCCCAGCAAATCAGAGTACCTGAGTACATGTCAATAGCCCATCAGAGTACCTGAGTACCTATCTCCAGCTCATCAGAGTACCCAAGTACCTGTCACAGCCCATTAGAGTACCCGAGTACCTGTCACCAGCCCATCAGAGTACCCGAGTACCTGTCACCAGCTCATTAGAGTACCCGAGTACCTGTCACCAGCCCATGCCTCATAGAATATACATTGGGGTGTTTACTTTTCAAAATGGGGTCATATTGTGATAGGTTGTCAGGAAACTAAATGTGTAATTTATGCTCCTAGAACGCCTGATGGTGCTCCCTGCATGTTGAGCCTCTCTATGTGGCCTGGCTGTGTAAAAGTCTCACACATGTGGTATCGCCATACTCAGGATGAGTAGCAGAATATATTTTGGATGGTAATTTCTGCTATGTGCAAGCTATGTGTTAGAAAAATCTTATAAATTGACAACTTTATGTAATAAAAAAATATGTTTTCATTTTATTTCCATGCTTTCCAAAAACTTTTGGGAAAAAATTACATGTTCAAAAGACTCATTATGCCTCATATACCTTGGGGTGTTTGCTTTCCAAAATGTGGTAATTTTGTGGGTAATTCCACTGTCCTGGTGCTCCAGGACCTTCAAATGTGTGATAGGTCATCAGGAAATTATATGTGTAAATTATGCTCCTAGAACGCTTGTGTCAGGACACCTGGGGTCAGGTGACACATGCGCACTGCTGGGGTGCGAATCACACTGCTGAAGTGCGAAGCGCACCGCTAAGGTTGTGGACCTATAGCTGACTGCTGCTAATGAGCTCCGGCTGGTACGGGAAGACGGGCCCCTGGAGCACTGACACTAAAACACAGGGAGCTAGTGCATCGGTTTCCCCAGGGCGCGGAGTCTAAGAGCCAGTAGGTATTCGCCAGAGCCTCTGGTGGTGAGGATAGACTTGGCTGCAACTGGATCCAGGTTGCGGCCCCCGGGGTCCCCTAGCTCAAGTTCGACTGGCTACAGGTGGAAGAGAGGAGGCAGCAGCACAGGAACAGCAAGTATAGTCAGAGGCCTAGCTAAAGGTCAGGGCCACAAGCAGACATGGACAGACGGAAGAGCACGCCAAGGTCAGGGTATCAAGCAGACAGGAGAAACAGAGAACAAGCCGAAGGTCGGGGAATGACTCAGAGCATACGGCAGGAACAACCACACACGAAGCTAAACACACACAACATTGATTGGCAAGGAGGCTTTGCAGCACATGGTCTTAAATAGTGTTTCCTTAATTGGAGACTGGGGTGGAGTTCACCGAGAGGAGATTACTTAGCCCACAGGTGGTGATGAGCACGGCCTCTAGGCTGACACAACCAAGAGGTAAGCAAACAGACAGGACATGAATATTACTATGGGTTCATGACTAGAGTTGAGCGAACACCTGGAAGTTCGGGTTCTGCTGGTCCGTCCGAACTTCGGGACAAAGTCCGGGTCCGGGTCCGGACGGAACCCGAACGATCGCACGGACAACGAACCCCATTGAAATCAATGGGGACCCGAACTTTTAGGCACAAAAATGGCTGTAGGAAAGTCCTGGAAAGCCCCAGAGGGCTGCAAAAGGAAGTAAAATGGGGGTAAGGGTAGGGCAAGCGCCCTACAAAAAAATGGGGACAGGGAAATAACTTTAAATATTTTTAAAAAAATAAAAACATAAAAAATGCAAAAATGGAGATGAATGTGGTTCATCTTCAAACTGTGTCTGAAAAGTATTAATTAACGGTAGAAGCCATATAACTGTTCTAAAATCATCTTCAAACTAGGGCAAGTGCCCTACAAATAAATGGGGATAGGGAAAATAAATTAAAATCAAATAAAAAAATGGGAAGGGGGATGGATGTAGAGTAGGAGCCTAGAGGAGATGTGTATAA
>BLSH010218016.1:901788-915652 GCA_018402905.1 Glandirana rugosa
AAGGGAAGACTTCGGAAATCAGGAGTTATTCAAGAGAGCAGGAGAGGGATGGTGTCAAGGCCAGAGCCTCCTACCAGTCCTCATGTTCCAATCAAATCAAGACCTGAGGGCCGAGACATTTACGTAAGAAATGATGGAACACGTAACCGCTCCCAAACCAGGACTCCTCTCCAGAACCTAGGGACGTAGTCTCCACAAACGCAGAGCGGACCACTCCTCCAAAGTATACTCTAAAGGGAGGTTCGGACCCGGATCCGCCCCCTCCCCCTCCGGAGCATTCTCCCTCCATCCCGAACGATTTTTGAAATGTCCGGGTCCGGGTCCGTGCCACGGACACCCGAAAGTTCGGTACGGACCCGAACGTTACAGTCCGGGTTCGCTCAACACTATTCATGACAGTACCTCCCTCTTACGAGGCCTCCCCCTCCCCCGCCTAGGCCCAGGCTTGGAGGGAAATCTCATATGAAACCTCCTCACCAGGCGAGACGCAAACACCTCTGATGCAGGGATCCAAGACCTCTCCTCAGGACCAAACCCTCGCCAATGCACAAGGTAGTAAAGAATGCATTTACAGAGCCGGGAGTCCAGAACTAAACTAACCTTGTACTCCTGACCATCCTCCGAGACCGGAACTGTGGTAGGGAGAGGACGAGAGAACTTATTGAGGACTAAAGGCTTCAGAAGGGAAACATGAAAGGAGTTCAAAATCCTGAGGCTTTTCATAATCTGGAGTTTAAAACAAACCGGATTCAACTTAGCAATTATAGAGTACAGACCAATGAATCTTGGGGCAAATTTCAGAGAAGGAACCCTGAGCTTGATGTTCCTGGTAGAAAGCCAGACCTTGTCTCCAATCTGTAGAGAAGGCGGTTTATGCCTGTGACTGTCGGCAAACCCCTTAAACTTATCAGCCTCTGCCTGGAGGGAATCATGAACCTCACCCCAAATGGTATTGAATGATTGCTGAACAGTAGCCAAAGCTGGAATGTCCGGAGAACGGGTCATAGGAAGAGAAAGTTGAGGGTGTCTTCCATAAACTGTGAAAAAGGTTCTCTTCTGAGAACTGGTGTTAACATGATTATTGTGAGAGAATTCTGCCCACGGGAGTAGAGAGGACCAGTCATCATGATGAGCAGAGACTAAGGTACGGAGGAAGACCTCTAACTGATGATTAACCCTCTCAGTCTGTCCATTGGATTGAGGGTGGTAAGAAGAAG
The DNA here is from genome assembly GCA_018402905.1 of Glandirana rugosa. Taxonomy (NCBI): domain Eukaryota; kingdom Metazoa; phylum Chordata; class Amphibia; order Anura; family Ranidae; genus Glandirana; species Glandirana rugosa. The sequence continues at coordinate 903,006 of BLSH010218016.1, forward strand.
AAAAATCCAAAACAATATTGAGGGACTTGCAAAGAGCCCCCCAGAAGTGGGATGTAAATTGAACCCCCCTGTCCGAAACAATATGGGAAGGAACCCCATGGAGGCTTCAATTGCAAGAAGCCCCCGATCGCCAATAACGTAATTTTTCTCTGCCTGAGAATTTTTTTTGGAGAAAAAGCACATGGTTGTCGTTTATTCTCAGATAATTGAAGCACTGCTCCTACTCCAGTAGAGGAAGCGTCCACTTCAATAAAATATGGGTCCCCCAGGATTAGGTCTCCTCAAGAGAGGACCAGAAACAAAGGCTTGTTTCAGATCATGGAATGTAGCGACAGCTTCAGGAGGCCATTCCTTGGCATTAGCACCTTTCTTGGTCAAGGCAAAAATAGGCGCAGCAATAGAAGAGTAGCTCTTAACAAATTGTCTATAATAATTGTACAACACAAGAAATTGCTGTGTGGCCTTGAGGCTGTCAGGAAGAGGCCAGTTGTTAGTGGCCGAGACCTTTTCAGGATCCATACGAAGACCCAAACTGGAGACAAAGCATCCCAGAAACAGGACCTCAGAACATTCAAAACAACATTTCTCCAGCTTGGCATACAGGTTATTCTCCCTAAGGCGCTGGAGTACAACCCGGACATGGTTTCTGTGGGCAAGCAGATTTTCCAAAAAGATTAGAATGTCATCTAGATAGATGACCACAAATTGATACAGCAAATCCCTGAATACCTCATTGACGAAGTTTTGAAATACAGCCCAAGGGGCATAACCAGGTATTCATAATGCCCGTCTCTCGTGTTAAACACGATTTTCCATTCGTCACCCTCCCTTATCCGGATCTGATTGTAAGCACCTCAGAGATACAACTTGGTAAAGATGGAGGTGTCTTTCAACCTGTCGAATAGCTCAGAGATTAGGGGTGCCTCATTTAAAGTCCCAATAACCCCCTTTTTATCTTATATTGAACAGGGATGGAGGCAGTTAATTTCCGATAGGCAGTGTTCCCCTGCCATTGAATTGAGGGGCACGTCTTGCTTGGAGTGGACCGCAATTGGTCCACCCATATTGCACACCACGGTAACCTCACATGGTGGTACTCTTTCCCATGGATATCAATAGGATTGATGTCGGGTGTGCGTGGACTGTTGGCTTGGGATGGTGTTGTTTGCCCGGGAGCTGCGATGCGCTCTTTTTTGTGAGTATTTCAAATCTACTCTCATCCTTCTCTCATAATGCTTTATCTCACTTTAAACTCAAACTGAGTTATCTTACATGTGTTTTTTGTAGATATATCATAGCATCCGCCACTGAAGAAGTGTTGTATACACGAAACGCGTCGGGCATTCAGGATGTGGCTTCATGCCCAATGGGATCTTTTCTATGACCCATTTACATCTATATCTATCATTCATGTACCAATCAATTTTTTGTTTATGCCGCCTAGTTTTGTTATATATGTGTGTGTGTATTCATTCAATCTTATTTTCAACTTACAATTCTTGATGTTGTCAATTTTATAGATTCATGCACAGATATGAACCATGACACTATTGCTATGCCATTGAGCCTGTACAATTATTTTGAACAATCATTTCTCATATGTACTGTATGCACTTCTGTCAATAAACATGTTCATATGTTTTTACCTCATGGGTTAACTGCCTCATTCAAAGTCCCAACTCCCTTTGTTTTTTGTTACTGAACCCGGGATGGAGACACGTCTTTGGACCTGCCTCATTTAAAGTCCCAATAACCCCCTTTTTATCTTATATTGAACAGGGGTGGAGGCAGTTAATTTCCGATAGGCAGTGTTCCCCTGCCATTGAATTGAGGGGCACGTCTTGCTTGGAGTGGACCGCAATTGGTCCATCCATATTACACACCACGGTAACCTCACATGGTGGTACTTTTTCCCATGGATATCAATAGGATTGATGTCGGGTGTGCTTGGACTGTTGGCTTGGGATGGTGTTGTTTGCCCGGGAGCTGCAATGCGCTCTAGTCATCTTCCCTCTCCCTCTCCTCCCCCTTCCACTTTGGCTGTTCTCAGTCTCAGTGGACCAATGGGGGGTGGCTTTCTGGGGGGCGGGGCAGGTGACCACAGCGCATTGGCGCCACGCATCCACGCCTTACATGCACGTCATGTCCTGGCGGTAACATGGCGGTGCGAGTTTTCCATCTAGCTGACATTGGCGGGGAGCGGGCGTCGGCTACGGGTCAAGGGTTGGCCCGAGCCGCGGCCCCTCCCTATGCACGACACGCCAGCGTGATGTTGATGGCCATCCCCGCCGCGTGGGGCAAATATGGAGGGCACTTCCCCAGACACGCCTCGTCTCGTTGCATACTCTCATTGAGTACCGAACGGAGGACGGTGCTGTCCGTTTTTATTCTAAGGTAACTCCCACAGGTCATCCACAATCTGGTTGTCAGCTTGCTCTCTCTTCATTTATTTCCCCCTACTATTGCTCTCATTCTTCTGGTGATGGTCCTTGTTATGGTGGACTTGGGTCCTTCTGACTCTTTTTCACTTCTCACTCGATGGTATGGAATTTACTGCTCATAACACTCACCCATGTTTCTTGCATTAGCATGTTTCCACCGGCCACCCATCTTTCAACTGGTGTTATATCCCCATTGACACCTTTCAGAAGAATTTGGACTATCTTACTTAATACACTTATAATTTTTTCCACTTAGATCTTTTTGGCAAGTTTACACCTTAGGTCACTATATTCATCTCTTGGTGACGGAGGGTCTGTTGAGTGTCACCAGTGTGTTCCTGCGTTGCGGGCGAATGGCCATCTCAGCTCCCGGGCCATACGGCATCCTTCGCTTTGGTTTCATGCACACCACACATCAATATGTCCTATTTTTTGTGAGTATTTCAAATCTACTCTCATCCTTCTCTCATAATGCTTTATCTCACTTTAAACTCAAACTGAGTTATCTTACATGTGTTTTTTGTAGATATATCATAGCATCCGCCCCTGAAGAAGTGTTGTATACACGAAATGCGTCGGACATTCAGCATGTGACTTCATGCCCAATGGGATCTTTTCTATGACCCATTTACATCTACATCTATCATTCATGTACCAATCAATTTTTTGTTTATGCCGCCTAGTTTTGTTATATATGTGTGTGTGTATTCATTCAATCTTATTTTCAACTTACAATTCTTGATGTTGTCAATTTTATAGATTCATGCACAGATATGAGCCATGACACTATTGCTATGCCATTGAGCCTGTACAATTATTTTGAACAATCATTTCTCATATGTACTGTATGCACTTCTGTCAATAAACATGTTCATATGTTTTTACCTCATGGGTTAACTGCCTCATTTAAAGTCCCAACTCCCTTTGTTTTTTGTGTCAGAGATTAGGGGTAAGGTGTATCGGTTCTTGACTGTCACCACATTTAAACCTTGATAATCAATGCAAGATCTTAAGGTGCCATCAATTTTGGCAACAAAAAAGAATCCCGCTCCCACCGGTGACGAGGGCTTTCGATAAACCCTTTCTCTAGGTTTTCAGTGACATATTCTGACACGGCCTGGGTCTCAGAGATGAACAGAGAATAGGTACGACCCCTCGGCAGAGTCGCTCCTGGAACAAGTTCAATGGCACAGTCAAAGGACCTGTGAGGAGGAAGCACTTCAGCTGATTTCTTGCAGAAGACATCCCGGAAATCGCTATATGCAGTGGGAAGGGTAGAAGAAACTGACGTGGCGGCAACAGGAAGTCTCTCCTTCGGGACCACCTTGAGTAGACAGAAAAAAACAGGAGGAACCCCAAGCCAATATCTGCCCAGAAGTCCAGTCAACATCTGGAGAATTAAGCTGTAACCAGGGAAGACCCAATACGATGAGGGTTGAGGCCTTAGGTAGGACAAGAAAGGATATCTCCTCCTGGTGGAGTATTCCTACTGACATCTTAACCGGAAGGATCTGGAAGTGGATAGGGCCCCCTGGAAGATCCGTACCATCCATTGCCGAGACCACCAATGGAGTGGCGAGTGGCGAAAGGCTAAGCTTCAAGGAAGAAGCTGTTTTCCAGTCCAAAAAATCCAGAATCAAGGTATGCCAGGACCGAATGAGAAGAAGCACTGATGTGAAGGAACACTGACACAAGGAGACTTGAAGGTGAGGTTTCTGGGTCCAATACTCCACTTTCCAGATGTATTAGACCTGAGCGTTTCCCGGACACTGCGAGCAAGTGTCACAAAAATTACCTTTGCCCCCACAGTAGAGACACAGGCCCAACTTTCTGTGCCTAGCACGCTCCTCAGATGATAGCCTGGTCCGGCCCAGCTGCATAGGTTCCTCAGCTGGCAGGGGATGCTCCACGGATCGCAGAGAGGGGATTTCAGGCTGACTAGGGACCAAGAAATGCTGGCATCTTCTTTCTAGGGTCCTTTCCTGAAAACGAGTGTCAATCTGATTACACAGAGAGATCACATTGTCCAGATTCGTGGGGATGGTTCTCCCCACTAATTCGTCCTTTAGTCGATCAGAGAGGCACTGTAAAAAGGTTGCAACTAAGGCCTCATTGTTCCAGTTCAGCTCAGCAGTCAGAATCCAAAAATTAAAAGCATATTGCCCCACAGAAGCAGACTCCTGGCAGAGGCGTAAAAGAGCGCTAGCTGCTGAAGAGATACAACCCGATTCCTCAAAGTTGTTCCGAAAGAGTTTCAAGAACCTGGACAGGCTAGAAACCACTGGGTCACTCTTCTCCCACAGAGGGGCAGCCCAGGCTAAAGCCTCGCCGGACAGGAGAGAGATAATGTAGGCCATCTTAGCCCGATCAGACGGGAAGTTTTGAGGCTGGAGCTCAAAATGAATGGCGCACTGGCTGAGAAAGCCCCTGCAGGCCTTAGAGTCCCCAGAGTAACGGGACAGAGCCGGTAATTGCAGTGGGTTAAAGGCTTCAAGTGTGACTGGAACCGATACAGCTGCGGTTGAGGTTGTTGGACTGGAGGTCCTAGAGAGGCCTGCAGCTAGTCAAAGCGGGACGCCAAATCCTGTAAGAATCACATCACCTGAGTCTGATTAGACTCCTGGTTTTCTAGTTTGCGGACTATGCCTTGCAGTGGATCATCTGCAGGTAGCGGCACATTATGTCAGGACACCTGGGCTCAGGTGACAGATGCACACCGCTGAAGTATGAAGCACACCGCTAAGATTGCGAAGCGCACTGCTAAGGTTGTGGACCTATAGCTAACTGCTGCTAATGAGCTCCGGCTAGTACAGGAAGATGGGCCCCTGGAGCACTGACATTGAAACACAGGGAGCTAGTGCATCGGTTTCCCCAGGGCGCAGAGTCTAAAAGCCAGCAACTGGATCCAGGTCGCGGACCCCGGCATCCCCTTGCTCTCGCTTGGCCGGCTACAGGTGGAAGAGAGGAAGCAGCAGTGCAGGAACAGCAAGGATAGTCAGCGGCCTAGCCAAAGGTCAGGGCCACAAGCAGACAGGGACAGAAGGAAGAGCACGCCAAGGTCGGGTATCAAGCAGACAGGAGAAACAGAGAACAAGCTGAAGGTTGGTGTATCAAGCAGGTAGGTATAGTCAGAACAGCCAAAAGTCAGTAAACGGAAATGAGCATACGACAGGAACAGCCACACACAAAGCCAAACACACACAACATTGATTGGCAAGGAGGCTTTGCAGCATATGGTCTTAAATAGTGTTTCCTTAATTGGAGACTGGGATGGTGCTCTCTGAGAGGAGATTACTTAGCCCACAGGTGGTGATGAGCACGGCCTCTAGGCTGACACAACCAAGAGGTAAGCAAACAGACAGGACATGACTGTTACTATGGGTTCATGACAGCCTGATGGTGCTCCCTGCACATTGGGCCCCTCTATGTGGCCTGGCTGTGTAAAAGTCTCACACATGTGGTATGGCCAAACTCAGGATGAGTAGCACAATGTATTTTGGGGTGTAATTTTTGCTATGTACATGCTATGTGTTAGAAAAATCTTATAAATTAACAACTTTGTGTAACAAAAAAATAAGTTTTCATTTTCTTTCCACATTTTCCAAAAACTTGTGGATAAAAATGACATGTTCAAAAGACTCATAATGTCTGATAGATTATACGTTGGGTTGTTTGCTTTCCAAAATGGGGTAATTCTGTGGGTAATTCCACTGTGCAGGACCTTCAAAGGTGTAATAGGTGGGAATGAAATTAGATGTGTAATTTCTGTTCCTAGAACGCCTGATGGTGCTCCCTGCATGTTGGGCCTCTATATGTGGCCAGGCTGTGAAAAAGTCTCACATATGTGGTATTGCCATACTCAGGAGGAGTAGCAGAATGTATTTTGGGTCGTAATTGGAAGTATGCTTATGCTGTGTGAGAGAAATAACTTGTTATTATGACAATTGTGTGTAAAAAAAAAAAAATGAATTTCTTAATTTTCCCAAGAATTGTGGCAAAAAATTACAACTTCAAAAAACTCACCATGCCTATTACTAAATACCTTGGACTATCTACTTTCCAAAAATGGGTCATTTGGAGGCTATTTGTACTGTCCTGACATTTCAGGGCCTCAAGAATTGAGATAGGCCGTCAGTACATCAGGTGTGATCAATTTTTAATTATTTGCACCACAGCTTGTAGACTCTATAACGTTCACACAGACCAAAAAATATCCACTAATTTGAGTTATTTCCCCAAAGATATATAGCAGTATAAATTTGGCCCAAAGTTATGAACAAAAATTACTTATTTGCAAAATTTTATGAAACAAAAAAAAGTGTTTTTTTTTTTCAAAATATTTGCAAATTATATCGCAAAAAATAAAAAAAAATGGTGGTGATTAAATATCACCAAAAGAGAGCTCTATTTGTGTGAAAAAAATGATACAAATTTTGTTTGGGTACAGTGTTGCATGTCTGAGTATTTGTCATTCAAAGTGTGAGAGCGCTGAAAGCTGAAAATTGGTTTGGGCAGGAAGCCGTTATAAGTGCCCTGTAATGAAGTGGTTAAGATTTATATATATATATATAAATATATATATATATAAATATATATATACAGTTGTGCTCATAAGTTTACATTTATTAATCACAGTAAAAGTATAAGTAAAACACTCACAAAATGAGCACTTGAGGCCAAGTGCAAGCAATCATAGACTGCTGTGTATGCAAACACACTCCTCCATGATGGCCGCGGGTGATGTCAGACGTAAATGCTCCCCGATGTATGGGTTGCATCCTAACACACAGTGTGGACTTCTCCCCATTGCTGAAGAAGTCCACGCCCTGTGCTAGGATGTAACAGGGGTTATGTCTGACATCGCCTGCGGCCATCTCGGAGGAGTGTGTTTGCATACACAGCAGTCTATAATCGCTTGCACTTAGCCTCAAGTGCTCATTTTGTCAGTGTTTTACTTATACTTTTACTGTGATTAATAAATCTATTCGATGGAGAGCACTAGATTTTTTATTCTTTATTCATGGTGGAGTTCGTCCTGTGACAAGAAGTTGGATTTCCTCTGAGCAGTTGTATGTGGGTTTGAGCAGCTGGTTGATCCATCAGGGTTGGATCATTAAGGTGAGAGGCCAGTCTAGCCTTTGGTGGATGGGAGCTATCACACCTGAGCACCTGTGTGTTTTTCATTTATACTCACTTCACAGGGGATTATCTTTCACTCATGGACTGTACTCATGGGCATTTTCCAGACTTCTGTTTAATGAATGATCATGTGCTTTAGATCAGCTGGTTTGTTATGTTTATCTATTATCAAACATTATTTTAGCGAAGCACTTTTTGTTATAATGATTGATAATAAATGGCTTCAGCCAAACACTAACCATGAGTGAAAGAAAAGTTTTTGTGTTATCATTCATATTCTCTGAAAAATGGCCAGGAAATCATAAATTCTGCCCTGCAGGCAACTTTGATTTAGCAGGGCCATCCCTGAGTCTCCAAGGTAGCTTATCTCCCTGAAGTTTTAACATTCTTGTAGCTACTCTGGTAGGACTCTGGTGGTCCTGTTACAAGTCCAGTGATAACGGTGGTGGAATCTGGGCCCAGTCACTTTTATTGAAAAATCTCCATATTTAAAGCGGAGTTCCACCCAAAAGTGGAACTTCCGCTTTAAAGGAAGTTGACCCCCTGACATGCCACAATTGGCATTTAATTTTTTTTGGGGGGAGGGGGGGACCGGAGACCCTGTTTTCACAGGGTCCCAGGTCCCCTTCCTCTCCTAGAACCGCGGCTCCAGAAGGAAGTTCACCTTCCTCCCCCTCCCTCTTGGCGTTCTTCTGGGACACGTCACAGGTCCCAGAAGATACTCCAGACATTCACAAGGTGCAGCGTGGCTTGCGCATGCGCAGTGCGCACCCGGTTTGAAGCCAAAGCCGGGTGCCCACACTTGTGATGCCGGCGCCGCCAAGGGGAGGGGGAGAAGAGCGAGCTGGAGCCAGGGACAGGTGAGTCTCCGATTGTTAAAAGTCAGCAGCTACACTTTTGTAACTAACTGGGTGAAACTCCACTTTAAGTCTGTTTTATGACTGCATTGCATGGTAGTAAATTATTATAAGGTTGTGATTATAGTTGCATAACCTTGCCTTTGTTGACTCACTTACCTTCAATATACGCAAGGTAATAGGCTGGTGTGGTTTATTTGTGTAAAGGGTGTGTAAATGGTGTGTCAGAGTGGTTGGGTTATTACACCACTCAATTCAGTGAAAGCAGTATAACTCCAGAGGGATTACCAAGCTAGCGGCTCTTGCGGGGTGCGCTACATGTTTAATCTGTTCTTATTGACATTTTATACAAGCATAAGAAAGAGAACGTGTACAGGCATCAAAGTAGTATTGACCTAGATGCATCCACATTCAAAGTCAAAGTGAGATAGTCATACATAGGTGGTGCCTAACCTGACCTGCCTCTATTAGCTGAGACTAACATGACACCGGGGAGTCGGGACTGTTTGCGGTGCGTCTCTTCCTTCTTTGAGCTCCCACTTACTGCATTCCTCTCCAAAGCTCAATAATCTCTTTTACAGATACTTGGCCCCCAAGCATGCCCTTTGTGCCATACAAACAGCTGGACTGCTGTGTGATAGACTAAGCACTCTGCGGACTTGGTCCCCCCAATACCCTGTTAGAGAGGGGGGATTGATGTCCCACCAGAGGACAACACGCAGGAGAGATCAGCATGGCCTTTGCCTGACACTGTTAGACTTGTATAGGGCCATGAACAAACTACGTTGATAGCTTTCTGGATCAGACTGGCCCTCTTCACCAGCTTCTATTCTAATATAAGTCTGTACGCGCCCCCCACAGGTGATAAATGATATGTACATTTTACCCCATCTTTTGTTGTTATGTTTAGGTTTTGAAAACGCGGTTCATTACTTGGAGATTTGGGGGGGGGCGGATCGGGGCAGACACGGACGTAGGAGACCCTGACGCCTGCGGTGGCGTACCTGGTCCTGGCCCCCTCTCCCTGGTTGGGGCTCCTGATCCACTCGGGAGGGCGATTATAGGGTGCCCTTGCTAAATTGGGGCCGGGCCGGGGGTCCCTGTGCTGGACGCCTGGTTGCTGCCAGGAGGGGGGGGATTAACGCTCTCCGGGGATGGGGTGACTAAGCGGGCCTGCCGTTCCACCTCGGTTGCACCGGGTGGCTTGGTTCGGGCCCCCCTCCGGAGGCATCCACGCAAATATACTGTATATGTTAAAAGAAATGTTTTAATGTTAATTGTTTTACTGTTCCAATGTTGTGGCTCTGTAGGCCAACGCATATTGACACCCTATATGACAACCGGGGTGTGAACCACCTCCCTCAGGGGTTTCCGCGGAGTAAAATTGTGGCTCTTCTCTGGACTGGGTGGCTGCCAAGTTCCTGAGAAGGGTCACGAATCAAGAAACAATGGGAGATTAAGCTCAACTCCCTCCTTGCAGATATCCACATTGCGGAAGCGAGACATAAACATGCTCTAACACCGGAACTTGACAGAGAACTGACATCCTTACGTAGACAAGTGACAGACTTGCTACAATATAAAGCCAAAGCCGCTCTGCGACGATGCCGTAGACTCAACTATAAGTCCGGGGATAAGTGTGGAAGACTGCTAAGTCCATTAAAGAGCAGAGGCTAACGACCTACATCCCCCAAATTCTCTCACCCGATGGCCGCAAACTCGGACTCCCTCAACAGATCACGCAGGCATTTTGTGATTACTACTCATCCTTGTACAACCTACCTAACGAACACCCCACTCAGACACAAATAGACAACTACGTTATCTCCTCCCAGATTCCGCACCTGCCTCCTTAGATTCGGGAGGAACTCGACCTTCCAATGACCAGAGGAAATCCAGCAGGCAGTTAGTCAGTCAAAACCGGGCAAAGCCCCAGGGCCGGACAGGTTCCCCTTACAGTACTATAAAATATTCCTTCCCACACTAGGCCCATATATGCTGAGATTATTCAACAAACTCAGGTCGGAAACCACCATACCAAGAGATACCTTAAAGGCCCACATTGCCGCAATTCCCGAAGAAGGTAAAGACCCGAACTGTTGTAGCAGTTATAGGCCTATCTCACTTTTGAACTGCAACTTGAAACTGTTTTCTAAGATCATAGCCTCCCGTATAGCACAGCATCTACATAAATTAGTCCACCTCGATCAGGTCGGATTTATTACATCTAGGGAGGCCCAAGATAACACCATTAAAGTTTTGAACCTGATCCATTCAGCGCAGATGACTCGGACTCCCTGTGCAATCGTGGGCACGGATGCTGAAACAGCATTCAACCATGTAAATTGGCGTTATATGCTTTCGGTCCTGAGGCACATAGGCGTAGGAGAACAAATGCTAAACTGGATTTCCCAGCTCTATTCCGCCCCGACAGCCCAAGTAAAAATGAACGGAATACTCTCTGACCCCTTTCCCATCATGAACGGGACACGACAGGGATGCCCGTTATCCCCACTTCTCTTTGCCCTGTCCTTAGAGCCCTTCCTGTCAAGAGTCAGACTAAACCCAGACATTGTAGGAGTGAAAGTTGGGGGGACACAACATAAGATATCTGCTTACGCGGATGACCTGCTGTTTTCACCGGCGATCTCCCTACCAAACCTTCGAGAATTTGAGACATATGGCAAACTGTCCAATTTGAAAATTAATTTCCACAAGTCGGAGGCTATGGGACTCGGTGTCCCAGCCGCTCTCCTTCAGACCCTGAGATCCAATTTTGTATTCAAATGGATGGATCTAGCCCTGAAGTACCTCGGTACATACATCCCATCTAAGGTCTCTCGTACCTTTGAACTCAATTTCCCCCCTCTTCTAACCAAAATACGCGCCCTACTAGAGACATGGCACCGGGGATTACACTCATGGTTTGGCAGGTGTAACCTTATTAAAATGTGCATCCTGCCCAAACTCCTGTACCTTTTTCAAGCTTTGCCGATCATAATACCGTTGCGCTACTTGGAGGCCTGGCGCTCCCAGACACCCTGAAGTACTACCAGGCAGTGCACCTGGGCAGACTCGTAGACTGCCACCTTCATTACACTGACAAGTTTTGGGCGCAAATTGAGCAAGCTCAAACAGACATATCCCTGAAGGGAGCTCCCTGGTGCTACAAGCATTTACCCCCAGAGATAAAGCTACATCCTCTGATAGGCCCCACGGTCAGCATATGCTCTCACCTCTTTTCACAGACCTCCCTCTCCTCCACAGACTCCCCCTTGACGCCGGTCCTTGGTAACCCACTTTTCAGCCCAGGCCTCGAGGACCAACATTTCCACTCACTGCGTTAAAATGCTAGGCGCCAGGCCTCTCACTTTCTGATGGAGGGCCGCTGGCCATCCATTGCCTCGTTGATGGAGGCCAGTGGCCCCTTTCATTTGCCATTCTGGAGAGCCTTGCAACTCCATCAATTCCTTCAGTCCCTGGTAGACCCACAGAGATTCGGTAGACATCTGACCTCCTTTGAAGAATACTGCTCTGACGAGGGGCGGCCACCGCGCATACTCTCGACGATGTATAACCTCTTGATTACCCCTCTTAACCGCACGTTTACACCTGGCCAACGACAAAACATCATTAGGTTCTCTCTAAAGTCGTCCATCAGCACCAAAATACAGGAAACTACTTTAAAATCCTGACAAGATGGTATCGCACCCCTCAGACACTACACAAAATGTACCCTGAGGCAGATGACCGTTGCTGGCGATGGCGACGGGAGGAGGGGTTGATGTTACATATCTTCTGGTCTTGCCCTAAAATAACCTCTTTCTGGAGAGAAGTGCGGAAAATTGCCCAGCGGTTTACGGACTTGGAGATTCCTGACCATCCAGACTTTTTTCTTTTACATGCTTCGTCCATCCCAACGAAACGTTATAACAAATCAATCCTACGGCACCTACTGAACGCTGCCAAGTCCTGCATACCTCTTAATTGGAAGAATACACAGCCCCCAACCATTGGTTGTAGACTGCGTAAAGTGGAGGACATAAATAGGATGGAAGATCTCGTACTTTCCGCGCAGCACAAACACGAGCAGTATCCCAAGATGTGGCGACTCTGGAACATGTTTGCCCTTTCAGATGAGGGTACAGCTATGTTCAGCCTATAAATGCTTATGTACTTACCGCCTAGATAGCTCTAGCTTCATACCAAC
>BLSH010218016.1:919115-929997 GCA_018402905.1 Glandirana rugosa
TTCTTTCCCCCCCCTTCTTCATTCGCTCCTGCCCCTCCCTTTCCTTACCTATCCTTCTTCTTTACTTCTTTTCTGAAATTGGAAAAAAGAATAGGCAGTTTCTTTTGCTGAATCACGTAACGATGGACTTGCATCGAAACTGAACTGATACTTCACGGGTATTATAGCTAATTTGCTTTGATTATACGGATCAGGAATGTTATATGTAATTAAGTGTATTGTGATGCAGATATCTCATCCTTGTTGTATCATGCTGAAGCTGCCTGTTGTGGTTTGTATAAATAAAAATATAAAAAAAAAAAAAGTGAGATAGTATACTTCAAGACAGGAGAATACTTTCAGAACAGGTGAGAAAAAGAGCAGAAGGGCAGCATGAGCAGTAGGAAAATAAAAAATAAATCAGCAAATTCCCGGTGCAATGCCAACCTCCATCAGACTGTCAGTAGTCTAGTAGTACCTCTGATACAACCAGACAGTTATTGAATTGCAGGAATATCAATGAACTTCTAGAGTGCTACAAGCTGTCAATTGCAATGGCTGGCGGTAGTTATAGTTCATTCATTCACAGAATGCTGTTTTTGAATTGTGATAGTGGGTGCGGGGAGAAGATGCCCTGTCCTCTTTCACAATGGGGGATTGCGCGATCATGCGACGATGTACCCAAACGAAATTGGCGTACTTTTTCCCCCCACAAATAGAGCTTTCTTTTGGTGGTATTTGATCACCTCTTTGCGTCACTTATGATCACCGCTATAAACAAAAAAAGAGCGACAATTTTGCAAAAAAAACGTATTCTTCTACATATTTGTGGTAAAAAAAAAACGCAATCAGCGTTTATCGATTGGTTTGCTCAAAAGTTGCCGCGTTTACAAACCATGATAATTAATTTATGGAGTTTTTACTTTTTTTTTTTTTTACTGGTGAATGCGGCGATCTGCGATTTTTATCGGGACTGTGGTATTGCGGCGGACATGTCGGACATTTTTGACACTTTTTAGGGACCATTGACATTTATACAGTGACCAAATCTAAAAATAGCCACTGATTAATGTATAAATGTCACTGGCAGGGAAGGGGGTTAACCTGCATGGGGCAATGAAGGGGTTAACTGTGTTCCCTAGGCATGTTCTAACTGTGTGGGGGCTGGGCTGGCAGGGGCATAACAGATCTAACTGATCCCGGTGACAGGGATCAGTAGATCAGTGTTATGTCCCCTGTCAGAGCGAGGAACCGCCATGTTTACATTGGCGGTTCCCCGCTTTTCTCCTATTGTAAGCGACATTGAGTCCGCCCGATCCACAGCCACACTCCTGGAGCTCTTGGCGGGCACGAGAGCGTGAACTGACGTTTATAGATGGCGATTTGCGTTATGCTGCCACCTTGCAGCAGTATATATATGCGAAGCAGTTCGGAAGTGGTTAACTACCTACACCCCAGTCGCATTTATCGTGACACTGAAATCATGCTACTTCAATTGAAGTAGCACAATTTCAAAGTAGCATTTCAGTGCTACTTCAGGTGCGACTTGGAAGACATCTGTGCCACTTTTAATGCAAGTCGCACCTGAACTTGCCAAAAAGTAGTGCAGGAACTATTTTCAAAATGCGCTTCCAATGTGGACAATAGGGTGCAATATCAAACTGTCAAATCACATGACAAGTCGGACCGGTGTGACCAGAAGCTTAAGGACCAAGTCTTTTCTGGCACTTTTTGTTTACAAGTAAAAATCTATATTTTTTGCTTGAAAATTACTTAGGACCTCCAAACATTATATATTTTTTAGCAGAGACCCTAGAAAATAAAATTGCAATTATTGCAATATTTTATGTCACACGGTATTTGTGCAGGAGTTTTTCAAAAGCAATTATTTTGGAAAAAATACACTTTAATTAATTTTAATGCAAAAAACACACAATATGTAACTCAATTTTTGGTCAAATATAAAAGATGTTATGCCGAGTAAATAGATACCTAACATGTCATGCTTTAAAATTGTGCATACTCGTGGAATAGCAACAAACTACGATACTTAAAAATCTCCAAATGCAACTGTGACAAACCCAACCGGGACAGGGGCTTTTGGAGGGGAATAGGGCCTTCTACCCACTGATTATGGCCAATGGAGGAGGCCAGGGATTTTGTCTGCTACTCCCTGTCAGAGCAAGGACAAGAGTTCAATTCAGCCTCTAATCCCATGGAGAGAGCAGATCATTCACTAATGATGGACATGGACAACAATGTGATGAACGCTGAGAGTGAGGCTTAGATTAATTCTCTTAATTAGAGATGGGCGGAACACCCCCCGTTTCGGTTTGCACCAGAACATGCGAACAGGCAAACAATTTGTGCGAACACGGAAACGTTGTTAAAATCAGTGGGACTCGAACATGAAAAATCAAAAGTGCTCATTTTAAAGGCTTATATGCAAGTTATTGCCCTAAAAAGTGTATGGGGACCCGGGTCCTGCCTTAGGGGGCATGTATCAATGCAAAAAAAAGTTTTAAAATTGATTGTTTTTTCAGGAGCAGTGATTTTAATAATGCTTAAAGTGAAAAAGTAAAAATGAAATATTCCTTTAAATATCGTGCCGGGGGGGGGGGGGGTGTACCCTTAATATGCATGTAAAAGGGCACATCTCTGTGATGTTTAGAACAGTGCCACTGCAAAATGACATTTGTAAAGAAAAAAATGTAATTTAAAACCACTTGTGGTTGTAATTTATTGCCAGTTCCCGGCATTATAGATAAAATCACTGAAAAAGCATTGCGCTGGGCCTCCCCCCCAGTCCATACCAGGCCCTATGGGTCTGGTGTGGATTTTAAGGGGAACCCCAAGCCGAAAAATTAAAAAAAAAAATTGCGTAGGGCTACCCTCCAAATTCCATACCAGACCATTCAGGTCTGGTATGTATTTTAACCACTTCAGCCCCGGAAGGATTTCCCACTTTAGGACCAGAGCACTTTTTGCGATTCGACACTGCGTGGCTTTAACTGACAATTGCGTGGTCGTGCGACGTTGTGCCCAAACAAAATTTGCGTCCTTTTTTTCCCACAAATAGAGCTTTCTTTTGGTGGTATTTGATCACCGCTGCGTCATTTCTGATCGCCGCTATAAACAAAAGAAGAGCGACAATTTTGCAAGTAAACCCAAATTTCTTACTTTTTGCTAAAATACTAATCCAGAAAAAAAAAATATAAAAAAAACATTTTTTTCCATCGGTTTTGGCCGATTTATATTCTTCCTCATATTTTTGGTAAATCTGCATTTATTGATTGGTTTGCGTAAAAGTTGCCGCGTTTATGGACGATGAGAATTAATTTCTGGGGTTTTTATTTCTTTTTAAAAAATGTTTACTAGTAAAGGCGGTGATCTGCGATTTTTAGCGGTAGTGCAATATTGCAGCGGACATGGTGGACCATTTTGACACTTTTTTGGGACCATTGGCATTTATACAGCGATCAGTGCTATAAAAATGCACTGATTACTGTGTAAATGCCATTGGCAGCGAAGGGGTTAACCTGCAGGGGGCGCTGTAAGGGTTAACTGTGTTCCCTGGGCATATTCTAACTGTGGCAACTGTCCCAGGGCAGGCTGGGGAAAAGGGGATGATCACAGCTTCCATATACAAGAAACCTGTGATCACCGCCCTTCCCCCTCTATGAGAACGGAGATCCGTGTTTACATACATGGACCTCCATTCTCTCACTGCGGGGGGGGGGCCATCGTGAGTAGCCGGCGGCGATCGAGTCCGCCCTGCCCCCCCCGGACACAGTGAGCGTGCGAATGCGCCCCCATCGGCGCACGCGCGCTCACAGCACTAGTTATCGCTGCTGCATTCATATGACGGCGGTTTGCGATAACGAGCCACTCTTTCGCTGTCAGACTGCAGTCGACGGCCGGCAAGTGGTTAAGGGGAACCCAGCAACAAAATTTTAAAAAAATTGAGCAGGGTTCCCCCCCAAAGTCCGTACCAGGCCCTTCAGGTCTGGTATGGATTTCAAGGGGAATCCTGAGCCACATTTTTTTAAAAAATGGCATAGGGGCCCCCCAAAATCCAAACCAGACCCTTGTCTGAGCATGCAGTCCTGGCATGGCAGGAGGGGGTCGGGACAAGAGAGCGCCCACTCAGAACCGTACCAGGCCACATGACCTCAACATGGAGAGGGTGCTTTGGGGTCCCCAAAGCACATTGTCCCCATGTTGATGGGGAGAAGGGCCTCATCCCCACAACCCTTGCAGTGGTCTGCGGGCGGGGGGCTTATCGGAATCTGGAAGCTCCCTTTTTTTTAAAAGGTGCTTATTTTTAATTTTTTCATTGACAAGTACAAAAAACAACACACATAAAGAAAACAGGGCACTCTCTATACGTCAAGGAAATATAGATTACAGAAGTACATTTGGTGTATTCAGTACATTAGGTCGTTTCTCGATCGTATATGGCGAGTTCCAGGAGCCTTGGCCAGACAAGGCTGGTCACCTCAGCGTTATCTTGACCAGGAGGGGTCTGGATTACTGAATAGATCACAAAAGAGGTGCCCAAACAACAAGAGTACTGTAAATACAGCCAAACAATACGCTCATACCATCCATTCATGCATACACTCATCCATCCATACTAGTGCCATAGTCCCCTGAAAATATTTTATCCACATTAATATCAGATATTATGGGGTTCCCTGAGCTGAAGACCCACCTCCCCAAAATGAGCCAGGGGTATCCAACCAAGTTAGCCATATTTTTGTAAACTTTTTGTACATGCTCTGTTTATATAAATGATTTTGTATTTCGATAATTTCCCTTCAATAGTTTTGTGTACAGTGTGAGCACCAGGAGCAACCGTATCCTTCCAGTGTAATGGTATTACCTTGCGGACATAATATGGGATAATGCGTATCAGGGTTCTGGTACATGTCCTTAGGACAAAGTCATTCAGAATGGCTAAGAGACCAGTCTCTGGGGTCCGAGGGACCGGAATGTGTAGCTGTCGTTCAAAAAAATATAATATGTCACTCAAATACGTATCCAGTCCAGGGCAAGTCCAGAACATGTGCAGCAGATCTGCTGCCTGCAGGTCACATCTGGGACACATTGCATTCCCCCTATAGTTCATCTTAGCCAATTTTGCAGGAGTAAGGTGTAAATGGTGTATAAATTTAAATTGAATAAATTGGTCTGCAGTACTAACAATATCTTGGAAGCATACTTCCGTAGCCTCTTCCCAGCCCTCCTCAGATAGTTCAGGTAACAGTAGCTGCCATTTACTATATGCATTTTTAAAAGGGTCAGCCCCCGCCCTGGAGAGTCTGGTCCCCAGTCACCTAAGTGCTGGATCTGGGAGGCTATAAAATAGAATCTGGCGTGCGGAACTGCTAAACCACCCTGTTCTTTTCGAAGTTGTAGAGTATGAAGACTAATTCTTGGTGCTTTATTATTCCAAATCAGTGTCCTAAACTGGGTATCGATCCTGGAAAACCATTTATGTGGGATGCATATTGGGGCATTATGGAATATGCACAACCGCTGGGGAGCCCATATCATTTTAATGATATTGGCTCTGCCAGCTACCATCAAGGGTAATTTAGACCAGGCTATACCTTTTGCTCTCTATTTATTAAGCAATAGAACCAGATTTAGGGATATGTATTCCGAGACATCCTGGGATACCTGTATCCCGAGATACCTGAATGAGGAAACTACTTGCACTGATTCCGTGCATCTAGGAAGCGGATCTGTGAGAGGGTCCAGGGGCATAAGTACCGACTTATCCCAATCGATCACAAACCCCAACAAAGCTCCGAAGTCCGTGATCAACTGCATTACATTTATAAGGGAGTCTTTGGTGTCACCCAGATAGATCAAAGTGTCATCCGCGTAAAGTGAAATCACATCTTCCCTTGTGCCCCTCAAAAAGCCTGTGATTTGATTGGAGGCCCTGACATGTATAGCCAGAGGCTCCAGAGCCCTGGCAAAGAGCAGGGGCGATAATGGGCACCCCTGCCGAGTGCCCCTAAAAAGTCTGAAGGGCTCCGAGATTTCCCCATTAATCCTTATCCTGACCGAGGGGGAGGTATATATTAGCTGTACCCATTTAAGAAAGTTGGGGCCCACACCAAAGTCCAACAGCACATGCCACAAATAAGGCCATTCAACGCTGTTGAACGCTTTGGCTGCGTCCACTGAGAAGATAGCTCTATTTCCAGCGTTATCGGCAGAGATTTGCATGTTCAGATAAAGTCTACGCAAGTTTTGTGCTGTGGACCTAGCTGGTATAAAACCAGTCTGATCCCTATGAATTAGCTTGTGGATGCACCTCGCCAGTCTGTTGGCCAACACCCTTGCCAACAGCTTGACATCAGCCGTTAGGAGAGAGATTGGTCTATATGAGTCTGGGGAAAGAGCATTCTTCCCCGGCTTGAGGAGCACAATAATTGTTGCCTCCGTCATTGAATTTGGATGCGTTCCTTGCAAAAATGCCTCATTTAATACCTTTAATAATTTTGGTAACATAGGGCCAGTATACCTCTTATATACCTCTGCTGGGAGGCCGTTCGCCCCAGGCGCTCTACCATTGTGCATGTGCTCCAGTGCCTCTGAGAGCTCAGTCTCCGTCAGGGGTGCATTTAACATTTTGGCATCCGGAGCGGACAGCCTGGGCACAGGGTATTTAGTCAGGAATGCTTCTATTTCCGTATTGGTCGGATGCACCTTAGATGTATACACCTCCATAAAAAAAGTCCCTAAACACTCCTACAACCTCTGTGGTTGTATGGCGTATCTTCCCCTGGGCATCCCTAATCGCTGCAATATGGGACGATGCCTGCTGCGATCTAGCGATCACAGCAAGCATATGTCCCGTTTTTTTACCCTCTTCAAAGTACCTCTGCTGCAAAAAGAAACATTTGTTTTCAGCTGCTTGCAGAGCTACTTGACATAGGAGAGTGCAAGAGGCCAACCGCAGTCTCTTATTTTCTTCCGAGGGGTTGGCTATATATGCGACTTCGGATTTAAGCTCCTCAGAGGTGACAAACCCCTCCCATTCCTTGGATTTCGTCTTGATATGCGTGATTAACTGTATAAATTGGCCCCGTAAAAAGGCTTTCGCTGCGTCCCACACAACACGCAGATCAGCAGTACCTTCCTTTTGCCTAAAAAATGCATTCAATGACTCCAATATCGGGTACGGATCAGGGAACAGAGACATCCAGAATGGGTTCAGCTTCCAAACCGTATGTCTCCGATCAGCCCCAGTCCAGAAGTCCACCAAAAGTGGTGAATGGCCGGATACCTGTCTGGCTGCATACCTGGAGGAGACAATCCTTGATAGCATAACTACATTTCCCAGCCCCAAATCAATTCGGGAGAGTCCCCCCACCGAGGCCGTCAGGCAGGAGTAGACCCGAGCATCCGGATTGCCCATTCTCCACACATCCATAAGTCCCAGCTCCATAATAAGGCGTGCAAATGCTGTAGGGCCCTTGGGATGTCTATGGTTCGGTTTTGGTGGTCTATGGAATTTGTCTTTCACGGGGTCTAAGTAATTATTGAAGTCCTCTACTACCAACAGGGGTAGATCAGAATATCGAGCAATATAATTTGCCAAATAGCGTAGGAGCTGGGATGAGAATGGCGGAGGAATGTACAATCCTGCAAGTATACATTTCATTCCATATAGTGCACACGTCAAAAATACAAATCGCCCCTCCCGGTCTATGAGAGAGTCAGCGCATGAAAACGGGGTACCCTGCCGGATCAGAATACTGACCCCTCTCGAGTATACCGAGTGCTTAGAGTGGTACTGGTAAGCAAATTGCCTCACAGGGAACGAGGATGAGCTGTGCGCTGGGAGATGTGTTTCCTGAAGGCAAATAACCTCTGCCCCAAGCTGTTTTATGGTGCGAAGAACTGCTAGTCTCTTTACTGGATTGTTATTCCAGGACATTACACAAATGATTCCCGCCATGTGGTAATAATATCTATATTCATAACATGTTCCCGGTTGAGAACTGACGGAGCCCCCTTAAGCTGAGGCTTGTGGGGATCTAATTAACGTGAATTGCAGGCTAAGATGCCACAGTCACAACCATGGATATGGTCAACACAGTCAATATTAATGCAAACTTGTGTAGGTCGCCGAAAAACAGCAGTGAAAAAAAGTAATGGGTAGTCACAACATAACCCTAAGTGATAAAAAATAACAAATAACAGTTCCCATAGACCCAGATGGGGGCAACAGTGGAAGCCTAGGGACATGCCAAAAGGCTTCGCTGCAGCGAGAGTGGCTTTTGTGATCACTTTGTCTGTATTGCAGCCTTGGATTCTGTGTTCCTTGTATAGCTTGTATTTGTATAGCTTGTGGGGCCATATGACAGCATAGATCATGATTCACCTTTAGGCTGGGCTATTTCTCTGTTGTCTATCCGCCCGTAGGGTGCTTCCTTCCCTCTCCAGCCATTGCATTGCGGCCGCTGGGTTTTCAAAGAAGTGAACTGTATCTTTGGCCTCCACACAGAGGCGAGCTGGGTAGAGCATAGCTTATTTCAGATCTAATGCCCGAAGTTGGCGCTTTATCTTGGTGTACTTGGACCTTTGTCTCTGCAACTCTGCGGAAAAGTCCGGGAACAATGAGATTTTAACGTTGTCAATCACCAGGGCCTCTAGTTTGGTTCTGGCCAACCGTAGTAAATTATCTCTATCTTTGGAATTGAGAAGTTTGAACAAGAATGACCTGGGGTTCGCCCCCTGGTGGCGGAGGCCTAGCGGGTACCCTGTGCGCCCTTTCCACCGAGAACATTGGGGAAAACACTTCACTGCCGAATGCGATAGTCAGCCATTTTTCTATAGATAGAACCGGGTTTTTCCCCTCTGCTCTTTCTGGAATACAAATGGCTCTGATATTATTCCGTCTCAGCCTATTCTCCATATCTTCTAGGCGGGCATTATGTTGCGCAGTTAGGTGGCAGCTGAGTGTTATATCTCTGGAGGCGCCATGTCTTCCTCCAGGGAGCTAACCCTCCCCTCTAGTGCTGAGGTGCGTTCCCACAGTTTCTGGAGCATCTTGTCTGATGAAAGTGATTTCCGTTTTAACCCCCTTAATTTCGTTGGTCAGAGCCATTATAGAGGCATTACAGGAGGTGACTGCAGAGAAAATATCCCTTTGTGTGGTTTCGTCAGTCCCTTCTGTTGCGAGCAGCTCCTTAGGCCTAGCAATGATGTCGCCTGGTGTACTCACTGCGTCCCAGTCTGCCTCGGGTCCAGATCCGTCCTCTGATAAGACCTCTGTGTCAGCGTCCGGATCGTGCACTGTGACCTGCGCGTCCTTAGAGAGGGGCTTAGAGAACAACTTCTATGCCGCCTCCTTATACCTGTCCCGTTGTTGTTTCTGGGACAGGGTGCCATTTTGGGCTGTGCCATCCTGGCACTTATTCTCCTTCTGCTGCTTACTCATGGCACCAAGGGGATTGACAATCAGCAGGAATGTCCTTCGGGTTCTGTATGGTCACCGGATCAGTCTGCGGTATCATCGGATTGTGTATAGGTTATGCCCGGAGGATAATATCAGGACTCTCGGCGGAGAGAACAGACAGTGCGTCCGGCTACATTCGCTGCCTGCCCACGCACCCCTTTTGGTGGTATTTAATCACCCCTGGCTTGGAAACAAACAAAAAACTAATTTCTGTTTTAAAATTTTGTAAATTAATAATCTTTCTTTGTAAATTCAGCCCAAAATGTATTCTGCTACATTTATTTGGCAAAAGTAAGACAAAGGCAAAAGTAGTCTGTGAGAAAGTTATAGTGTCTACAATCTATGGTAAACAAAGCCTTTTCTGACAGTTTTTGTATACATGTAAAAATCAGCTTTTTGGCTAGAAAATGACCCCCAAATATTATTTATTTTGGAAAAAAAATACATTTGAATACATGAATTTTAATGCACATAAACACACTATAATACCCAATTTTTGATAAAATATAGAAGATGGTATTATGCCGAGTAAATAGATACCTAACATGTCATGCTTTAAAATTGTGCACGCTTGCGGAATGGAACCAAACAACAGTATTTAAAAATCTCCATAGGCGACATTTTAAGAGCCTTTACAGGTTACCAGTGGAGAATTACAGAGGCGGTCTAGTGCTAGAATTATTGCTCTCACTCTGACGTTTGTGGCTGTGTGGTGCAATCATCATTCACGTATGTGTGCGGGACCAACAAACACTTTTGCCTTTATTTTTTTTTTCACTGTTTCTTTAATTTTTTTTTAATCACTTTTACTACTGTCACAAGGAATGTAAACACCCTGGTCAAAAGTAGAAAAGTAAAAAGTAACAGGTATTCATGAGACAGCCTTTTAGTATATCCTGCTTCACCAAATACACAGTATGCACTAAAAAAATCACATCTTTATTACAAAATGTTAAATATTATACATGGGGTACGGGGTACAATCCCACCATACATTGCATTACAATTGTGTAAACTGGAGGAAGCAGGTTCTCTGTCCAGTGGGAGGGCACTCTTCTAATCATAAAGGAATATCTCGGGACAGCCCCTCAGCTGCAGCTGCGGCACTCTTGCGCCCTTAACATTTCATGTCAGAACTCGCTCAGAAAGGGAAGGTAAAAGAGAAGCCTTTCAAAGTGGTGTATACAGTGGTGTAACTAGAACCCTCAGGGCCCCGATGCAAGAAACCATGAAGGGCCCCCCTGGCAGGGCCCTTTCCTCGGAGCCCGGTCGCAAGTCACTTGTGCCTCTAATCACCCCCCCAGCACACCCACTTATGCCTCTAATCACCCCCCAGCACACCCACTTATGCCTCTAATCACCCCCCCAGCACACCCACTTATGCCTCTAATCACCCCCCAGCACACCCACTTATGCCTC
>BLSH010218016.1:939684-955381 GCA_018402905.1 Glandirana rugosa
CTGAACAGTGAAAGGCAATGGGACCCTTCTCCTCTTTGATAGTCACCAAAGGGTATACTAGTTTAAGTAACTGCAAACCTAATTAAAATAAGCCTTGTTTAAAGGCGTAAGTTTAAATATGAAAAATAATTCTACAACGCAAGGATAGACCTCAATACTTTACACCCATGTAAAGATGGAATTCTAACTGATTCCCAGAGACCCTTCCAGTGTCGACGGCCTCCCCATAAATACCGGGAAGGAATAGAGTCCGTAGGACACGACAGAGAATTACCTAGACTAAATAACCAAATACTAGTCCGAACGGTTTTGTGGAGGTCTGGAAAACCTGGGTCCTTAAGGATTCAACTACTCTCAAGTACCAACTGGGAAGTGTTTTACCAACGGTCAAAACACACAGGGACGTGCACTATAGTAATGTCCACCGTAACAGCGTATGTTGGTAAGGACCGAGTTCGACGGCACCGCAGTTGGTGGGAAGGGTCAACCATGAACTCTCATCAACTTAGGAATTCCTGGGTCCAAAAGGTCTGGAGGTGTTTTGGCAAGCCTGATCATAAACCAATAAATCAGATCCATTAAGAGACAGCACAGGATGCCTGAGATAAGGAAGGGCCATAAATACCCCTCCGGCAGCTGTGACCTTCCCAGAGACCCTTAGTCAATCTTAAGGTAGAAATGTACCCACATTTCATAACTCCAGATAGGAACGCAACATCTTAATAAAAAGTATAAATTTGAATGCGGAAATTTGTTCCGAATAAAATTAATCCAAACGTCAATGAATTTGATCATATGGGAAACCACTGATAGTTTCTCCTCTTCCCAGGGTAACGGAAAGTGACAAGTCTGTTGTATTTAGACTTATTTTAATGCACTGTGCATGCTGAGCTTGAATTCCTTAATGTTGGGTCTGCACGGTGATCCCGTCCTGAGATATGATTTTTATACTGCAAATTGCATATTAGGGAGGGTTGTTATTCCATGGTCCGCCCTGGACAGCCCACAGGCCCTCCTTACCCATGTGAATGGTCGGGGGCATATGGCCCCACCCCTTGGCCTTCAGAGAAAAAGGGAATAGACCGGGCAGTGCTGAGTTCTCACCTTACCATCAAAGAACGAACATCCGAGAACCTGTGGACTCATCAACAAATCTCTGATCAATCATGGACATGTAACTGCTAGTAACTTTCTTCCCCCCCATTCTGTCTTATCTCTTTGCTGCTGTATAGTATGTCTCTAATTGCTTTGTAACACCATTTTTCTGTAAATATTTTATCTGCACCAATTTTGACCTTTTCATTATTAAACCTTATTCTGAAAAGTGGTAATCTTGTCCCTAAAGCTCTTAATGCAAGCTATAATGAACCTATTCCTTTGAAGAGCGCTACTGTTAAGGATAACTCATCTGAATATCCCTGTCTGTGGTGACAGTGTGTGTTACAGGTGGTTATTCTAAAATCACAAGCGGTATTGCTAAAATCCGGGTCTTCTGGCTGGCATCCAGAAGTGGTGCCACTGACAAGTTTAATTGCTTGAATTAGCCTGGTAACAATTGCTCTCAGGTAGCTGGCACCTAGATAGTGATCCCACAAGCTGGAGAATATTTGTGCTGGAAGCAGCTGAGAGTGATATTTTTACGTTAGTGACAAGCGCAGTGTGAGATCAAGGGGGTCCTTGGTCACCAGTCAGTGAGGAGGGCAGTGATCTGATACTGCGTTCGTCACAGCACCAACCTTCTCTCTGCCCTCCGACAGGGACACTTCACATATGTTCCATTCTTGGCACACGTCCTGAATTTGGTGGTGCAGCGTTTCTTGACCAGGTACCCAGGCTTACCAGATATTGGTAAGGGATCTGGGATCCCTTGAAGAATGCCTATGCTGTCATCCTATTCCTCCTGTCCTGGATCCTGATTATGCTAGCTTTCAACAATATTTTGTGCACCTGTTCTACAGGGGAATGCCATAACAATTTTCATACAAAAATTTAACAGCAGGGCCCATTCCTGCGCCCAACAAGAGTAACTGTGAGGGGTTACAGTATTCTGCCACCACCAACACCCAATTGTTCTGCACCTGTATGACTGGGGCATGTCATTACAATTTTTAAAATAAATTACAACTGCAGGGCCTATTCCTGCTTCCAACAAGAGCAGCTGCTAAGTGTTACAGTGTTCTGACACCACCAACACCCAAGGCTCAATTTTTCTGCACCTGTTTGACTGGGGCATGTCACTACAATTTTTAAAATAAATTACAAATGCAGGGCCTGTTCTTGTGCCCAACGAGAGTAACTGTGAGGGTTTATAGTGTTCTGCCACCAACACCCAAGGCCCAATTTTTCTGTACCTGTTTGACTGGGGCATGTCATTAAAATTTTATAAAGTGCAGTCCCCGTAGTATATAGTTCAGACTATATGGTGCAGTCAGTGTAGTATATATAACACAGTGTATTGAAGTGGTTAAGGGGAACCCCACGCCAAAATTTTAAAAAAGGGCCTGGTTTGGATTTTGGGGGCATCCCCATGCAGTGCCGCGGCACTCTTTTAAACATCACACAGATGCGCCACTTTACAGGCTGGCCAAGGGGACCCACCAGGCACGATATTTAAAGGAATATTTAATTTTTTTTTCACTTTAATCATTATTAAAATCACTGCTCCTGAAAAAACGATTGTTGTAAAAACTTTTTTTGCATTGATACAGGTCCCCTAGGGCAGTACCCGGGTCCCCATACTTTTTTATGGCAATAACTTGCATATAAGCCTTTAAAATAAGCACTTTTGATTTTTCCTGTTCAAGTCCCATTGATTTTAATAGGGTTTGCATATTCTTACAAACCTATTTCCTGTTCGCGGTGTTCTGGTGCGAGCCGAACCCGTGGGTGTTCGGCTCATCCCTAGTAAAAAGCATCCGCAGCCCAAAAAACTGGAACCCCAGTTTGAGTATCATATATCTCTCCTCCTCCGCTCAATCCTATTTGTTAGTAGGCTTGTGCAATAAATGAACAGAAAGGGACAAGCCCCATAGTGTAATTCTGTATGGTTTTTTTATTTAAAATAGTTAAAATTTTACTTACATTGTTTAAGATGTAACAAACATGAGAAAGGAAGTGTCTGAGACGCTATGCGTTCCGTGAACCGGAACCGGAAGTGCTACGATAATGCAAGAAGCTCCAACCTACGCATTTCATCAGAGTGACATCAGGAGCTGCGTCATCTTGCTACACTTTTCGGTTTAAATACAATATGGTTCAATATTGGAACCATAATCTGTCTTGTTTAAATTCACCAGACCTCCTCCCTTATTGGTTGGATGGAGAACTACATTATTTTTCTCTTCAATACTTTTGAGTGTTTTCCAAATATTTTTGTTCCTTGATTCGTCCAACTCCAACTGCTTGATAACTTCCGCCATGATTTTCTTAAATACGTCCAGACTTTCGCTGCCTGAGACCTTGGGATTAAAAGTAGAGTTATTGCTTAGCTTTATATGCTTAACTTTTGTATATCTCTGTGGTTGTTGTCCCTCTAATTTAAGTGCAAAAAACATCTTCATATTCAATTTTCTGATACATTTTTGTAGGTCAATATAAACTTCAAATTTGTCCAGGTCCTTATCCGGGGCGTATTTCAAGCCCAAATCTAAAATTCAAATTTCCTCTTGGGTAAAAACAACATTACTTAAATCAAAAATCCCAGCTCCTAATACTCTTCTTCTTTTTCTTCTTCCCTCCTCATTTTCCTCTGGTCCGTTTCCTCTTTCCCATCCCAGGTTCCTGGGAGGTTCCTCTGGTCCCATTCCCTGATTGTCCCTCCTTGGGTCCGACTCCTGAGCTGTTTCCCTGCAAGTCGGATATGCTGGTCTCAGGGGGTCCTATGCACCCTAAGTTCCTTGGGCACCCCACCCCCTGGTTGGTCTGGGTGGGCTATAACCTCCCTGGTTTCTTGGTGGTCTTCCCTTTGGTCCCTGGGTAAAACTCCTTCTGTAATTGGGTTCTCTATAGGGTGAATCTTGATATGTTTCTGCATATAGTAATGGTGAATACCTTTTGTAGGTATTAATATTACCTCTGGGTGTCCTAGGGGTTCTAGGTGTATGAGGTTCTTGTTGGTTCCCTTTTCTAGGGCTGTGGTTCCTATTAGTCTGATATTGTCTATTAGTTTGTTCTTTGACCCTATGCCTAGGTCCTGTATATGTGGTCTGTGGTGTGGTATCTAACCTCCATCCACTGTTCTTGTTCCTCTCTTTCTTCCAAGGGCTCCCTAGATTCATCAATTATAGAAGAATCAGTTATTTCCTCTTCTCCATATTCAGATTGCCCCTTGTATACCTGTTGGTTTTTGTAATCCAACACATCTCTGCAGAATTTTTTCTGTTTCTTATTCTGAATATCCTTATCATATTTTGGACAGCCTCCTGAGGGCTGTTCTCCCTATCTTTATACTCTCTGGATTCCACAAAAGGCAATAGCTGCTCCTTTTATTGTAGTATCGCTGATTCAATTCTCTTTAGTTTATGTTGCCTTCTTTTGAGTCAGTTGTAACCGGTCATTCACACATTGGTTGAAAAGCTTATAACACTCTTCCATAAGTGGTTTGTGATTGAAACCAGGGTTCCCCAACCCCCAGGCCACAGACCGGTATTGATCCTTGGACTGTTGATGGCCGGGACACGCAGCGGGAGATGAACACCGACTGCGGTCCCTGACAGGACTATCACAGACCGCAGTTGCTGCTCACCTCCTGCTGCATGGCTGTGTCACTGAGGCTTCTCAGGTCTCCCGTCCCACTGCTGATGTCATCCTATCAGCAGGGCAGGGGGCGGGAGGAGCTGCAAAGCAGGAGTCTTTCATTTTAACAAATGGGTAATCGGCGGGGGGGGGGAGGGGGGGAGACCCGGGAGAAGGCACGCGGCTGAAAACTGCCTCTACCCTGCCACAGGCAGGACTGTGCAGGGGAGGCAGAGACTGTAATGGGGCAGTGAGAGAGGAAAGGGGGGAGGGAAGCATAACTGCAAAGGGCACTGTGACAGGGGGGCTGTGACTGCAAGGGGCACTGTGATATAAAGGGGACTGCACTGTAAAAGGACACTGCAATTGTTACAATGTCCCTTTACAATGACAACCCCCTTTCTATCACAGTAGCCCCTTTAGAGTGCAGTCCCCGTTACATCACAGTGCCCCTTTACTGTGTAGTCCCCTTTACATCATTGTGCCCCTTTACAGTGCAGCCCCTGTTACATCACCACGCCCCTTTACAGTGCAGACCCCGTTACATTAATGTAAAGGGGACTGAACTGTAAATGGGCATGGTGATGTAAAGGGGGGCTGTGATGTGAAAGAGAATGGAGGACATTGAGGGATTGCTTTAAAGGGGAAACTGGGATGTAAAGGGGCACTGTTCACACTGTAAAGGTGGGTTATGGTGTGAAGGGGGCTAACGACAGACACCGTGATTGTCCAGTGACCCAACGCTCGCCCTCCCCCGGTCCCTGGAAAAATTGGCTTCCACAAAACTGGTCCCTGGTACCAAAAAGGTTGGGGACTGCTGATTTAAACCATCGTTAGGGGACAGATCCCATCTCAGTCTTCTCGGTGTAATCAATTCTAGTGTTGCAATATCCCGCACACCCTCAACTGTTTTTCCATGGTGTGTTTTAGCTGTTTGAATGAACTTTCCATGCCTTGTTTGCGTACTACATTTTTCTGGTTGAACACCTCCTGTACATTAACAGCTCTAAAAATATCCATTGCAACAGAACAGGTACTGCTATGAACACGAAATTAATTAAGAGAAATAGTTCTGCGCTATGGAAAAGAGTGTGGATGGATGTATATCGCAGCTGCCCCCACTCAGTCTCTTACCCTGAGGTAGAGTCTGAATACAGAATGTGAAATTGAGAGTGGATATAGCACTGTTTATTCAACTGCTCAGTGGGATAATACCTGTGGTGTGTTGTGACACTATCCCTTATTGTGCCAAAAAATAACTTAAATTATAATGAATCCAAATTGAATATCCCTATTAAATCTATATACAGATATTGTTCTCCCTTTACCCCCCCCCCCCCCAATTTGATAGTACATGCATGGAAGAAGAGGGTTTTTTCAGTATTTCAGAAGGTTCACATCAACTATATTATTTCACTTTCTGTATTCAGAATCTAACGCAGGTCTGCCACTAAATATCAGAGGAAACATGGCAGTTTTTCATATAGAAAACTGCCACAGATTCCTGCCGGATGTGAACTGTCGTATGGGATGTGAGCTGTCAGCAGTACTGCTCGGCGCTCACGTGACTGCCTGCTGTTCCCTCTCCCAATCTGACAGCTACAGCAGGAGGGGCTGAGAATCCCCCGCTGACTTCAGTCGGGAGAAGAGCGGTGAGAGGTCACATGAGCGCTGAGCGGCACTCTGAAATAAAGTACAGAACAGCATTTTTTTTGATAAAGCACACCCTCATAAGGTTATTTTGATACTTTGCCTGTGTAAGGCACAGGTTCACCCCAAGGAAGTCTCTTTCCATTGCCCAGTTGTGGCTAGTGACCATTGGGGGTTAACTTCTCGGTCATTGCTTCCTTTAGGCAGATGTGTATCCTCTGTTTATTAATCCAGAAGCTCTAGCGTCCAGATCCACTTTTTCTTAGTCATTTGAATAGGTTATAGTGCATACCTATAAGCAGGGAAGAGGTGTCTCTTTTCATGTTTAAGCCCACTCCCCTAGGGCAATGAGTGCTTCTGGGGTTTTTCGTCATCAGGCCTTTTGTATCTCAGATCCGTACAATTGCAAATTTGCTATCTCCACATACATTCTCTATGTATATGGCTATGTGTTTGCTTTGACAGATGCTACGTTTGGTTGAGGGATTCTGTAAGTGGCTCCTAAATGCCATTGATTTCCTTTTTGTCTTGGTATTCTCTTGTTGGGCTGGTTCATCTGCGTTTATGTTGGTATGCCCACCCCTCTACTTATGGATGCTCCTAAGTTGCTTAATTATCATCAAGCTGAGTCCCTTAATGGAGAAAATAGAATTTTAGTACTCCTAAGTCTTGCTCACAGGTCCTTCTCGTCATATGCTATTGTTTTCTCTTTGGACTGCCTGCTACATCTTAGCAGGTATGAGGAGGGAGGAGCTAGAAACTAAAGGGGCTGGCTTTAAGTTTTTTCATGTGGATAGTGTCCATTTCTCCAGTAGGCAGCAGTAAAACCCCATGTTGCTTAAATGTACACTCCAAGATAAGCAAATATTGCCTAAATACAAAGAGGCACATTTGAATCTTGCTGTGTTTTCTTCCAGGTCTGACCAGTAATCTAGAAGGAAGCTTCACCTCTCTTCAGGAGTTTCCTGTCATA
Source organism: Glandirana rugosa (assembly GCA_018402905.1). NCBI lineage: Eukaryota > Metazoa > Chordata > Amphibia > Anura > Ranidae > Glandirana > Glandirana rugosa. Next base: position 947,042 of record BLSH010218016.1, read on the forward strand.
AAGACCAGTCAGTGCTGCTGTGTATTCTTGTGCAGGGTGACTGGTTACCTCATCCTGTCATTTTCTGCAGGCAGCCTTTAGTGGGTGGGGCCTACTGTGTCCCTCCCATCACTCTGCTCCCTGTACAGCACAGTGATGGTGCCACTGCCACTTACCAGGTAAAAACTGGGTATGCAAAAGCATTTGGTGCACACAAAGGGAACTGTAGCATTTATGGCTTTTGAGCCATATATTTAAACAGATGTTTTTGTGCTTGGAATTTAGTTTAATTATCAGTAAGCTGTGTCCCTCAATAGACTCCAAGAAAATGATTTTGCTGGGAGTAAAAAAATCATATTTTTTTCTGCTGTGATCTGACTTCCTGTTAGAGGATGGCTATGTTCATTCTCCATGGTCTCACCGAATGTAGCCACCCTCTTTTGCTTGCTTCTGAGATGGGCTATGTGATGTGTAGTGTGCATAGAGCAGTGCATGTGACCAGGGGCGTTGCTAGGTGGGAAAAAGATCAGGGGCTTTAGCCCGAGAAAATGCGGCGCACGTGGTTTAAACAAAACAGTGGGCTTAAAGGGTCATGACTCAGAGGGGGCGTGGTTCGAGTCTGAGATGAATGAGGGATGGAGGAAGGAAGAAAGAAAGAAATAGGGAGGCAAGGAGAGAGAAGGAAGGAATGAGAGATGGAGGAACAGCAAGCCCAGATTCTACACCACCATAGAAATATGTGTATTCCAGAAAGTTTAACAATCAGCAGATAAGATACTCCAAACACCTGGTGTCACCAGGGTTTTTATGGTGTCAGGATGATTGAAGGGCATTACTTCTATTATTACATTATAATAAAAAATGAAATAGTTCAACTCATCATAATGCTGAATCAGTGGGAGCCCAGAGCGTGTCACTTGCCATGTCGCCTGCCACCAGATGCCATCAGGTGTCTCCAGCGGAGTCCCTCCTTCCATCAGGTGTCCCCAGCGGAGTCCCTCCTTCAATCTGGTGTCCCCAGCGGAGTCCCTCCTTCCAGCAGGTGTCCCCAGCGGAGTCTCCTTCCATCAGGTGACCCCAGCAGAGTCCCTACTTCCATCACAGGTGCCCCCCAGCCAGTGGAGTCCCCCTTCCATCACAGGTGCCCCCCAGCCAGCGGAGCCCCTCCGTCCATCACAGGTGCTTCCCAGCCAGCAGAGTCCCTCCATCCATCACAGGTGTCCCCCAGCCAGCAGAGTCCCTCCGTCCATTTCAGGTGCCCCCAGCCAGCAGAGTCCCTCCATCCATCACAGGTGTCCCCCAGCCAGTGGGGTCCCTCCTTTCATCACTGGTGCCCCCCAGCCAGCAGAGTCCCTCCGTCCATCACAGGTGTCCCTCAGCCAGTGGAGTCTCTCCTTCCATCACAGGTATCCCCCAGCCAGAGCAGTCCCTCCATTCATCACAGGTGTCCCCCAGTCAGTGGAGTCCCTCTTTCCATCACAGGTGCCCCCCAGCCAGTGGAGTCCCTCCTTCCATCACAGGTATCGCCCAGCCAGTGAAGTCCCTCTTTACATCAAAGGTGCCCCAAGCCAGCGGAGTCCCTCCGTCCATCACAGGTGTCCCCAGCGTAGTCACTCTCCACTGCCAAGAGGCAGAGCCAGCCGGGTGGCTGCCACTAGAAATGGAGCTGCCCCAACCCCCCGCCCCGTGGCTTGCTGTGGGAAAGGGGGCGGGGAGGTAGGCGGCAGCTCCATTTCTATTGGCAGCCACCCGGCCTCTTGTTTGTTCCCCTCGGCGAGAGCTGATGGCGGCTCTGGTGATTCTCCGGTCACTGGCCGGCGTTCGGGCTAATAATACATTTTTCAGGTCCCCAGAGACCCGGGACTTTTCGGGGGCCCACTCGGGGCTCCAGCCCCCCCCCCCCAACAGCCCCCCCGCTACCGACGCCTCTGCATGTGACTGCAACTAATGTGCATTGCTAATTACATAGGAAGTAAGGGAGAAAAGGAGAGGTTTGGGAGCGCATGGAGGACATTACAAGGAGGCAAAGAAACTCATCATTTTAGCAGTTCTAATGAATTACAATTTAAAGTGGTAATAAACCCCAAACCAAAAATGTACCAGCTTACCAATCATTAGATGTGGTGGCTGCATTCATTTTTTAGGCTTTTTCCCTCTGTTTTCACCTTGTGATCTGGCCGGTAACACACCTCCTGTATTAGAGTGTCCCCACTCTGGATGAAGGAGCAACAGAGAAACCTTTGGAGAGCAGCATTGTCAGTCTGGAGGGAGGAAAGTGTTAGATGCACTAGCAGATTTAAATACACTAAACAAACTGAAGTCAAACTCCAGCTAACACTTTATGAGCAGTTACAGCAACATTTTTTAATTTTGGAAAAAGATTTTACATAAATGAAAGCTGATCATTTTAAGCACCCCTGTCAATGGTAAATGGTTTGTCTTAACTCCTTAATTGCTACTTCTACAGGACAGCTTGTTCTGTTGAAAAACAACAGACTTACTGGCAGGATCGAACAACACACTCCTGCGCTAGTGTCAGCTGACTGCGTAGTGTCACAAGTGCCTGATCAAATCATTTTAGACACCCGTGTCAGTGGTAAATGGTTTGTCTTAACTGTTTAATCACTACTTCTGCAGGACAGCTTGTTCTGTTGATAAACAACAGACTTACTGGCAGGATCGAACAACACACTCCTGCGCTAGAGTCAGCTGACTGTGTAGTGTCACAGGTACCTGGTCAAATAATTTTAAGCACCCCTGTCAGTGATAAATGGCTTGTCTTAACCCCTTAATTGCTACTTCTGCAGGACAGCTTGTTCTGTTGAGAAACAACAGACTTACTGGCAGGATCGAACAACACACTCCTGCGGTAGAGTCAGCTTGACTGCGTCACAGGTGCCCAGCCAAATCATGGATAGTCTCATAGATGCCTTGCTGCCCTCTAGGACTTGGGTGGTCCTGACAGTGCTGTGAGGATAGAAAAAGAAAAAAGGGCGCACTGGCCTAGAGCATTATCCAACAGATTTATTAAAAGATATGAATAAAATCATAAAGATGTCTACTCACAAACATAAGTTAAAAACATGCTCATCAGGCCACATGTGTGGCTATCTCTCATCAGTTGCTGGAATCATCGAACCTGGGAGTGGGGGGTCCTGGATGAGACCCCTCAGGCTGACGCATTTCGAAGAACTGGCCTTCTTCTTCAGAGCCTAGCTTGAAATAGCTTAATTCACAGTACTTATACCATACAGACACATCCACGACGTAAGAGCCATGGCCCGTCCTATGGGATGGAATGAGGGAGGGCTAAGAGGTGAACTGAAGTGCACCAACCACATGAACACCACAAAAATACAAAAACACACACAAGGCATATATGCAACTACCAGGGAAGGACAAATGCACATGCTGCATTATGATACAGGACCCCTAACAGTCAATATCATCACATCTGTACTACACTCCAAACGCTAGCTGTGAGTGACCACATCATTAAATAGCAAAGAGCTAGGGGATCCAAAGATGTTAGCTGTATTGTGAACATGGTATCACTGTATGTGCACCTACCACAATGATGCAAGTGGCCCAACAGGGGGGAAGGAATGTGGAGCACTCATTTGCTGTGAGATCCGAGTGTGGGAGTCACCAGGGTGTTTGCTGGAATAACACAGCATGGTTCTGCTGTGTGGAACACATGCCTTGCCGAAAAACCCAGAAGTGGGACCGGAAATATGTTCCAGTAAACACTTGATGCTACTATGCATATCCTTCTCTGGTAGTTGCATATCTGCCTTGTGTGGGTTTTTGTATTTTTGTGGTGTTCATGTGGTTAGTGCATTGGTGCACTTCACTTCACCTCTTAGCCCTCCCTCATTCCATCCCATAGGACGGGCCATGGCTCTTACGTCGTGGGTGTGTCTGTAGGGTATAAGTACTGTGAATTAAGCCATTTCAAGCTAGGCTCTGAAGAAGAAGGCCAGTCCTTCGAAACGCGTCAGCCTGAGGGGTCTCATCCAGGACTCCCCACTCCCAGGTACAGTGATTCGAGCAACTGATGAGAGATAGCCACACATGTGGCCTAACGAGCGTATTTTTAACTTATGTTTGTGAGTAGACATCTTTATGATTTTATTCATAACTTTTAATAAATCTGTTGGATAATGCTCTAGGCCAGTGCACCCTCTTTTCTGTTTCTATCCTCACTGGCAGGATCACCAGATGAAAAAAGCATAAAAAGAAAACTAATACAGCCATCACATCTAAGAATTGGTAAGCTGCAATATAATAGATCAGGGTTTCTCAACCAGGGTTCCTCCAGAGGTTGCTAGGGGTTCCTTGAGAAATGGTAAATTTCTACCTCTCAGATAAATTCCCACTGACATCATTAGTCTTTTTAGCTATCTGTAAGGGGGTAATTCTTCCCACTGACCACAAGTGTAAGGAGCATTCTTCCCATCGACCATCACACTGATGTGCCATGAGTTGTAGATTTCCGGAGACCGGAGAATTATTTCAAGGGTTCCTTGTGTTGAAAAGGTTGAGAAAGGCTGAAATAGATGTTTGCTTATGGGTTTAATACCGCTTAAGATTCAAATACCTGTGTAAGCCCAATTGTGACTGCTTTACTTTAAGGCCTCATACACGCAGACATTTTTACCGCTGCGTTTTTCAGCGTTTTTGCAGCTCTCCATGTTATTCAATAGCCCCATACAAACACTGATGTTTTTGAGCTGTAGATGGCGTCGGCGTTCTTAAGCTGCAAATTGAATGCAGGACCGTTGATGCAAAACGCTGACGAAGTCGCCTTTTTGATGCCGATTTTTGCCTGCCGTCGGTCCTGACGCTTTGCTATTACGCCCGTGTGTATGAGGCCTAAATTCTTCACAATTGAAAATAAACCTTTTTATCGAGACATATGAGAGCGGCCATTACTAATATTCTTCTGAAAAACACTTGCCTGCTATGTTGGCTTCTGGATCACTAAGAAGAACAAATATACAGATGGTGAAAGTCAGAGTTTATTTAATATCAATATTAATACAGGAGTGCCAAAATGACAGCTAGGGAATTGTTCTAAAGAGATGTCAACAACAAGAAACTTTTATATTTCCTTCAGATAGGTTTAACCCCGTAGTAACTCCTGCAGCCCCTTAGTAAGGAAAGAAAGTGAATGTATGGCCTAATTTGGGAAGCGTTGCTACAAAAGACCATATATCCCTTAATTAAAAAAAAAAATACAGGGATTCCTGCTCCACCTCTGCTTTCCACTGCCAGAAATCCCTGTGACATTAGAAGGAGAGTAGTTCTGAGTGACAAATCTCTCTACCAAGAATACACTGAATACACAGTCTTGTGTTGATATCAGGTTGCAACCAATGTATAATAATGGAACAAGGGCCACGAAACATGGGACAGTGGATGCCATCTCACTTTACCAATTTTATGTCCTTTTAATACCTATTAAAAAAATAAATAAATAATAAGGTTTAAGGCTCCATGCACAATGGACGCTCTCTGGGCGTCGGATTATGAGGCAGGAGACGCTGATTAGAAAACGTGCTTTTAGCAGTGTTTTGTAAGCAGCGTTTATGTGCGTTTTATTGGTGTTGTTTTTGAGGTTTTTTTTTTTTTTTTTTTTTTTACTTCATTAGGTTCCATTGACTACAAAAAGCGTGGGATGCTGATAAACGGCCGTTTATGAGCATTTATCAGCATCCAGCGTTTTTTGTGGTCAGAAGAACGACTCCTGAACGCCAATTCAGGGCGTTCAGATAACAGCCCATAAACGTCCCTGCTGTTAAACGACAATAAACGTTCATGTGTGCATGGACACATAGGATAACATAAAGGGGCATGTATGGACTATTAAAAAAAAAAACCCGAATGACCATAAACGGTTGTTTATCAGCTTCAATGTGAATGGAGCCTTAAATTTTGTGTTACCTGCTCTTTAAGAATTCACTGACCTGCCGCGTGAATAGTGGCGGGGAGGCCTGAGTCCACGTGCCCCTTCTGTTATTTGCTCTACCCTTATAAAAGGGGGTTTTGTACCTGGGTCTGTTACAGTTAACTGGCATGAAATTGGCGAGCTCTCCTCCCTCCCTTTTACCCTGTCGCGGGCACTTTATGTGGTATGTCAACCTTGATTCAAGGGGGGCTTTGGTTATGATTATTCTTGATTATATTTCCCTTGAGTTCTGTGGCTAAGCAATATGTGTTTAATTGTATTTATATATTTCAGTGTTTATTTGAATTGAAAAAAGATTTGTTTATTCATCTTTAAACCAATAAACTGCTGCGGCCATTTCTATGCAAAAAAAATAATTTGTGTTTTTTTTTAAATTTATTCCAATTTATTAAATAATTGTTATATTCAAGGCAATATAATGGTGCATATATATTATTAAGTCTTGAGAATATACCATGTGGCCTTAGGATTCTTCAATATCTCTGGTTAGATTTACTTTGACCATGTTGGTCGGCTTTAATAAACCACATCCACGAAGTCCAGCTAGAAAAACTTGAGGCTTAGGGACATTGCTTGAATTGTCCTGTTTTGTCTGAGTGCTCACTTGCTTTGGAAGATACACCTGTGAAAAGTTCTCTCTTCTCATGTGGCTACTATGAGTCTGCATTGAATGTGTCACTTTCTTTCGCAAATTGGTCTGCAAGAAACAAAGTGTAAACGGTGTGGTCACAACAGCTTTTGAAGAAATGATATCCAAACTCTAGCCAGAAAAGTTGTATCTGTATCTGCTCATGTGAATACCCAACATATACTAGAAAATATGACTAGGAGGTATGGCTTCTCAGTTCATAGTGACAAAACTGCTTGCGTCATCCTGTATCTTGGCACACACAGATATTTGGTAATAAAACAAGGAGTCAGGAAGCACAGTAGTAAAGATGTTGTAAATGAACACACATCTATTGTTTGAATAATCTTGCATGCAACTACTGCTCTGATATAGCTGGATGAAACCTTGATTACGGTGTCCACCTTGAAAGAAATATACACTATATTACCAAATATAGCCTGCCTTTACACACGTGAACTTTAATGGCTTGCAGTCTTAGTCTGTAGAGTTCAATATTGAGTTGACCCACCCTTTGCAGCTATAACAGCTTCAACTCTTCTGGGAAGGCTTTTCACAAGATTTAGGAGTGTGTCTATGGGAATGTTTAACCATTCTTCCAGAAGAGCATTTGGGAGGTCAGGCACTGATGTAGACGAGAAGGCCTGGCTCACAGTCTCTGCTCTAATTCAGCCCAAAGGTGTTCTGTATGGTTGATGTCATGACTTTGTGCAGCCCAGTCGAGTTCCTCCACCCCAAACTTGTTAATCCATGTCTTTATAGACCTTGTTTGTGCACTGGTCCAAATCATTCGGTGGAAGGGGATTATGGTGTGGGGTCGTTTTTCAGGGGTTGGGCTTGACCCCTTAGTTCTAGTCAAGGGAACTCTTAAGGCATCAGTATGCCAAGACATTTTGGACAATTTCATGCTCCCAACTTTGTGGCAACAGTTTGGGGATGGCCCCTTCCTGTTCCAAAATGACTGGGCACCAGTGCACAAAGCAAGGTCCATAAACACATGGACGAGCGAGTTTGGGGTGGAGGAACTTGACTGGCCTGCACTGCAAGGTCTAAACTATGTTAGCGATTCCCCTGCTTGTAAGACTTGAAGCAACAATCTCAGAGTGTAGTCCCAATGTCTATGCAGATGGCCTATCCTGCCACCACCTAATAACTACACTCCCTTTTTCTCAATCAGCTCATCCCCCGCAGTTTACTGCCCTTTTGTATCATTTAACCCTCCCTCCTAAATTGTAAGCTTTAACGAGCAGGGTCCTCTGATTCCTCCTGTATTGAATTGTATTGTAATTGTACTGTCTGCCCTAATATTGTAAAGCGCTGCGCAAACTGTCGGCGCTATATAAATCCTGGTCTCTAACCTTATTATTGAACTTCCCGAAGATTTGAGTCTGTTACAGCACTGACAACTACGCCACACTAGGGCTCCTAGTTTCCAGATTGTGAATTGCTTAAAAGATTCTTAATAAAAATTTTCAGTGCCCAAGCTTCTAAACTTTTTGTTATACTAAATGTCCTCTTGTCTCTTGAGTAGCACACTTTCCTCCATTTACCCCGCTGAGGGACTGTTGGATGCATGGGAACTCTAACGTACTTCCCGTTTATACCGTCTCTCAGTACTTGCTTGTTTCTTATCCTTAGTTGCAGACTCTGACTTTAGAGCCAGGGTATCGTTAGGAATGCATAGACACCTGCAGCAGATCGCACACCCAGTGTGTTCTGGTGTGAACGAGCCCTAAGACTATGCAGAATAAAAAGATTGAAC
>BLSH010218016.1:968978-987830 GCA_018402905.1 Glandirana rugosa
TTTTTTTTTACTCTGAAATGTTACTGAAATTGACTTTTAGATCGATGGTTACGGTGATCGACATTCAAGAGGTATATAAGGTTTAGATAATTTCAGAGTGGGAGAAGAGGGTTGCATTGACAATCCAACACAATGGGCAGCACATTGAACACATTTTATAAGTGGTCAGAAACTTGTAAATAACTGATGAAAGAATAAAGTTACGGTAAAACCAGGAAGTTAATATCACCAACCATTCCCATTTTATAAAGGTGTATCCATATAAATGGCCCACCCTGTATCATAGGGCAATTCAAAACAGATTTCATAATTCTGGGAATAATTAGGGTTAGTGATAAATCCCCCTTCTGGTCTTTGCTAATGCCCAGGTTCTCCATACAGATCTATAAAAAATCCACCAGGAAGAGCAGAGTATGAAAGTTATCATGCAGCCTTTAATAGATTTGGAATATATGGAGAACTTACAGCTAGTGGCATTGGTAGCTAGATTTTCAGTTAAAGTCATTGTAAAGTCTCATTTTTTTTTCAATAAACATAACAAAAATGTAATACTTACCTGCTTTGTGCAGTTGGTTTTGCACAGAGCAGCCCAGGCCCTCCTCTTCTCGGGTCCCTCTTTGGCTCTCCTGGCCCCTCCCTCCCTTTGAGTGCCCCCACAACAAGCAGCTTGCAATGGGGGCACCCAAGCCGAGCTGCAGCTCTGTGTATCCATTCAAACAGGGAGCTGCAGTTCAGCCCCACCCCCTCTCTCTCCTCATTGGCTAACTGACTTTGATTGACAGCAGCGATAGCCAGTGGTGCCGCTGCTGGGTCTCAGCCAATTAGGAGGGGAGTCCAAGACAGCAGAGGCAGTCGTGGCCATCACTGGATCGAGAGGGGGCTCAGTTAAGTATTAGGGGGGGCTGCTACATACAGAAGGCTTTTTATCTTAATGCATAGAATGCATTAAAGAGGAAGTAAGCCCTGATGGGGTTTACTTCCTCTATATTCCCCTGGAAAGTAGAAGCATAATGGGCTACTATGCATCGCATAGTAGCCCATTATGTGTTGCTTACCTGCAAACGAAGCCTGCGATGTCCAGCGCTGTCCCCTGTGCAGGCAGCGTCCATCTTCAGCCCCTCTTCCTTCCAAGGCAGAGACTCCGGCTCTGTGACTGGCCGGAGTCACGTGACGTCACTCTCGCACATGTGCGCTGGAGCCACCAGTCACGGCACGAACGAAGTGAAGAAACAGCTCAGGGGGCCGTTTCTTCACTGCGCATGTGGCGAATGATGTCGGCAATGCAAGTACACTGTATATCTCCTGAACCGTGCAGGTTTGGGAGATATGCAGGGCATCTACAGGTAAGCCTTACTATAGGCTTACCTGTAGGTTAAAGTGATTGTCACGGGTTGACAACCACTTAAGATAAAAAATCTTCTGCCTTCACAACTCCTTTAGGCTCCCTGCCTATTATAGTTTTCCTGAGGGTGGGAAGAAAAATCTCTACTAAGGTCCGAAGGCCCAACAGGTAAATAAACCTTGTCATGCTTCACCTAAAATTAGATATCTGTGTCATTTGGAGTTTTTAAATTTTTCATCAAATCAATTCTGGTGGATTTAAGGGTAACTCCACTTTCATAGGAAAACATATAGCACATAAAAAATAAAGATCATATAACATATACTATTGCTACACAAACTATACTGCAAATTACTGTTATTAAAATTATCTTTCCTTTTCAATCTGCAACGTTGTAATTTTCTGTAAAATTAATTGCAATATGGCAACCTGGAGGTATACAGAAGTTCCCCAGAAATGCCATTTCCTGCTTGTGAGATTGGCTCACTGATCGTCCCAGAAGTCTGCACTTAGATACAAGTCAGATTTTAGGCATCCTCTGCAACAAAAGTTTCATTTTTGGTGAAATACTCCGAAAGGGTTAATTACTTCTAAAGGGTCGCAGGCACTGAAACCTTCTTCATTAGAACACCGCAAGTGCATCAGATGATTAGTAATGTAAAAGTCACTCCCATCAAGATTTACTCTGCAGACAACAAAAAGCTATTTCTTCAGAGCAAAAATAGTTAGGAATTTGCATCAAAGTATGTTAAAATCCATACAATGTACATTGATCATCCACAGGGGGTGTTTTTTTTCTCAACAAAAGTGGAGTTACTCTTTAAGCTGTTGTAGTCTTCATAACAGTATTTTATTGTGCTTTTTGCCTCAAGTACTCAAAGTATTGTACAAAAAAGTTAAAAAGTAAAACATTTTAAAAAGAAAAGGGCAATTAATTCCTAAGGCTTGAAAAATATGTAGGCCTTTAGGCTGTGTTACTGTAGAACTTCTAGCTAAATTGTGAATTTTGCCTTGCTGAGCATCTTACCCCTACAGATTCTAGATGGTCACTAGTCAATTATGGATGATCCAGCCAAATGAATGATCTTAATACGAAAGTCCATACTACAAATCATACACATTCCCATCAGGAATGTGCTAGTAAAAATGGAGACCGGAAGGGAAGCAGATATCTCTGCCAAGGCAGAGGGAACTGATCAATATCTGTACATCTTAAGGTGTTTATCCCATTATTTATTCATAGTGTACAACATAAATCTATAAGTACGAAATAGCCAGGTTTATCACATTAAAACTGTTCACACCTGGCAACAAGAGACCATCTTTTGTAGCAACAGTACAGCCACAAAATCCACGGTATTGAATTGGGAGCCGTTCATAATTAGCTGTGCTTTCTGGGAAATACCACTCCTGTGTTGGAAAATCTGATGGAGTTATATGAATGCCTAAGTAAAGAAATAAATTGTATTGTTAATAATTGAAATAAATAAAATAGCATTGTTATATACAGTGGCCATAGAACCTACCATAAGATTTTGTTTACAACTGGTTTGTCATAAATGGGATTTTGAAAATATATTTTATTTCTCTTGATATATCTATTAAAATGTAGTTATTTTTAAGTTCATTTTAAATATACAAAGCATACAACTAATAATCGACCTCCATTTGCTATTAGTCTCCCATCAACACTAGTTATACTGTATATAACAGATGAATTGCACTGAAAGGTGTTTGTTCTGTAGTACAAGCAAACATATCATTTTGTATATTATGAAAAAGCATTACATTTATTTTATCAAATTATTGCAGTGTGCATATCAAATATTATATTTATACAGAAAATGTTAGCTTGCCATATACAGTCATGTATTGATTTGAGTCGATACAACCTATTTAAATTATTGACTTTTTAAAAATATGCGAATAGGCAAACATATCTTCACTTAAGCCTCATGCACGCGGTTCGACGATCGTATACAACAGGTCATACGAATGACCGCTGTATGCTAATCCGACAGTTAGTACGTACAATTAGAACAGCCGAAGTACAACGGTCGTACAACAGGAGTTGTATGAGCAAACTAGAAAACTTTGGTAGTACCGACAAGCGGTTGTACGACCGTTGTATCGTGTGTACAGAGAAGTTGGTCCAACAAGTTGTACTGTGCAAAACACGCATGCTCAGAAGTCAGGAATGGGCAGACACAAATTACATGCACCTGGACTTTCTCTTTATACGTTCATAACACGTCACTACGTTCGGGTTGGTCGTACGATCGTGTAGTGCAGGGGTCCTCAAACTATGGCCCTCCAGTTGTTCAGGAACTACAATTCCCATCATGCCTAGTCATGTCTGTGAATGTCAGAGTTTTACAATGCCTCATGGGATGTGTTGTTCCGCAACAGCTGGAGGGCCGTAGTTTGAGGATGCCTGGTGTAGTGCATGCCAGTATGCGAGATACAACAGCCAACATACGATTTAGTCCGTTCAGTTGTACGACCGTCGAACCGTGTGTACAAGGCTTTAGACAGTGCCTACAGATAAAGGTGATAGATCTGAATAAAAACACAAGGCAAAAAAATTGCCCTTTCAATCATTTATTCACCAAAAATATTAACAGATATAATGGTGTACTTTGGAAATAATAATACCCTTGTCCTCAGATGCTGGTATTGCTCCCTTTAGCAAAATGATTTCTTGTTGATATTTTGCATACTTGCCTACCAGTCTTTGATATCATCATTTTTGACCACTATTTCACGCAAAATTCCTTAGGTGGGAGATGTTAATGGGCTTTCATGAGCTGCCCATTTCAATCCCCTGCCCCAACAACATTTTAGTAGGATTCAATTCATGTCTTTGACTAGGCCAATCCAAAACCCTCCATTTTTTTCTTTTTGACCTATTCTGTGTACTTCAGAATATTATTATGGCAAAATAATCAATTTCCAGTTCATCCTACAATTTTACACTGATGGCCTCACATTCTCATCAAGCACACTTTGATATAGTGCAAAATTCATGGTTGACTTAAAGGCTGCCACTGTCCAGGCCCTGAGACAGAAAAACAAACCCCAAACCATAACATTTCTACCACCACGCTTAATAGTTGAGCTTCTTCTCCTGCTATCGTTGGTTTGCACCAAACATGTTTACTGTAACTGTGGCAAGCCAACCCTATCTTTGAGCCAGCTCGCACTGTTCTAGAAGGCCTGGTCTTTTTCCTATATGTTCAACTGCAGTCTTGTACCAATATTCTTTTTCAACTGCAAGGGTTTGTTCTTTGTTTACTTCCTATGCAGGTTAGATTTGGTGCAATTTCTGATTGTACATAAATGCACTTTGCCACCAACTGTTGCAAGAGCTACAGTACCTGCAGATCCCACAAATTGACCTTTGGAGCATCAAATGATCAGCTCTTGGGCTTAATTTGCTAGGCTGGCCAGTCCTGGACAATTAAGCAGTTGTTTGAAATCAACACCATTTATAGACTATTTTTCTTACAGTGGATTGACTGATTATAAAATATTTTAGTGATCATTTTAAATCCCTTACCAGACTAATAGGCCTTAGATTGCTTAAGAGAACACCAGACCCGAGATATGTGATGTTTATATTACCAAGAACCAAAGTAATGTGTATGCAATTTGTTAATGATAATGAAAAAGGCAGTAAAATGGATCCCCTGCAGCCAGCAACAATAGACCCCATCCTAGCTGCAAATAGTTCTCCCCAGCAATAATAGATCCACCCAGCAATAATAGATCTCCCCCCAGCAACAATATATACCCCAGCAATAATAGATTCCACAACATTATACCCCCCAGCAGCCAGCATCACAGACCCTCTAGCACTAGGGTTGCCACATCATCCCTTTAATCCAGGACACATACTAATTACACAGGTTCTGTGGCTGATTAAGGTGGTAATTAAACTCACTTGGTACCTTATCTGCAATAAATTAGCCTCAGAACCTGTGTAATTGATATGTGTCTTGGATTAAAGGGATGATGTGGCAACCCTATCTAGCACCCCTTGCCATTACACACATTCAGTGCTGGAGGTGCCGGAACTGCGTTCCCCCTGAAAAATCACTGCTGTACAGTATATGTCAGAGATGATTACATTGCCCATCTTTCCCAGGGCCATCAGAGTATTTATTTGGTATCCCCAGCAAACTTTAAAATCCACCATAAAAAATAATGGCTGTCTCTTCAATTTGGTTTGCGTGTACACCAGGCACATCCATTTTCAAAGCTTGCTGGAAACACCAGAGAACAGAAGCAATATTCCAGCCCTGGAAAGGGGAGCTGATATATTCCACCATCTTAAGCTTGCATTAACAAAACTGCTGTGATGGGTAAATGGGAAAAAGGGTAGAGGGGTGCAATTCCCTGGAGTGAAATGCAGATCAAGGTAAATGTATGTTTATACACTAGGAGCAGATACTAAAATCTACTTAATGAACCCAGGCTTTTGTTTGAGCCACATTGCAGAAAGTACCCAATCATCTTAAAGTGAAAAATTCTTTACAGATAATCTTCTACCTTTCCATGAACCTAACACACCTAGGAGTTGGGAACCATAGCTCTCATCAATTTTTCCTAAAATCAGCCTTGGATAGCGCAAGCCCAGATTCTACAACAATCTTTTCAGGCAGAAGCAGGGATATATGATTTGTTTTGCTTTTTGACACATAGCATACCAAGTTAGTGCAAATCTGATAGGTACTCTTTAAATTGCCTACATTCATTTGTAAGCATGTTTTTATCTATTCAGTTTTTTAATTTTTTAGATTACCAGTGAGCTTAACTTTTCAAACTTGAAGCAAGGAAAATAAAGCTGTTTTCTTCAGCAATTAATCAGAGTTCATGTTATATTATCCAGGTGAATTTTAGAGAAAGCTGAGTATTGATTGATTGATTTTTCTCACCTTCACTTTCTTTATTCCTTTCCTCGTCAGTTTTTATTGTTAAATCACTTAATAATGGCTGGAGGATGTGATCAGGAAAAAGCTCTTCATGGAGTCCTAGAAAAGGCTGCAGGTTTGTAGTCATATTGCTAAGGACACTTAATAACACAATTTCATCCTGGAAGCTGTTCCACAGGTTAGATAGTGAAATAAAGAGTGGCTGAAAAAGACACATATAACCTTTATAGTCGAAGAGTGTATAAATAATTTAGTCTTGTTCCCTATTGTACATTGCAAAGAACAGGACTAGAGTTATACTAGGTTATAGAATAATACAGCATGAATAAACTGTTTCATGAGACCAGTTATCAGTTCTGATTTCAACATAGTGTTTCACAGATTCAGCCAGACTGCACATTTTGGAAATAAACTAATCAATAAACTCCATTTACCTATGTTAATGTGCTAGTGATACTAAACATATGTCTTGTGATTACTGCCAGTACACAAGTTAACAAACAAGCAAAAACAGGCACTTGCGTACAACCCATGTCTCCAACATTGGTCAGAGAGATTCCCAAACACGCTTCAAAATAACAGTACAGCTTATACTAGTAATAGGTAGTAATCCATTCTCAAATTGGAAGAAGTTGTTCCTGCCAACTGTTAAAACAATGGCCAGATGTCAATATTATTTCATCACATCTGACCAAAGACATGGCCATGTTTGCCTTGGCCTAAGGTAAGTTCAGTGCGAATTAGATGCACTTTCCTCACATTCTGTATATTACGTCCAGTTTTTTCTGTGGCAAAGTTGCTTACAGGGAAATTCACTTACTGTATATGTCACAGTTCTGCAAGACTTGACCAATCCAGGAAAGGTGTAAAATATTTTTTTACTCACCTTAAAATCCTTTTTCTTGGAGTCCATCGGTTGGGGCACAGCTTATTCACTCACTTACCTTAGTTCTAATGGTTCAATGCCCACAAGGTCCTTTGCTGACATCTTTTTCTGGGCTTCTTCCGGGTGACGGTATTCAACCAACTTGATTGGTCAGTGCAAGATGACATAACACCTGTGCATGTGCAGGAGTTCTATTATCTCAACACATAGGCTCAGTGCTGCAATGTATACTGAGCTGCTCAGTGTACATTATAAAGAAGACTGTGACCAGGCAGGTAGATTGTGTTTTTTATTTTAAGAGAATGCAAATAGATGCAACTCTATTTTGCTATAAACAGCTTTCCTGCATACACCACTTTAAAGTGGTATTAAACTTAATAACAAATGTTCTATATTGCAGCTGATCAATTCTTAGATGTGGTGACTATATCAGCTTCCTTGTTCCTTATGCTTTTAGTTCCTTTATTTTTATCTGTTTATCTGGCCATTAACGGCTAAGTTAACCTTTTCCAGAAAATACATCAGGGATTTGGGAAGGGGGGAGGGGGGTGTCCATAACTGGATTCTGAGAAAAGTTTCTGTATTGTCCACTGAGGAACACAGTGATGAAAAGATACAATTTAGGGACATCCAAAAGCTGTACAAACAGAGGTGCAGACCCACAAACGAAAAAAAACAGCCCACCATGGAAGAAAGGCAACTAATGTAATTGAAAAGCCATTTGCAGAACTTTTCAACCAAGGCTAACATCTGCTGAGGTAGACACATCAACTGTATGGAACTTAGAGACTAAGTAAGCAAAATTGAGCAAAACGTAGAAAGCGTGAGGAGGGGCAGGCTTTCAGTTTTGATGTGTCTTGTGTCCATTTCTCCTTTAGGCAGCAATATAACCTTATGTTGCTTAATTTCATCATGTTTGGTACTTCAATGGAAGATAAAGAAAATCAGACTATGCTGGGGTTAAAAGCAAGTGATAATGAGTGCAAATAACCATCAAAAGCTCTCAATACTGTTCCCAGAGATTTTCAGTAAGTTGGAAAATCTCTGTTCGGCAAAGGCCAGTTACCCTTTAAAAAAGACAACTTTGTACGGGTTTTCTCCAAGTTCTCCATTTTCTTCCACTTTGAGCCCCCCCGCCCCTACACATATGAACATAAAAGCATGTGTCAGGGTTGCCTATGCATGAAAATATTGATTGCAATACATATCTTAGGTATCACCACCTATGCCAGGGTGAGAGCGAAAATTTCTAGGACCAGACCTCCTCTGTAATGCTAAACAGATGACCTGTAGGGGGCTTTTAAAGCGTCGCCTATAAAGAATATGGGGTAGTAAAGTTTGTCACCATTTGATGGGCGCACGTAAATTTAATGTTTGACATGTTGGGTATCTATGTACTTGGTGCAACCTCATCTTTAATATTTTATCAAAAAATTAGTTTTGTTGGATGTTCATGGGTGGCTCTCCACCACCATGCAATTTCAGGTCTATTTTATATCCAACAGAAATTGGATACGTATTGCTATTTATTTGTTTCTGGCTGCTAAACAATGATAGGTAAGACCTGGAAGAAATCTACAGTCCTTTTCAAAGAAGTCAAGTAACATATGAATATAATGCTGGTCACAAGTCAAATTTCTTAAGATATGAGAACCATGGCTTATTTATGCTTTTTTGTCTTTACACTTTTTTAACCTAAGTTATTTAGAGCTTTTTACTTGATCAGTCACCCTGTGCCTATGGGGCATGCATTCTTCTGTGTTCCTTCCCTGCTACCTATCCCCTTGTTTTGTTCTTGTTTCTCAACCTACATCTGTCCGCTGGTAATTTACGTGATGCCTTTCCTCCTTCCCTCCCCTGCCTTCTCCTCCCTACCCTTCCTCACTCTCTTCTCTCCTCATACCCTATTCTGCCCTCCCCGTTTTCCTTTTCTGGACCTACGTTTTCAACCAGTGGTTTAGGTCACCTATGCATGACTACTGGCCCCCAAAGGAACCACTAGCATTATTTTCACATAGGTCCTGAATGTTTATAATGATGATATGATGCAAATGTTTTCTCATTTTTATCATTGTTGTTATATTCCAATAATAACGTGCGACATTGAAACATAATGTGATATTGACATCTGTCATTACTTACATAGACCTGTGCTGTGGGAACTGCAGCTTTTGACCGGACTGTATCCCTTAATTGTTCCATTTGTGCCCAGTACTGTTTATCAATTACATCAACTTGTTTGGCACATGTGATGATATCTGCCTAAACAAACAAAATAAACATACATCACTGTAGCATAATAAGTGACCATACACTAGTGCAGGGTTATGCAATTAGCGGACCTCCAGCTGTTGCAAAACTACAAGTCCCATTATGCCTCTACCTCTGGGTGTCATGCTTGTGGCTGTCAAAGTCTTGCTATGCCTCATGGGACTTGTAGTCCTGCAACATCTGGAGGTCCACTAATTGCATATCCCTGCACTAGTGCAATAATATGGTACATTTTATTGTTTCATAATTAGAACAGTGTGGTTTTTGTCAAAGATCTGTGCAAAGTGCATTCATTCACAGGAATCCATATTTCTGTGGTGTGAACGCAAATTAAAGCTGAAGTTTAGGTATGAACTATTTTTGCATAGTTGCATTGGTCTGGGTGGGCCAAGTGCGCAAGTGCCACACCTGGGTAATCCCCATGGAAGCTGGAAATCATTGTAGTAGGCACTGCTACTCATAGTTGTGCACAGCCAATTGCATTAGGGTGTGCACCACAAAGCGCAAACATACATGAGTGTGTGTGCGTATATATGTCAGAAGGCATAGGACGGTGCCAGTAGAGCAGAGATAGGTGTCAGTAGTTTATTTTTATTTTATTTGTTTTTTACAATTTTGTTTTTTTTTAATTATTTTTTTACAATTTATTTTAGGAGCTCTGCAAGGGGGCTTTGGTGAAATATCAGGGGTCTAAACAGACCCTTGATGTCTCACTTTTGAGACAGAGAAAGAGACTGAGGACAGAGATTCCCCAGTCCCTTTCTCTGCAGCCAGGCAGCAGGTAGAATCTGCACAGTACAGGGTGATTAGGGTGTGCCCGGGCACACCTTCCACCCTATGTGCGCACGCCTATGCTGCCACTACGGTGATCTCTGTCATTTTCTGAGACCTGTGCAGAGCTGCCTCACTGTTGCTTAGTGAACACAGAAGGCCACTTATTCAAAGAACAGATTGGACAAGGTGAAGATTGTGACATCACTGCCCTACCTTTCCACCTCATTCAATCAGAAAATGCTTTGAGAAAATGCAAAGTGTTTTCTGAATGATGCCCATGCAAGGGACCCGAAAGACAGCAGAGATCACTAGTAGCTTCCACAGGGATCCCACATGTATGGAACACGAATCCGTACAGGGGTCCAAGTTATCCCAATGTAACTCTGCAAAACAGTCCGTACCTAAACGTCAGCTTTAAAAAAAGCTTTTACTAAACCCACAACAGTAAAATCAGTCTGTACTGGCAGTAAAGCATGCTCACTGTGGAACCTAAGGGGTTAATCATCTGCATTGTATAAAAAGGCTGTTTGATCCTGAATGCACAGATCCTCCTCTTCTTCCACTGACTCCAAAACAGGCCTGGATAAGACGGAGTTAGTGGAGTCAGGGTGCACATGCTCAGTTTGGTGTATATTGCTAGATATTTATATTTTTCTTGGGAGAGTGAATATGATCAGCACAGGACCAATCAGTATTGTCCAGACAGGGGGTCAGGGGTCCTGGATCCTGATAGGAAAGCCAGTGCAGTGTGAAAACACCTCCTACAACCTTTAGTAACAAGACTGCTAGTGAGAAAAGGTATTTAGCAGTTTATATTTACTAAACTGATTGCATTTCCATGCTCTGTGTATTGTGGGAGACTAGATATAGTAAATGCATGGTCCTGGGTTTAGTAACACTTTAAAACAGACTGCTTTCTATGGGTTACTGTACTTTACACAAATATGTTATTTCAAAATAGATTTGTTTATAGAGAACACTGAGAAATTATACATTATGGCTGGGGTACAAGTATACCAGCAAGAATATTGCCTGACAGCCAGAAGCAGGTTTAATCCTACCTATCCTATATTTCTTTAGGTCAGAATAGTCCCCAACACACCAAGGCAATGTACCTGCATTGCAGCCCTTACCAATCCACTACCAACACACTACTGCATATTCCCATGCATTTTGTTCCCAAAAAGAGGTCAGGTGTGGGTTTGCCCATACTAAGATGCACTGACAGCTCCGTCCAAAATAATGGGCTGGCTAAATGCAATACACATTAACGTGTGTACTTCACACAGTGGATGTGTGAACCTGGCCTTAATACAGTATTACACCAAAAAACAAATATTTATCATATTGTGGCTTACCCATTCTGAGATTTGATGGCTGCACGATTTGCTTTTTAGGCTTTATTTCCTTTATTTTCACCTGGTGATCTAACCAGTAAGTCTGTTATTTTTTAACAGAATAAGCTGTCCTGCGGATGTAGCAGTTAGAAGGTTGAGAGAGACTATTTAACACTGACAGAGGTGCTTACAATGATCAGCCTTTATCCCAAAAGGAAAAACAACTGTTGCTGTAAGACCCCTTTCACACTGAGGCAGTTTTCAGGTGTTTGAAGCCCCGGAAGAAGTCCACATCGTGACGAACCCGGTCGGGCGGGAGTGCCATTTCCTAGCCATCGTGTGTTTTTAATGCTGTTTGGTGCCTTACTTTGTTCATCTAACTGTAAGTGCATTACTTCTTATTAAATCCACTATCTTAAACAGTATCGCACTATTGTGGCCTTTCATTTTTATATACTGGATATACCTGTGGGGCTGAACCAAATCCATCTGGAGTCTCACATCCAGGACGCTGGGATCATATTCCAGTTTGGAGCTTGAATGCCGGCTGCCCAGTGGAGGTTGTTTCCACACAAGTGTTCCAGGACCCCCGTAACAGGTGGTCATGGGGCTCTGGTAAGAGCATATCTTAATAGGTGGAGGCCGTGTTATCACATTGGTGGTGATATATGGTGGATGTTCTCTACAATCAATTATTCATTTTTCACATGGATTTTCACTAATTTATTGGACTGTCATATATATATATGTTCATCAAGATTTTTTTGTGAGATAGTTTTATGAGCGCAACATACTTTCTGTTTTATATATTGTATAAGTGATCAATCCCCACTTTATGTTTGCTGCTTACATATAGTCACGTTATTCAGTTTTAGCGCGGTAAATTTTTGTTTTTTATTGTTGTAGCTCTAGAAATAGGCTCTAAAATGCACCTG
This sequence comes from Glandirana rugosa, assembly GCA_018402905.1. Taxonomy (NCBI): domain Eukaryota; kingdom Metazoa; phylum Chordata; class Amphibia; order Anura; family Ranidae; genus Glandirana; species Glandirana rugosa. The sequence goes on from BLSH010218016.1 coordinate 981,458, forward strand.
AAAACTGCCTCCCATTCTAAGCAGTGTGTCTTTTCACACTGGGGCGGTGCGCTTGCGGGACATTACGAAAAGTCCTGCAAGCAGCATCTTTGGTGCGGGTTGGGAGTGCTGTAAATAGCGCTCCCAGAACGCCCCTGCCCATTGCGATGAATCGGCAGTGCTTCCAAAGCACCTGAAAAGTGCATAACGGGTCTTTTTTGTCTTTTTTTACCCAAATAAGCGCCCGAAAACCAGCGTAAAAGCGCACCAGTGTGAAAGGGGTCTGACTGCTTGTAAAGTGTTAGCAGGAATTTGGCTTCAATTTGTTGGTGTAACTAAATCCACTAGTAAATCTAACGCTCCGCTCCCCCTAGACAGAAAATGCTGCTGTCCAAAGGTGTAGGTACTGTAATACAGGAGTAGTTTTGTGAGGGATGTGCTCAGCGCTATCACAAAACACTAGCACATCCCTCACAAAACATTTCAAATAGTCACGGATTACTATTTCAAGCTACAGCAGCTGCCACAACACACAAATTCATTTTTATTTTTCATATACTAGCACATTAAAGTGGTAGCGTGGGAGTTACACATCATTCAAATACAGGAGTAGTGTTACTAGCCAGATCATCAGATGAAAACAAAGGGAAGAAAGACTAAAAGAGAGAACTAATGCTAACACTACATCTAATGACTGGCTAGCTGCAAGCTATTGCTTTTTTGGGTTTAATACTGCTTTAACAATAAATCAATCAATCTGATATGGCTTTTTAAAATTCTGCAATATAGCCACCAGTAGGGCCACCTTAAAGTGTTTGTTAACCCAAAAAAAATCAGATCCTGTTCCCTTAAAGCAGATTAAACAGCACAGTGCTTATCTGTGTAATCTGCCCCTCTCTAAAAAACCTGCCTGATCCTGCCACTTCCTGTGTCCCCTCTCTGCTTTGACCACAAAAATCAGGGCTGCTGAGCCCTGACCACCGTTGTCAGAGTATGTCCCTTCATCATCCGCAACCCTGCTCTGCTCTCATCTCTCCCCCTCACCCCCTCCTCCCTGCCTGTCAGCTCTGTGTCTCTGTCTCCAGCCCCCCCCCCCCACCTGATGCCGCTATTAGTAAAAAGCATAGCATACGAGGCTTGTAAATACAGATTTAGGGCGATCACGTGACTCTCGGCCAGTACATATACGATATACAGCAATATAATAAAACATTTTTTAATTAAAAGCAGTCCTTGAGCTCTGGTCAAGTAAGTTTGCCTAGGCTGAGAAAATGTCATTGGTCTGCTGAAGCCAAAAAAAAAACATTTACTCATTCTCAATCTCCATTTCCCCAGACTGCAACATCATAACGTTGTAGCAAGTCACAAAGTGAGAGACTAAAGCTGGGGGCTAATCTGCGTTAGACATTTATGAACATAGCCAATGACTATATCAGAATTTACGTGACTGTTTCATCTCTGAGCCAAATTTTCACTCTAGCAGATAGATGCTGATCTTGAAGGATGCCTAAAGAAGATTTTTTTTATTTTTATTTTCCCATGAAGTGGGGCTGTCTCTGCGTGGGGTAACTGCTCGTTTTTGTCCAGGGGGTTTTGCAGCAGAGATATACTTACCTAATCCGCCCATCCTCCGAGTGCAAGACTGGTCTCCTGCTGCCCCTGCCCCCCCCCCCACACGCTAGCGGTCTTGTGAATGGACTGTTCCTGACGTCATCACGCCCACAGACCGGCTCTGGACGTGAGGACAGCAGGAAAAGTCCACCACTGGAGTGTAGTTTTCCAAAGGATCGAAGGACTGGGTAAGTACAGCTTTTCCTTGCACCCCTATACGAAATGATCAATTAACCCATGCAGTGCGGTCAGAGCCCCATTGGAGAATACATTTTTTTCATGGAGTTATGCGTTATACAAAGATAGTGCTGTCCTGGGAAGAAAAGCAGATGAAGTCATTGTCAGAGAAAGTACTGTGATCTCTGTGATAGGAACTTAGCATGACAAAATGTAACTAAAGCTAGGTTTACTTTAATCAAAAAAATTAAAACAAATCTATGATACAAACCTCACTCTAGACCACACGCAGCACTTACCAAAATAATGTTTAAAAATGCCTCATGCTGTCTTGCATTGTAAAGTGCTTCTTTCATCTGGGTTAAACTGACCAGATTGTTTTTTGCCTGTTTTCCATACATCTCCTCCAAGATAGCTGTGTATTTGTATATCATCTCCCTAGAGGACTGGAGCTCAGAATCAATGTGCTTTGTTGTAGCTGGTATTGCCTCCTTCAGAACAACTGGTACTATTAAGGCAAAGAGTCAGTTTAATAATTAATAAAAATTCTGCACTCTAAATAATATCAAAAATATCCCACTAAGCAGCTGTATAATTATCAAAAAGATATAATAACATACATACAGTACATACAACACTCCCTTAAACATAACCCGTATCTTAATATTCTCCTAAATGTAAAAACTATAACCAATACAAATAAATGACTAACAAGTGTAGGTCATTTACAAAAATGAAAAACATAAAAAAAAAAATCAATGTATCCACAGTGAATAAATTCACCGTCCAAAAAAACCCAAAAACAAATACATTCCCTTACATATCCTCTCGTGTAAGAAACATGTGCAAGGGAAAACAACAATATACTTATAAAAAATTGGGGAAAATGGACGCCAGCCGCGGAAAAACGCTAAATGCAGCAAAACCGCATTTAAACGAGGTACCGTTCCTCTCCTGAAGAAGATTCTTAAGGAGAGGGAAGAGGGGTTTGTTTTGGAGTGGCAGGGAGAGTTGGAAGAGGTGGTGCTAAACCACCATGGTGACAATGGATAGTATACAATCAATGGGTACACTGGATACAATATAATGAATAGAATGGTATGATCACTAGATAAAATCAATGGATTGCCAATGGGGTGGTAGGGGCCACAAACAGTTAAAAGCAAACAAAATAATGAAAAGAATGATAAAAATCGATAGGTAGAAAAGTCCAAGGAGATCAATGTAGCAAAGTTCAAGGACTGTAGATAATGGCAGCCAGCCATCAGAGTAGAAGAAGACTTTGTGGATAGTGAGACAGAAAGGGAAAAAAAGCAGTGTTGATCCAAGTGCAGTATGAGCATAAAACAATTCATTCTGTTGGTTCACTTCTTCTTTTTTTTTTTTTAAATAATTAAAATGTTATACTTACCTCCTCTATGCAAGGGTTTTGCACAGAGTGGCCCTGCTTTTCTGGGGTCCCTCAGGCTCCTCCTCTTCTCGAGTGCCCCGTAAGGGAAGCGCTCTCCCTGGGGTCACTCATGCGGGCGCGCTCTTGTGTCCTGCTGCTGCGTCCATTGACACAGACAACAGAACTCGGCCCCGTCTCCTGCGCCACTGGACTTGATTGACAACAGTGGGAGCCAATGGCTCACCTGCTATCAATCTATCCAATCAGGACCTGAGACACCGGCTGGGGCTGCTAGGCTCGCCCCCGGCGCAGGAACAGGATCGGGCTCAGGTAAGTAAACCGGGGCTCTGGGGGGGCTGCTTCGACAAAAAAGGTTTTTCACCTTAATGCATAGAATGCATTAACCACTTCAGCCCCGGAAGGATTTCCCATGTTAGGACCAGAACAGTTTTCGCGATTCGGCACTGCGTTGCTTTAACTGATAATTTTGCGGTCGTGCAACGTTGTACCCAAATGAAATATGCGTCCTTTTTTCCCCACAAATAGAACTTTCTTTTGGTGGTATTTGATCACTTCTGCGTCATTTCTGATCATTGCTATGCAAAAAAAAAGTATTTCTTACTTTTTGCTAAAATACATATCCAAAAAAAAAATATAACAAAAATTTTTTTTCATCGGTTTTGGCCGATTTATATTCTTCTATTCTTCCTCATATTTTTGGTAAAAAAAAAAAAAAATCGCAATCGGCGTTTATTGATTGGTTTGCGCAAAAGTTGCCGCGTTTACGAGTCTTTTATATTTTACTAGTGATGGCGGCGATCTGCAATTTTTAGCGGTACTGCAATATTGCGGCGGACATGTCGGACCATTTTGATACTTTTTTGGGACCATTGGTATTTATACAGCGATCAGTGCTAGGAAAATGCATTGATTACTGTGTAAATGCCATTGGCAGTGAAGGGGTTAACCTGGAGGGGCGCTCTAAGGGTTAACTGTGTTCCCTCAGTGTGTTCTAACTGTGTGTGGGCTGGGCTGGCAGGGAGAGGGGAGTGATCACGGCTTCCATATATAGGAAGCCTGTGATCACAGCCCTTCCCCCTCTGTCAGAAGGGAGATCCGTGTTTACATACACGGACCTCCGTTCTCTCACTGCGGAGAAGCCATCGCGGGTAGCCGGTGGACATTGAGTCCGCCCTACTCGCTCCCTGGCCCCCCAGTGGGCGAACGCTCACAATACTCGTTCTCGCGGCTGCCGTCAGGTGACGGAGTTTTGCAATAACGAACCATGTTGCCGCCATCAAGCCACGGCGGGCGGTCAGCAACTGGTTAAGGTGAAAAACCGGGAGGGTTTACAACCCCTTTAACCTCCCCTAACCACAGCTGCTCCTAAATGCTGTTAAAAGCATATGTGTACATGAACGCGTACAGTAGGCTTCTATTGAGTTGAGTTTAGGGGTTTTGGCAAAAAAAAATCAGCAAAAGCTTTTAAACTCTTGTTTAGGAGCAACCTGTGTACATGAAGCCTATGAATGAACAAACTGGACAATGAGAAAGCAATACAGGAAAAGTATTGACTCTTGAACTTTGGTGTTGGTGAAGAATTCTAAAGCCTCATACACGCGGTTCGATGGTCATACGACCAAACGGCTCAAATCGTATGTTGGCTGTTGTATCTAGCATACTGACATGCACTACACAATCGTATGACCAAGCTGAACATAGTGAACGTATAAAGAGAACGTTCAGGTGCATGTAATTAGCGCCTGGCTATTCCTGACTTCTGAGCATGCGTGTTTTGCACAATACAACTTGTTGGACCAACTTTTCTGTACACACGATACAACGGTCGTAAGACCGCTTGTCGGTACTACCAAGTTTTCTAGTCTGCTCATACAACTTCTGTTGTATGACCGTCGTACATCGGCAGTTCTAATCGCGCGTACTAACGATCGATTTCACATACAATGGTCGTTCGTACTACCTGTTGTATACGACCGTCGAACCGTGTGTACGAGGCATAAGACTAATGTGGACAGCAAGGCAAACAAACAAATGGATCCTTCAACAAATTAAGCCCAACTTATCACTAGAAGCTCAGATGACTAGGGTGAAACTGTCTTATTTTGTTATAAGAAGAACCAACTCACTGGAAAAGACAAATTATGTTTGTAAAAATTGAAGGGAAAAAGAAAAAGAGGAAACCAGCAATAAGGTGAAACAAATTAAGAATATGCTCTTGTGAGCGGAACGTCTTACAATCAACATTGACTATTTTTAATCCTGATGCTGAGGGACACGGGCACAGCCCGCTGCTTTTTGGGCAGACAGATGTAAACTAACCTAGTAATTAGGTTCATTTGGCATATACTATTTATAAATTGGCACCTTTGCTGATCGGGGACCAAGCCACAGTGTTTTCTTTTTTTTTATTTGCTGTAATTTGCTCCATTTTCCTGATATATTATTAATCACAAACCTCAGTGCCTGAGATAAGTGCATTTCTGGAAGAACACCAGCAGTGACATTTGTTAATAAACCAAGCATAAGAACACAGCTGAAGCTAGTTTGTTGTGCATGTTAACGTCCATATAATTAAACAAATACATTTCTTGGTTTTAACAAAATAATTTCCTCTGCGAACCGCTGCGGGTGTCAACACAGTTAATGTTATTGACCATTAATGACACCCCAGATCGGTTCGCAGTGCGAACTGTGAAACGGTGCAGGAATCAGATTGCATAGGTGTTGAAAAAACCCATGCAATCCAATTCCAGTGCGGACCAAAAAAAGGGTCCTGCACCATTTTAGTGCGAATGCAATGCAAATTCAGCCATACAAACTGTATGGCTGAATTTGCATTGCACAGCAATGTGTTGTAAATCACATGCAATGTCTGGCATTGCATAAGTGCAAACTGAGCCTGAATGTGGTTATATTTAAATTGTTTACAGTGGAACCTTGGATTACAAGCATAATCTGTTCCAGGAGAATGCTTGTAATCCAAAGCACTCGTATATCAAAGCATGTTTCCCCATAGGAAACAATGGAAATTTAGTTAATTCGTTCCATAGTCATTGCTTGTCTATGCAGTACTGAATGTGGCCACAGTTCCAGGGGCACCTGCTGTATGCAATACCGCATGTGGGCAGGTTTGAGGGGGTGCTGGTGAGCCTCTAAGATGTCAGAATCACTCAGCAATGCTTGGAAAGTGTTTAC
>BLSH010218016.1:990416-1021365 GCA_018402905.1 Glandirana rugosa
GATGGAAACGAGTGGTCAGGTGGCACTGATGGGCACTGATGGATGGCACTGGTGGGCACTGGTGGGTGACGCGGATAGGCAGCACTGATCGGTGGCACTGATGGGCATTGATTTGTAGCACTGGTAGGGGGCACTGGTGAGCAAAGGTAGATGGCACTGTGGGCACTGGTAGATGGATCTGGTGGGTAATGATAGCTGGCACTGGCGTGCACAGGCGAGCAATCCGTGGCTCTCTGTGTGAGGGACCGATGTCTCTCTGACAGAAGCCGGTGAACGGCTTCTTTTTCCCCTCACGCTGTCAGCATGAGGGAAAAAAAAATACAGATCACCGGCTTCTGTTTACATCACGTGATCAGCTGTCATTGGCTGACAGCTGATCACGTAGTAAGGGGGTGGGACCGCCCCCTTACTCCGATCTGTGATCAGCCGAGTCTCATGGACTCATGATCACAGAGCACGCTGCATGCGACCCGCAGGGGGCGCGCAGCAGCTCGTGCACAGGAGGATGTCCATGGACGTCCGCCAGGCAATTGAGGTCCGCACTGTAGCCGTCTTTCAGCTATAGCGCGGATCTCAAGAGGTTAAATTGCATTTGAAAAACCACTGCATAAATACTCTGTGATATAAAAAAAAGCAAAACCCACAATTTTTTTTTTCTCTAGGGCCTCTGCTTTAAAAATGTATAATGTTTGGGGGTTTTAAGTAATTTTCCAGCAAAAAAAAAAAATATATTGATTTTTACATGTAACCAACAAGTGTCAGAAAAAGGCCTGGTCTTCAAGTGGTAATCAGGATAAAAAGGAACTTTGGCCACTAAATGGCACTTATAATCACACAAGATAATTTTACAAAAAAGAATATAGCCAGTTTTGTTGGAGCTAAGCGGATATGTGTCACATTCATTCAGCAAACTTTTTATACATAGACCCCTAAGATACAAGTAAAATTTTAGGCATACTCTGCAATAGGAATTTCATTTTTATTTAGATACTCCCTAAGGGTTAAATACTTCTAAAGGGATGCAGACACTGCAAATTACCTTGTTAGAATACTGAAAGTGCACCAGGTGGTTATAATCAACCCAACCTTACTATTTGGAGATCAGTTTGGAAAGAATATTGTGGCCCAAATAGCTTTTTCTTCAGAACAGAAACTGGTAGGAATCTGCTACAAAGTTTGATGAAAAAATGTGTGCAGCGTACACAGATCACCCAGTACGCATGTGCACTGGCAAAATTTTTTTTTTTTGGGTCATTCGTTATGATTGCAATTTGTAAATTGAAAATTCGTAAAAACATTCATAAATTCAAAAATACAAAAATACAAAAGAAAATTTGAAGATTTGAAAAAATGAAAATCGAAAATTCTAAATAATAACTAACTAATAATAATTATTCAATTTTAGGTATTGGAATTTCCTTTCAAATTTGGCTGTTAATGAATGTATACAAATTTATCCGAAGTTATGAATTATCCTAAATAATGAATGCCATATCTAACTGAATGGAAGGGAACAAATTAATAATACATAATAATAATAATAAAATATTTTTATTACTATTGTTATTTTTAATTTGTTACGTTACATTCGTTTAGATACGGCATTCATTATTTCGGATAATTCATAACTTCAGATAACTTTGTATTCGTTATGTTTGCTAATGGACAAATTTGAAAGGAAATTCCGATACCTATAATTTAATAGTTAGTAATAGTTAAGTTATTATTAGTTAGTTATTATTTCAGATTTTTGAATTTTCGGGTTTTGAATTTACAAATTTTTGCATTTTCGAATTTATGAATATTCAGAAGAATTCATTAAACGGGTTTTCGTTAATTCGGATATTTCTGAATTTGTCGAAATTCGTTAAAAAACGATTTGGAATGAAACAAATTGCACATGTCTATCACCCAGTGTCACGGCCAGGGGTCAGGCTCAGAGGCCAGTAACTATAGTAGTGGAAAGGCTCACTAGGAATCAGCAGGATAAATACTCAAGCAGGTCCCACTGGGACTGAGATCCTCAGGATGACCCCGCCAGGAGGGGAGAAAGCTAGGGTGACATAGCAATATAGCATATGGGAATCAAGCAGAAGCATAATTGGTAAAAAAAAGCCAAAGATCGGTAATGAGTGGTTGTAGGTTGGGATCAAGTGGAACCGTAGTCGAGGAACAATTCAAAGGTTGGTATGGTAATGAAGATACAGACAGCAGCAGGAGCGTAAACAGCAAGATGTTGGCTGGAGATGAGCACAACAATCTGGTAAACAGGAAGTGCAAAGGTGTGGCTTAAATAGGAAGTTAATGGAAGGAGCAAGGAGTTCAAGGTTCACCAGAAATAAGATAGAAAGTAAGGTTCCCCAAAGGATCCAGAAAGGAGCTGTCCAGAATCTCAAGTGGCTCAGTAGGAAGAGCTACTGCCAGACACAATAGAGATTAAGATTCTGACACCCAGAGTGTTTTGTTTTTTCTTAACAAAAGTGGAGTCACGAATGTTTTGCAAATACTCGCAACCTGTTCTTTCATTAGTATGTTAACATTGCAATGTAATTAAGCCGATGTGTGAAGGAGAGCCACATATATCACAGTCACAAAACATTTACATTAAACATCATCTCCTGAATACTTACAATCATCGATGCCCTCTCCACCTTTTCCAGAGTCTTTGTTAAACAAACGAATGCCAGTGACTATCATAGTGAGTTCCTTCAGTTGACGCTCTTTATCCCTCTTTGCTAAAGACAAAAAGGTGCCCAGCTCTGTGTGTGGGAAGATACTCTGAAGAGCAGCTAAAGAAACACAGGAATTCACATCATAAATAATAATACATTTATCATGATGCTTTTCCATTGACATTGGTCACATGTACTCCTGTTGGCTCTGTGGCAAACCAGCAGAACTAACAACTCAGTTAACACACTCATAAATATGTTTGTAAAAGCCTCCATACTATTATAAAATATAATACTGGATTTATAATTATTATGTTATCAAAAGCATCACTTACCAGGTCCCTGCGTTATTCGGGATACATCTTCATTTTAGCTTTTTATAAACCTGTTCATGTATCTTTTATTTTACTGACCTGTGGCTTCTCTAACAACTTTGATATCAGTCGGGGAGCCGAGGCCAGATCTGAGGAGTACATAGCTAACAATTTTGCGATACAGGCTTTCCAACTCTTCAGCTGTACGAGCTCGGCTGTCAGTGATCTCCCTGCTCACAGGTGCAAGTCGAGATTCCAGGACGTTATGGTGTTCATCCAAAAACTCCCCTACAAAATATAAAGTGTCTTTTTTTTAAGGCATGTTTTATTAAGTTTTGTTAACAAACCAGACAAGTGAGAAAAATATAGTCACTTCAGTCACCCTGTATTAACATTCAATACAGGATAATATTTATATGTTTTAGGTAATATCCTTCAGTCAAGATCTACCAAAGATATCATGGCATATCTTTTTTAATATGCATTGATTTTTAGGACAGTGCAATATATATATACAGTGCTCAACATGAGTACACCCCTTCCGGTCTGGCAACTTCTTCCAACACCACGTCCGGTGCGGCAATGCCCTACGTGTTACGTCATGTGACTTCATCAGGGTATAATTCCCTGATGAAGTCACGGGATGTGACGCAACGCGTAGGACATTGCCGCACTGGAAGTGATGTTGGAAGAAGTTTTTTCATCCTGTATCTGCAGTTACCAAGTCGTTATCTTCTTTTTGAATGTAAGAGTTACTATTTTAAATAAATGTTATTCATTTTAACTACTACACTATGAGAGGTTACTTTGCTTCACTCCATATAGGAATGCTGCGTTGTGGTCGAAGCCTTTAAGAGACCACAACAAAGAAATCTACCAACACTTGCAAAGACACTGGGAACACCAGGAACCAGGCCAGAAAAGGTGGTACATTGCCCTTAAAGCGGTAGTAAACCGCTGACAAAAAACCCTGCAAGAAAATAGCATAATATGCTAGTATGCATCGCATACTAGCACATTATATGAATTACTTACCTTAGAACGAAGCTCCCGCAGCATGCTGAGGGAGCTGACATGTTCCCTCTGCATTTCTTACGGGCTCCGGCGATGTGCGTGGGAGTCCTCCGTTCGGCAGGCTCCGGCACGATCCGCCAGACCTTCAGAGCGCATGCGCCGCTGACATCAGCGGTTGCATGCAGGGTAAATATCTCCTAAACCTGCACGGTTTAGGAGATATTAATTTTACCTACAGGTAAGTCTTCTTATAGGCTTACCTGTAGGTAGAAATGAGAAAGAGGGCTTTACAACCGCTTTAACATCTACAGGACTGGAGGAGCATCAGCCTGAGTGTCTGTGTAATCAAAAGCGCATTTGATTACTCACTAAGGTGAGAGTTCTATGAGCACAGAGGTGTCACAAGGAGGAAAATACACCACTAATAATATTGTATGTCACCTGAGAAGCACTTTATTTAGGAACTAGTGATTATCCAATCACATCACCGCAGGAATATGAACTGTCACTCACTTTGAGAGTCATTCACCTGCACTTGTTTATGGACTGCACTATAGTTATGCACTTTATATGTTATATTTTATACTGTCAGATATATGAAACTGTTTATTATTTGATGATACACATTTTACTTATAGAGTATGCGCAACATCATTTTTTACTATTACAACTTTTAATTGTTACCATAGAAAAATATCACTGTTGATAACAAGTCTCTTTGTGTGTACCTGTGTTTCCACATTAAGACTATACTTTTATCTGTAATCCTATAATGCATTTTTTAAAACAATACTGTTTCTTTTGCTTTTTAGCATTTCAGGACAGCTGATCTCCTCGAGCCTTTTTCAGCCAGTCTTCATTTATTTGCTTCACAGGCAGCTGCACATCATTATTCTTCATCATTATTATTATCATTATGCAGTCTCCACTAGGGTGACAGCACAGAAGCACACACTAAGACAATTGTAACCCAGATGGGTGGACTCCGCCAGCAGATCTGCCTGCTCAGCGGGGAATCTGTCCGCTGAACCTTGCTGAGCAGATGACAGGTCTGTGTCTGCTCCACTTATGCAGAGTGGGCATGGACACAGCCTGCTTTCCTCTATGGGCCTGTTTGTTTCCATTCAACTGTCATCTGATCCAACCTGCCAACGTATGGATCCCCCATCCGTCGGTTTTTAGCAGATAGGATTGGATGTACGTGGGTGCCAACAGACACATATGCATTGACGTCCGCCGCTTCATAGGGGGCAATGGCTGGTCTGATCGGGTCAGCTTACAAAGCTGACAGGTGGACCGAATTGGTCTGCCAGTGTGAAAGGGGTCTTACAGGAAGTGCCTGGATAAAGACCTTTGTAGCAGGATCATAAGGCAATATTTTAACAAAAGCTTGAAAGCATTTTTTTAAAAATGTCATTACCATGTTAAGATCTTTGGGTGTTGGACTACCATGCAAACAGCATTATATAGCTATATGGTTTGAGGCTATTCAATCTTATTTACGATAAAAAAAAAACATGTAGTGCATCATTACAGTGAAGCTGCCATCTACTTTAGCTGTAAATGTGTACTATATGGCAGGGAAAGTTTAATGCTTACCTCTACTTGTATAATTCATGTCAAAATACACTTGCATCTTTATTGTTTCTAGCGAAGGACTTCTTGTGTCCAGCAATCTGTCCACACAAAGCTTAAAAAAAAAAAAAACAGAACATATCCAACTAAATTTTAGCACAAAACACACAGTTTTCAGATATGTCTGAAAGGCTATTCCATATAAAACAAGACTCTGGGGATTTGGAGCACGTAATGGATTTTTATATTTCTCAAGAAACATAAAGTTAAAGATCTACATGCCAGAATTTTCAGACCTGTTACTTTGCTCTGACTTGCACTCTTCACGCTGTATTCTCACTGTGGAGCATGCATGTTTCTTCCTTTTGTGAATGACTTTTTGCCACTAACCATCCACTCATTCCACTGTTCTCGACTGCGATCTTTAACTACTTGCTTACTGGGCAATTAAACCCCCCTCCTGCCCAGAGCAATTTTTGGCTTTCAGCGCTGTCGTATTTTGAATGACAATTGCACGGTCGTGCGATGTTGTACCCAAACAAAATTTATATAATTTTTTTCCCCACAAATAGAGCTTTCTTTTGGTGGTATTTGATCACATCTGCGTCATTTCTGATCGCCGCTATAAACAAACAAAGAGAGACGATTTCGAAAAAAAGAACAATATTTTTTACTTTTTGCTATAATACAAATTAAAAAAATATATATTCATCGGGTTAGACCAATTTATATTCTTCTACATATTTTTGGTGAAAAAAAAAAAAAAAATCTCAATTGGCATATATTGATTGGTTTGCACAAAAGTTATCGCATCTACAAACTATGGGAATTGATTTATGGTGTTTTTATTTATTATTTATTTTTTACTAGTAATGTCGTGATCTGCGATTTTTATCGGGACTGCGATATTGGGGCGGACATGTCGGACATTTTTGACACTTTTTTGGGACCAATGACATTTATACAGCGATCAGAAATTTAAATGTCCACTGATTACTGTGTAAATGTCATTGGCAGGGAAAGGGTTAACCAGCAGGAGGCAGTGAAGGGGTTAACTGTGTTCCCTAGGTGTGTTCTAACTGGGGGGGGGGGGGCGGGGCTGACCAGGACAGAACAGATCTAACTGATTCCAGTGACAGGGATCAGTAGATCTGTCATGTCCCCTGTCACAGAAAGGGGAACCGCCGTGTTTACATCGACGGTTCCCTGTTCTGCAGCTCTGACCGACCTGTGGGCACGCCAGGAGCGCGCACAAGGGCAGGATGTCCATGGACGTCCACCTGGAAATTCAGATCCACGCTGGAGCCGTACTTCGGCTATAGCGTGGATCTGAAGGGGTTAAATGGCTTGTTTAGGCACACATCCAGTGGCTGTCCCAACGATGTCAATCCTGCAGGAATAACTGCCACACCTGTGTTTATTCTTGCCAGCCTTTTCTTTGTGCTGGTAGTTAAATGAGCCCTGAACATATCCCACACCAGTAGGCTATGTTCTCGACGAAGTCCACCTGATCGCCTACATACATTATCAAGCCATAGCTTTACCCATTCTTCATCCATCCAGCCTTTTTCAGTCACATGTACAAAAACTCCAACAGGGAACTTGATTTTCGGCATTGTTTTTCTTTCAAAAATAATCATTGGTCTTAGTTTGGCGCCATCAGCTGTACATGCTAGTACCGCTGTAAAACTGGACTTCTTATTGCCTGTTTTTTTTTTAATTAACACTGTTTTTGCACCTTTTTGATTGACAGTTTTATTTCCAACCATATCGAAATTCATAGGAGTTTCATCCATATTTCTGATATTACTTAACGCATAGCCATGTTCCTTGCGCTGCTGTATTACAGATCGATGGAAATTACTTACTTTGCCACCAAGATCTGCAGGTAATTTTTGTGCAAATGTGGTCTTTTGCCTCAGTACCAGATTGTGCCTTTCCAAGAACCTAGTACACCAGGATACAGTGGTCTTAAATCCTTTGCTGTAATCTGGGTTGGATTTGGCCCACTGAAGTGCAAACATAGGTATGTTGTTTTGTGTCACTACATAATCATTTTGATGATGCCCATGCCTCTTCTTAATGCACACTTACTCCTTGGCATACTCTTTAATGCATCTACATTTGCTTTTCAGTCTCAGACCTTCTTTTACTCCATATTGTCTTGCAGCAGCACAGTTATGTTCCTTACCACTTTCAGCTTGAAACTGGCTTCATATTTCCTTCTTCTTGCTGGACCCATGATGGGGTCTTGTCTACCAGCCATTTTGTTGTACACCCACTAATCTGTCAGCCCGCTGGATGTGCGGTAATACTGTATGTACGGTAGCTTTGGCATACCGTATACATACAGTATATCGTGCTGAGCCAATCATCATGGCAAGCAATGTATTCTATTAATGAATAGAAAGCCTGCTCGGATTGGCAGAGGTTTTAACAGCCCACCTCTCTGACTCAGCCAATCCTGAGTCAGTGAGGTGGGCTGTTACAACCTCTGCCAATCCGAGCAGGCTTTGTATTCATTAATAGAATATATTGCTCGCCGTGATTGGCTCAGCCGAAGCTACATACAGTATTACCACACATCCAGCAGGCAGACAGATTAGGGACGTTCGTTTTGGGCCAGCTTGGCTCAAACGAATTAAAGGTCCACATTGTATACCCTGCGTATAAGACGACTTCCACATTTCTGGGGAATGTTTTTAAGCATAAAAAGTAATCTTATACGCCAGCAAATACAGTATACACAAATGCTTTTCCTTTCATTTCTATTTTAAACTGTTGTTTTACAAGGTGAGGGTTTACAATCACTCCTGTTTAAATGTCTACCGAGTAAAGTTTGCAGAATTTGATAGACTACTTTTTATTTTGTGGTGAATCACAGTAATTTTATATGAAAACAGTCCAATGTTATTCCTAGCAGGCCATATGACTAAAGAACAAGGAGTACTTGTGGCAGCATTTCCAGAGCCTTTGACAAATGTTCATCAACTTCCTACATCCACATGCATGTTGTGACCTTAAATCCCAATGTTCTTGGAAATTTGTAGGTGTTCTTCACATGACTGAAGGGCTGTGCAAAGGGATAAATCAAACTGTGCAAATTGCTGAGAGCCCTAGAGATTTCATGCCTAGTTTTAAAATGATATAACCCCTGCTGGTGCTGCTTTCTACTGACTAGGTCAGTGTGGAAACAATTGGGAAAGCATCCATCAACTCAACATCAGCATTCCCACTGAAGCCTTGCGGCTATTCTTATATAAAAGCACCCCACAGATGCTGGTTAAGGATATGATGGCACCTAAATGACAAAAAAGAAATGGTTCCACACCGCCACCGCCCCCATCCCCAGAGTGCAGTCGGGACATCAAAGTCCCGCACTTACCCCAACTAGGAAGCGGGCGGACAGGCAGCAGTGTCTGGCAAGCGGGTGCTTTTTCCTTTTCCTTCTCTCTAGGAAGCGGGCAGGCAGCGGTGTCCAGCGAGCAGGTGCTTTCCTCTCTCCTTCCACCGTGCATCCCCCTCCTTCTCCTCCAAGGCGTCCAATAGGATCGACTGACTTGTCAGCCAATCTGGAAACCGGTAACAGGCTCCCGCTTCCTGATTGGCGGAGAGGCGATTTAGTGTTAGAAAAGCGAATATTAATACGCTTTTCTAACACATGAGTGGGCTCCGAGCGCAAGGCTCTGCACTCCGAGCCACTCTATTTTGAAGCCTATTAGAGCCTATGGCTTTAATCAAATGCTTCAAAAAAACACTCCCGCCACTGTAATTCAGGCGTCTGGAGTCCTGAAAGATGTCTGAATTGGGGGGTGGATAGATGGCCATGGATAGATTCATGCTATGCACAAATATATCTATTTAGCTTAGGGGGTGGCGAGGATAGAGAAGGTGGTAACCGTGCGCCCTTAATGGATGGACCACCCCTGGGTTCCACCCATCACTGTAGTACACATGAGAAAACAGCCCACACAATTTCTGTTGGCTTAAGCATTTTGCTTTGCACCTTTTATGAATCATTCCAGTGAGAGATGTGTAAGACATTAAATCAATGAAATGAGGCTGAAGGAAAGTACATTTTGTAGAGAAACCAGTATAATATTTTTTTAGCTATCTAACCAGCGCTGGAAAATGATCAAGGTCTCATTAAGGCTACTTTCGCACTGAGGGGCAGCCGCGGTCGTGGTAAAACCCCGCTAGTTTTAGTGGAGTTTTACCAGTGATATGGCTCCACTATGCGGGCAGGAGCGCCACGCTTTTAACCCCCCAAGGGATTAAAACGGGGTTAAAAGTCCCGGCGCTCAGCGCTACCGATGAGGTGTGCAGCCGCTTCGGAAGCGCTTGCCATTCATTTCAATGGCAGGGGCGGTAGAGGAGCGATATATTACCGCTCCCCTGACCGCCCCAAAGATGCTGCTTGCAGGACTTTTTGTAACGTCCTGCAAGCACACCGCCCCAGTGTGAAAGCACTCAGGGCTTTCACATTGGGGTGGATTGGGGGGGATTTTTGAGGCGCTTTACAGACGCTATTTTTAGCTAAATAGCGTCTGTAAAACGCCTCAGTGTGAAAGGGGCCTTACACTTGTGGTGAGGGGCAGTAACAACGTGCTATTTAGTTGCGTTTTTTCTGCTCCCAACCACTTAAAGTGGTTGTAAACCCTTACATATACCCAGTGAAGTGACTCTCCTCAGGTGATACACAGAGATGAAGAAGAGATGAAACATACTCCTACATACAGTGTATCCGTAAAGTATTCACAATGCTTCACTTTTTTCACATTTTGTTATGTTACAACCTTAATCCAAAATGGATTAAATTCATTATTTTCCTCAACATTCTACAAACAATACCCCATAATGACAATGTGAAAGAATTTTGTTTGAAATCTTTGCAAATGTATTAAAAATAAAAAACAAAAAATCACATGTACATAAGTATTCACAGCCTTTGCCATGACACTTAAAGTTTAGCTCAGGTGCATCATGTTTCCACTGATCATCCTTGAGATGTTTCTACAACTTGATTGGAGTCCACCTGTGGTAAATTCAGTTGATTGGACATGATTTGAAAAGGCACGCACCTGTCTATATAAGATAAGTCAGACCACAAACCAAGCCATGAAGTCCAAGGAATTGTCTGTAGACTTCAGAGACAGGATTGTATGGAGGCACAGATCTGAGGAAGGGTACAAAAAAAATTCTGCAGCATCCCAACGAGCACAGTGGCCTCCATCATCTGTAAAAAGAAGTTTGAAACCACCAGGACTCTTCCTAGAGTGTACTGCCCCGCCAAACTGAGCAATCAGGGGAGAAGGGCCTTAGTCAGGGAGGTGACCAAGAACCTGATGGTCACTTTGACAGAGCTCCAGTGTTTCTCTGTGGAGAGACGAGAACCTTCCAGAAAAACAACCATCTCTGCAGCACTCCACCAATCAGGCCTGTATGGTAGAGTGGCCAGACAGAAGTCACTCCTCAGTGACAGGCACATTACAGCTCATCTGGAGTTTGCCAAAAGTCACCTGAAGGACTCTCAGACCATGAAAAACACAATGTTCTGGTCTGATGAAATAAAGGTTGAACTCTTTGGACTGAATGGGCAAACGTCATGTCTTGAGGAAACCAGGCACCACTCATCACCTGGCCAGTACCATCCCTACAGTGAAGCATGGTGGTGGCAGCATGATGCTGTGGGGATGTTTTTCAGCAGCAGGAACGATGAATACAGCAATGTACAGAGACATCCTTAATTAAAAAAACCTGCTCCAGAGCACTCTGGACCTCAGACTGGGGCGAAGGTTAATTTTCCAACAGAACAACGACCCTAAGCACACAGCCAAGATAACAAAGGAGTGGCTATGGGACAACTCTGTAAATGTCCTTGAGTAGCCCAGCCAGAGCCCGGAATTGAACACGATTGAACATCTCTGGAGGGATCTGAAAATGGCTGTGCACTGACACTCCCCATCCAACCCGATGGAGCTTAAGAGGTCCTGCAAAGAAGAATGGGAGAAACTGCCCAAAAATAGGTGTGCCAAGCTTGTAGCATCATACTCAAAAATACTTGAGGCTGTAATTGGTGCCAAAGGTGCTTCAACAAAGTATTGAGTAAAGGCTGTAAATACTTATGTACATGTGATTTTTTTCCATTTTTAATGTTAGATATATTTGCAAAGGTTTCAAACAAACTTCTTTCACGTTGTCATTATGGGGTATTTGTTTGTAGAATTTTGAGGAAAATAATGAATGTAATCCATTTTGAAATAAGGCTGTAACATAACAAAATGTGGAAAAAGTGAAGCGCTGTGAATATTTTCCGGATGCACTGTAAGTTGTACCTGTTTATGCACAGTCTTCTCTAACTGTTTATCCACAGTCTTCTTTTCTCTACATCCATTCAAAGTCTAGAATTCATAAAGCTTGTCTAAACTTTCAGAAAAAAAGAGGGCAGAGAGCTGAAATTACACTCTGCAGAGCTCAGCGAGGAGAGCTCTAAAGCCTCGTACACACGGGACGACGATCGTATGTACGATCGTCGCAAATCGTATGGTGGATAATGTAACTTGCATACTGACTGCATTACACGATCGTACGAGCACAGAAAGAACGTTCAGGTGCATGTAATTAGCATCCGGCTGTTCCTGACTTCTAAGCATGCGTGTTTTGCACAATACAACTTGGTTGTACCAACTGCTCTGTACACACGATACAATGGTCGTATGAGCGCTTGTTGGTATGACCAAGTTTTCTTATACCGTCGTATGTTCCACTGTTCTAATCGCGCATACTAACGATCGATATCGCATACAAAGGTCGTTAGTACGACCTGTTGTATACAATCGTCGTCCCGTGTGTACGAGGCTTAAGAGTTGATAGGAGGGAAGGAACAAACCCCTTCACACAACTCACAGAAACAGAGTTGAGGCTGTCAATCAGCTGGAGCTCACTTCCCATCACTATTTTTCTCTTGCTGTCAGTAAAGTTTGTCAGAAACTATTCATGCTGATAGCAGAGGAACGAAGCAGCAGACAGAAATGACACTTAGGAGTGGATTTACTAAAACTGGAGAGTGCAAAATCTGGTGCAGCTCTGCATTGTAGCTAATCAGCTTCTAACTTCAGCTTGTTTAATTAAGCTTTTACTGGAAGCTGATTGGTTACTTTCTCTTAGAGGGTGGCTATGTTCCTTCTCCATGGTCTCACTGAATGTATGAACTAAAGGCCCATACACACAATGAGAATTTTGGCTGGGAATTTACGTTCGATGGCCGATCGTCCGAAATTCCTACCGTTAGAATGCTCCTTTCGACAACGGATTTTGATTTTTCGTAAGACAAAAGCTGGTTGTGCAGGCTATAAAAAATTTTTCGTACGGAAACTCAACGTCCGTCTTTTGTAATAGTTGTCTATGAGGCCCTGAGTTCTTGCAGGTGGCATAGCTGCCCATTCGTCTTGACAAAATGCCTCCAGGTCAAGCAGGAGGGTCAACTTGGCCTTGTGCTTAGGGTCATTGTCATGCTGAAAAGTCCAAGAGCGTCCTATACGCAGCTTTCATGCAGAAGAAAGCAAAATGTCTGCCAGTATTTTCTGATAATATACTGCATTCATCTCACCATCAATTTTCACAGGATTACCCGTGCCTTTAGAGCTCACACCCCCCCAAAACATCAGTGAGCCACCACCATGCTTCACAGTGGGGATGGTATTCTTGTTGTTATAGGCCTTGTTGACCCTTATCCAAAATTAGTGCTTATGTTTGTGACATAAAGCTCTATTTTGTTCTCATCACTCCAGATTACAGTGTGTCAAGGTGTTGCCAGGCATATTGTAATCAGGCTTTTTTGTGATATTGCTGCAGTAAAGGCTTCTTTCTGGCAACTTGACTATGCAGCTCATTTTTGTTCAAGTATCGTCATACTGTGCTCCTTAAAACAACCATCTTTTTCCAGAGCAACCTGTATTTCTCCTGAGGTTACCTGTGGATTTTTCTTTGTATCCCGAACAATTCTTCTGGCAGTCATTCTTGGCCTACCTGACCTTGGCTTGGTATCAAGAGATCCCCAAATTTTCCACTTCTTAATAAGTGATTGAACAGTACTGAATGGCCTATTCAAGGCTTTGGATATCTTTTTAGATCCTTTTCCATCTTTATTAAGTTTCATTACCTTGTTACGCAGGTCTTTTAACAGTTCTTTTCTGTCCCCATGGCTCAGCATCTAGCTTGCTCAGTGCATCCACGTGAGAATGAACATACTCATTAACTATTTATACACAGACATTAATTGCAATTAAAAAAAGCAACAGATGTGGGAAATTAACCTTTAATTGCCATTTTAACCTGTGTGTGACCTTGTGTGTCTGTACCAAGGCCAAACATTCCAGGGTATGTAAACTTTTGATCAGAGTCATTTGCGTGATTTCTGTTATGGTTATGATTTAAAAAGTTATAGCCAAACAACCATGTGATAATAAGTTGCTTCATACGATCACTGTCCTTAAATAAAAGACAGTTTTTTGGTGTGATCAGTCATATTTTCAATATTAATACCAAAACCACAACATAATTCCTCTGACCAAAGACATACAGGGTACCTGAAGGGTAAGAATATATATAACTGCTACAGTTGCTACCTTAATGAGCTTCTGTACATCATTCTTTGTGAGGACTCGATCCACATTAAAGCCATTTCTTGAGTCTAATACTATAGCCTTTACCTAAAGAATTTCAAAAACAAACACAAAAAAATAAAATGAGGTAACAGAGAGCAACAGTTGTAAACACAATACCAAACATAAGCTCTAGATGTATACTGGCAATGTACTAATGGCACTGGTTGGATGACAGGGGTGATTAGGAGGCCAATCAAGGGGTTAATTGTTTAACTAACAAGTGAATGCAAGTGTATGTGTGCTGCTGTTACTCACCAATATGTCTGGGTTTCTCTCCTTGCTTTTATTTCTGAATGGCAGGGTGAAATCAAGCTAGAGCCTGTGTTTACAAAAACAGAGATCTGTGCAGGGATTTGCCAGAGACGATCAGCTGGTATACAGTCTAAATCAGGGGTCTCCAAAATTTTCAAACAAAGGGCCAATTTACTGTCCTGCAAACTTTAGGGGGGGGGGGGGGGGTCGTCGGACTGTGGCCATTGGTAGTAGAAAATGCATTAGTGGGAGTAAACAAATGTTCCATTTTTGGTGTCAGTGAGAGGAATTGTGCCCCATCGTTGGTGTCACTGGGAGAAACTTTGCCCATCTTTGGTGTCAGTGGGGGGAATTATGCCCCATTGGTGTCAGAGGATGAAATATATCCCCAACGGGCATACTATTATGCTGCATAGTTGACCCAACTCCCTAAGTACCATGCCACTAAGGAAGTCCCTCTGTGGGTGGCCCTGGAATCTATTGATTGCGACCCTCTATCTGTGGCCAACCTTTTATTGCTAGCACCACTCTCTCCTCATATGAGACAGGCTCAAAACATGTTACGGTCTACAATCTAACCATAAGTTCATGCTCTCCTTCTTTCGAAACCCGGCATTTTACCTGGCTTGGTCATCTCCATCCTCTTTCTTGACATGGTCCATAGCAGTCTTGACCAGCACCCACAAATTCATAATAGCTGGGAAAATAATTCCATTCTCATCTCTCTGCGAGACACATAGTATTCCCACATCGGAACTCTTCCGCTATATTTAACTCAAACACTTTTTAACTCCCCTAATCCTATCTGATTACGCTGCCCCGCAGTTTTCCCACTTTAAGCACACCTGCAAATCTGACCCCCAAAGGAGAGGGCTTATCTAAACAACTCTTAACTGCTAACCCCTAGTCCTAGGTTGCTAAATGGGAGAGGGACCTCGGCCTCACTCTACAACCCACTGACTGAACTCACATATGAGAAGCAACTAAGTCGGCCTCACAAAACATTGTCGCACTAGAACCCAACTATAAAGTCCTCACCAGGTGGTATTTGGTCTTCACCAGGATATCTAAATTTCTACCACAATACCCCTTCCAATGCTTCCGGGGCGGTGACTCGCCGGGTACACACTTATATATATGGTGGGAATAACCCACTGGTTCAAGCCTTCTGGTCTGACATCTTTTGCATCCTTTCTAAATTGTTTGACACATTGCTCCAGAACCTACATTGGCGCTCCTAAACATGAAACCACCAACCATTACCCACTGACAGTTCAAATTGTGCCTAAAGGTTACAACAGCAGCTAAGCAAACTATAGTGAGAGCCTGGAAAACCCCCACCCTCTGTGTTCTAGCGGCCCAAAACAGAATTACGCAAGCTATGATTCATGCCAAAATAGAAGCTGTTCTGTTGGATATGATCCCTAAACATGAAAAATCCTGGAGTCCTTGGGCTGAACATTTTTTGCCACCCAACTTTGACAATACTCTTCTACTTCCATAGATGCTCCCACGTATGAGTGAGGAGCAATGTACACAACACCCCCTAGATGACCCAGTCTCCCCTGGGGATTGCTACCCCCTTCCCTTTCCGTTCTTCCCTGTCGCAATTCTCTACCTTTACTCCTCTCCTCTGTACCTAATATCCTCTCACATGTCTCTCTCCACACTTGTGGTTTATTTAACAATAATATATCTCAGACCCAATCATCCCCTGGACCCCCATCTACTATACCAGTGTTCCCCAACCCTGTCCTCAAGGCCCACCAACAGGTCATGTTTTCAGGATTTCCATTATTTTGCACAGGTGATTTGATCAGTTTCACTGCCTTAGTAATTACCACAGCTGATTCATCTGAGGGAAACCCTGAAAACATGACCTGTTGGTGGGCCTTGAGGACTGGGTTGGAGAACACTGTACTATACAACACAAGCCCACCCCGACACTCAGGCCCCATTCACACCTGAGCGTTTGTAGCTTGAAGCCTGAAGCTAGAAAACGCTGGAGGGGAAAAAAATCAATGATTCTCTATGGAGATGGTTCACATCTCCACTCCAAAACGCCTGAAGCCAAACGCCTGAAGCTCAAACAAGTTCCGGCGGTATTTTTTTGGGCAGATTTGGGCGTTTTTCTGCTTTTTACATTTGTGACCCTTTTGACCTGTACAAAAACGCGGCAAAATCGCGGTAAACATCACGTAAAAACGACACGCTCAGGTGTGAATGCAGTCTTAGGACAGGAAACAGCCAACATATACCCTTTTCAACCTCACTCCCCAGGCCTACACATATTGCTGTTCAAATTGATTATGTGACAAGATGGTTTTCTCTTCGGTTTAAAGAAGGATGATTGTACCCATCTTTTTATGCCAACAATTTCTCTGTGACATGTTAATTGTATTTTGATTGTACCCATTTTCTTATACCACAAATTTTCCTGTGACATGTTCTTTGTATTTTTTTTTGTCTTCAATAATACTTTAACAAGAAATATTGCCCCAAAGTCCAGGTAAAAGCAAACAAAGGGCCACATTCAGCCCCCAGGCTGCAGTTTGGGGACCTCTGGTCTAAATGATTGACTGTAACCTACTGACAGACTCGTGTGGTGTCCAATCACAGCACATGTTGACAGGGGGCTCGCGCATGCTCGACCAAAAACTAAGAAGTACACCGCAACAAACGGGTAAGTCGCAGTGCATGGCTGTGCTGCCCGCTCACAGTAAATGTACTGTGAGCAGGCAGTAAGTGGTTAATCTATTAATACATTGCACACTGCTATTTAACATTGTTAATATGTATACAGGAGGGAAGATCAGAGGAAAGTCATCAGTGCTTCATTGCCCAATCACAGTGGATCCTGGACAGTACTGTTTTTCTGGTGATCTCTGACAAGTGTGCATAAATCACAAGACAGGCAGAACAAGGACATGAATCCTTTGGCTGGTTAAAAAAAAGATCACAGGACGTATTCAATACATATTTTACCCACTCTATATGTATTTCAACTGTGCATTTAGCTGTTTGCTTGGAGTTCCACTTTAATTGTGCAAAATAAAAAATTTTGTCAAAATGAAGTTATTTTGACTGCAGAAACAAAACACGGGTAATGGGGTATAGCTTACCACAAATGCTACCATGGTTTCAGATACAGTGTGCCCCTTTTCTGCACATTCTTGAGCAATTTCCCGTATAATATTTTTTATCACACTTTCAGCCTGAGTATGCGACATTCTGAGAAGAAAAACAAATAGTTTAATAACTAGATCAGAGTCAATAAAAATGCCATATTTTATATCATAATAATTAAATTAAGATAGCTGGTGGGAAACAAATGAAGTTTAGAGCCAAACTGAAAAAGGTAAAAAATAAATCAAACAGGGTTGACAGTTGACACTAAATCATAAAAAAGATGGTAAAATAGTGTGATGCCGACAGAGGCAAGCCCCTTTTTTACTATATGCATTACAAAAGAATTATGACACATTACAAGAGATCCTAGGGGTCACCAACATGTCCAAATAGAGTGTTAGAAGCCACTAGTCAACAAAGGTTCATGTGCAAAAGCAATTCTTGGGTCCAGGTCCTACATTCCATTACTACCCAAGTACAAACACATATTCGCTGTGCATAGATATACTGTATGCAGATAAAGTGTAGCCCTGTAATGCACTGGCGGTAATGTTAAACTTAACTGCTTGCATAAATGCTACTAGATTTATTGGAGAAAGACTTTTAGCTACTTCAAGCTGGAAGATCCTTTAATAAGACAAACATCGTTATTCAAGTTCATTAACAAATACAAAAAGGCCAAAAAGCTGTCCCTGTAAAAGCATAGAAAAAAATACCTCTCCCGCTGCTCATGCCACAAACACTTCTCCCTTGAAGAGCAATGCTCCTCTAAATTCCCTCAGAACCCAACAACTGGGAGCATCAATGTCCTGGTTGCCATGTACTTAGTTGTTCCTCCTGCCAAATTCGTCCAGTATTGACTCACTTATATATGCTCCCGTTATACAAATATTTATATGAGGTGGGGAATATGATGGGAACCTCAGCTTACCAATTCAAGACTACATATTATGTTATGTAATAAGCAAAACAGCAGGGTATCTAAGGCTGGGTTCACACTATCCGACAAAAAAACGGTCCGACTTTGATCCTACTTTGCTGTGCGATTTACGGTCCAACATAGGGTCAAAGTCGGACCGTTTGTGAACAGGGATCTGACTTTGATCCCGACAATGCCAGGCACCTTGTGCTCTGGGGATCTTGAGGGGAAACTCCACGCCATATTTAAAAAAAAACTGGCATGGGGTCCCCCTCCAGGAGCATACCAGGCTCTTTGGTCTGGTATGGGTTTTAAGGGGAACCCCCATGCCGAAGAAACGGCGTGGGGTTCCCCCCAGAATCCATACCAGACCCTTATCCGAGCACGCAGCCCGGCAGGCCAGGAAAAGGGGTGGGGACGAGCGAGCGCCCCCCCCCCCGGACCATACCAGGCCGCGTGCCCTCAAAATGGGGAGTATGGGTGCTTTGGGGCAGGGGGGGCTCTGCGCCCCCCACCCCAAAGTACCTTGTCCCCATGTTGATGAGGACAAGGGCCTCTTCCCGACAACCCTGGCTGGTGGTTGTCGGGGTCTGCGGGTGGGGACTTATCGGAATCTGGAAGCCCCCTTTAACAAGGGGGCCCCCAGATGCCGGCCCCCCACCCTATGTAAATGAGTATGGGGTACATCGTACCCCTACCCATTTACCTGGAAAGAACGTGTACAAAAAAAACACACTACACAGCATTTTAAAATATTTTATTAAATCAACTCCGGGGGTCTTCTCCCCTCTCCGGTGTCTTGTTTCTTCGGCTCTTTTGCGGGGTCTTCCATCTTCTGAGGGGTCTTCTTTCTTCTCCTTCTCTGCGTCATCTTCTGCTCTTTTGCCGGTCTTCTCCGCTGTCCTCTTCCCTCTGTTCTTCCTCTCTTCTTCTTCCCATGTTGACACGACGCGATCTCCTTCACAAATGCCCTCTCCGCTGTGTGCTGTGCCTTATATTGGCATGGGGCGGGGCCACCTGCTGACATCACCCAGCAGGCCCCGCCTCGTATGATGTCACAGCCCCGTCCCTGGGTGTGACATCATATGAGGTGGGGCCTGCCGGGTGATGTCAGCAGATGGCCCCACCCCATGCCAATATAAGGCACAGCACACAGCGGAGAGGGCATTCGTGCAGGACATTGCGTTGTGTCAACATGGGAAGAAGAAGAGAGGAAGAACAGAGGGAAGAGGACAGCGGAGAAGACCAGCAAAAGAGCATAAGACACCGCAGAGAAGGAGAAGAAAGAAGACCCCGCAAAAGAGCAGAAGAAACAAGACACCGGAGAGGGGAGAAGACCCCCGGAGCTGATTTAATAAAATATTTTAAAAAGCTGTGTAGTGTGTTTTTTTTGTACATATTTTTTTCCAGGTAAATGGGTAGGGGTACGATGTACCCCATACTCATTTACATAGGGTGGGGGGCCAGCATCTGGGGGCCCCCTTGTTAAAGGGGGCTTCCAGATTCCGATAAGTCCCCGCCCTCAGACCCCGACAACCACCGGCCAGGGTTGTCGGGAAGAGGCCCTTGTACTCATCAACATGGGGACACGGTGCTTTGGGGGGGGGGGGCGCAGAGCCCCCCCCGCCCCGAAGCACCCATACTCCCCATGTTGAGGGCACGCGGCCTGGTATGGTCTGGTGGGGGGGGGGGGCGCTCGCTCATCCCCACCCCTTTTCCTGGCCTGCCGGGCTGCGTGCTCGGATAAGGGTCTGGTATGGATTTTGGGGGGAACCCCATGCCGTTTCTTCGGCGTAGGGGGGTCCCCTTAAAACCCATACCAGACCAAAGGGCTTGGTATGCTCCTGGAGGGGGACCCCATGCCAGTTTTTTTTTTAAAATTTGGCGTGGAGTTTCCCTTCAAGTGAAGACACTGATACGACTTTGATCCAACTTCAATGCCTTTCAATGGGCTGAAGTAGGATCAAAGTCGGACAAAAGTAGTACAGGAACCTTTTTCAAAGTCGGACTGACTTTGAAAAACACAAGTCGGACCAGTTAAGACGGCTCTCATAGGGAATCATTGTTTTTGTGACGTAATGTGACTTGTGCTCCTCATGTCGGTCCAAGAATCGGACAAGTGTGAACCCAGCCTCCGGCGGCATCTGACGTATTCAGGCTTCATATTGTAGCTGTGTCCCCGACACCTAGAGGCCTAATGGTAACCTTCAGAGTCAGGGAGAGCTGACATCCTTCTTCCTTGTATGGGTTACTAGGCATGTTGCTTTTGCATTTTGAATGACAATTGCACGGCCGTGCGACATTGTACCTAAACAAATTTTTTATAATTTTTTTCCCACAAATAGAGCTTTCTTTTGGTGGTATTTGATCACCTCTGGGTTTTTTATTTTTTGCGTTACAAATAAAAAACCCGAAAATTTAGAAAAAATAAATTTTTTCTTTTTTTCTGCCACAAAATTTTGTAAATAAGTACATTTTCTCCTTCACTGATGGGCACTGATGAGGCTGCACTGACGGGCACTGATATGCAGCATTGATGGGCACTGATAGATGGCACTGATAAGCAGCACTGACAGGCACTGATTTGTGGCACTGATATGCAGCACTGACGGGCACTGATTTGTGGCACTAATATGCAGCTCCGATGGGCACTGATAAGCGGCACTGATGGGCACTCATAGGCGGCACTGATGGGCACTGATAGGTGGCACCAATGGGCACTGATAGGTGGCACTGATAGGCGACACTGTTAGGCAGCAGCTATAGTGATGGCACTGGCAGGCATCACAGATGAGCACAGTGCCATCCTTATTGGGCATTGTGTGCCCCTTACCTGGTGGTCTTGGGTGGCATCCCTGGGTGGCATCCCTGGTGGTCCTGGGAGGGCACCCTGGTGGTCTAGGTTGACGATCCTAGGGGGGGCTGCACTGATAAACAATCAGCGCAGACCCCTCCTGTCAGGAGAGCCGCTGATCGTCTCTCCTCTACTCACGTCTGCAGACGCGAGTAGAAGAAAAGCTGATAAACGGCTCTTTCTGTTTACACTGGAATTAGCCGTGATTCGTCATGGCTGATCACATGGTAAAGAGCTTCTGACAGAAGCTCTTCACCTAGATCGGAGATGCCGTGTGTCAGACTGACACACCACACCACCGATCGCCACGCGGCCCCACGGGATAACTGAACCACTTCCCAGCCATTATTCTGCATACGGAGGTAAGGAAGTGGTTAAAAAGAACTGGTGGAGAGAGGGTTAGGGCCAGGACACCCTTAGGCAGATGCAATATCAATTGGCAGACTCTGAGACAAAAATAAGAGGCAGACAGCTATACAGGTAAAGGGCCTTTAAGCTGTTGCAGCAACTGTATTTGTAAAACTGCTATGTCTCCTATAGCAACTCACAGTAACACCTTATAGATTGTCTCTCACATCTCACAGTATCCTACTGTAGATCTTCACTCACTTGGCTCCCGGTCTCTCACTAGACTTCAAGATGTCAGTCATCACTGGATCCCCTGAGCTCTCCCTCAGCTAACCCGCTGAATAATCCTCAAGCGTCACCCATGCTAACCTGCTAGGTCCCTGGCTTGGCACTCTGCTGAAGCTTACCCACTTGTTCACCGTCCCCGGCTAGTGAAAAAGGCTGCTCTGGTACTTCTTCAGACTTCCATGAACTGGCCTCTGATAACAAGAGTAGTTGTTCCTTAGTGGCGACTGTATCCTCTTTATCTCTGACCTTGTTCCTCATTTGCCTCTGGTAACAGGAGTAGTCGTGTCATGTGGCAACTGCTTCTCCCTTACCGCTGGCAACGGTTCGGCTCCCCGTCGGCGGAACCTCTGCAACTTGGGTGGATTTCTGGCCGAAAGCCCCAACCCCACACTGCTTTTCTCAAACCTGGATAGGCCTCAGCAATCTGGAGCCTTGTAACACACGTCCACCCAGACAGCCGATCAGGTGAACTCCGATCACCTGACTCCTCCTGAATAAATAGGCTCTCCCAGCAGGCCAAGGAACCAAAGAAAACTGGCTGAGACAACCTATCCACTCAGTCTAAATTCACTATGCCCTTGTCATTCTAATGCCATTGGCAACAATGCCACCTAGAGAAGGAAGAGAGAGGTGCATCAAATCCAGATTTAGGGAAAAGTCAATGGATCCCCCTAACAATCAGTCAGGCTAGTTATCACCTAGCAAACTAAATTTGTTAGCAACCCTGCTTAAGACCAGGGTGCTTCAGTATGTACAGTATCTCACAAAAGTAATTAGTCCCCTCACATTTTTGTAAATATTTGATTCTATGTTTTCATGTGACAACACTGAAGAAATGACACTTTGTTACAATGTAAAGTAGTGAGTGTACAGCTTGTATAACAGTGTAAATTTGCTGTCCCCTCAAAATAAGTCAACACACAGCCATTAATGTCTAAACCGCTGGCAACAAAAGTGAGTACACCCCTAAGTGAAAATGTCCAAATTGGGCCCAAAAATGTAAATGTTTTGTGTGGCTATCATTATTTCCCAGCACTGAATTAAACCTCCTGGGCATGGAGTTCACCAGAGCTTTACCGGTTGCCACTGAAGTCCTCTTCCACTCCTCCATGACGGCATCACGGAGCTGGTGGATGTTAGAGACCTCCACCTTAGGTTTGAGGATGCCCCACAGATGCTCAATAGGGTTTAAGTCAGGAGACATACTTGGCCAGTCCATTACCTTTACGCTCAGCTTCTTTAGCAAGGCAGTGGTCATCTTGGAGGTGTTTGGGGTCATTATATTGGAATACTGCCCTGCGGCCCAGTCTCCGAAGGAAGGGGATCATGCTCTGCTTCAGTATGTCACAGTACATGTTGGCATTCATGGTTCCCTCAATGTACTGTAGCTCCCCAGTGCCAGCAGCACTCATGCAGCCCCAGACCATGACACTCCCATCACCATGCTTGACTATAGGCAAGACACACTTGTCTTTGTACTCCTCACCTGGTTGCCACCACACACGCTTGACACCATGTGAACCAAATAAGTTTATCTTGGTCTCATCAGATCACAGGACATGGTTCCAGTAATCCATGTCCTTAGTCTGCTTGTCTTCAGCAAACTGTTTGCGGACTTTCTTGTGCATCATCTTTAGAAGAGGCTTCCTTCTGGGACGACAGCCATGCAGACCAATTTGATGCAGTGTGCGGCATATGGTCTGAGCACTGACAGGCTGACCCCCTCACCCCTTCAGCCTCTGCAGCAATGCTGGCAGCACTCATATGTCTATTTCCCAAAGACAACCTTTGGATATGATGCTGAGCACGTTCACTTAGCTTCTTTGGTCGACCATGGGGAGGCCTGTTCTGAGTGGAACCTGTCCTGTTAAACTGCTGTATTGTCTTGACCACCGTGCTGCAGCTCAGTTTCAAGGTCTTGGCAATCTTCTTATAGCCTAGGCCATCTTTATATAGAGCAACAAATCTTTTTTCAGATCCTCAGAGTTCTTTGTCATGAGGTGCCATGTTGAACTTCCAGTGACCAGTATGAGAGAGTGAGAGCGATAAGACCAAATATAACACACCTGCTCCCCATTCACACCTGAGACCTTGTAACACAAATGAGTCACATGACATCGGGGAGGGAAAGTGGCTAATTGGGCCCAATTTGGACATTTTCACTTAGGGGTGTACTCACTTTTGTTGCCAGCAGTTTAGACATTAATGGCTGTGTGTTGGAAGTGCCGGATATAAATACCCAATATAGAATGGTACCTTCATCCAATATAATATGATACAAAATAGAAAGAAGAGAGATTTATTTCTGGAGGCTATAACTGTGGACTTTAAAGGTACCGTACACATACCAAATAGAAACTCATTTATAAAAAATACACATTTTTATTACAAAATATCTTAAGGAAACATTACATAAATAACTAAAATGTACATAGGGCAAAGATCACATATCTATATATTTTTGATCATGTTGGATACTAATGTACTTGTCTGCAAACTTAACATGTTTCGCAGAGTACAGATGTAACGCCGCTTCTTCAGGAGTCTTAAGCAGAGAGATGTACAAGATCACATTAGATGCCTGTGTCGCACCATGATCCAGCCATGATCCAGTCATGTCGCAGCCATATCCACAGCTTCCGGAAGAAAGAGGGTCAGCCCCAGTGGGTGTGGAGACGCTCAGCGCACAACAGGTCAAGGACAAATCTGATAAAAAAGGCTGATGAGAACAAGCCGCTGGGATATAACAAAGTTGTTTCATAAAGATATCAAAAAGGTAAACGTGTCTAGTCCCCATAGGATTCATCCAGGGTAACATTTACTGCATACCAGCAACTGAAAAAGGGGGAAACATCATTAGTAAGGATCCAGGGGTCAAGTCCTGGGAAAAAAAGTGTGGGAACTTAGCCAAGATCCCCCCCACCACTACTACTACCACATTGTGCATCAAAGCCAAACCAGAAAAGTGCAGGAACTCCGTTCCCATGCGTTCCCGCAGGACTTGAGCCCTGTAAGGATCCTTCATAGGAACACAGCGGCTGTGTTATAGCCTCCAGAAAGAAATCTCTCTTCTTTCTATTTTGTATCATATTAATGGTTGTGTGTTGAGTTATTTTGAGGTGACAGCAAATTTACACTCTTATACAAGCTGTACACTCACTACTTTACATTGTAGCAAAGTGTCATTTCTTCAGTGTTGTCACATGAAAAGATATAATAAAATATTTACAAAAATGTGAGGGGTGTACTCACTTTTGTGAGATACTGTACCAGTGGGAATTTGCCAGTCAGACATGCTATTTATTTATTTATACACATGTACGACTGGCATCACCACATCACGCTACGCATGATGCATCGCAAAAGCTCAGCTGATTTTGAAATGGTGGACTTTAGGACAGCACTTGCACAACGTGCATTTGTTGGCCAAATGAATATATTCAATAGCACTTACTCTCATTCACGTACATTTATGGACAGGAACAAATAGGTTTTATTCTTCTCAAACTGTCCATAAAAAATGATGGTTGGTAACACTGGAACTACATTTTTGTTTACCCCTTCCCATCCACTATCTCCTCTAACAGTGTATCAATTACAAATAACTGAAAGAAATACACTGGAGTACGATTCTCTGTGGGGACATATTCCTGGATTTCCACTGAATTCAGGTTATCTGTGGCAGTTGCATGTTAGGGGTGGCCATAAAGGAGTAACAATTCCTTCTGGCACAATTTCCCTCATGGTTTGTGTAAAGCCTGCACAAATTCGTCCACAGAATTTTTGACTGCTCCACTGGAAGCAGTAGTGACTGGTATTTTTCTTTTGGGGGGGTGGCAAACAATCCTGCACCACCGTCACCCCCCCCCCCCAGTCCGCCAGGTCACCCACCCAGTACCCCATCTCGCGGGCAACACAGTGGACATTGTCAGCTTCTTTCCGGGCTGCGGGCTGCTCCTCTCCTTCATGCGTCTCCTCCCTCCTCCTCCATTCGCTATTGTAACACAACTGGGTGGGCTAGGAGAGCAGTGCTCTGTGTCCCGAGACCTTTTTTTGAAGCCTATTAGAGCCTCTGTCTCGAATCACATGCTTCAAAAAAACACCGCCCCCTTCCTAGGAATCCATGCATCCGGTGCCCCTGCTTGTAGATCAAGGGGATAGACGCATGGATAGGGTGGGCAGTGCCCGTGCGCCCCTAGTGGATGGGCCACCACTGGCTGAAGTTGTATTCAGTTGAAGAGGGGTACATCTCTCTTGCTGGGCTTTACAGAAGGAGAGTTCTGTTTATTAGACACTACACACAGAATCAGACCCCAACCACTAAAACCTTGGCAAACAGACGACTCCAGAAGGCTCAAAGAAAATAGTCGCACTCCTAAGGTGTAAGACTAAGACCCAGCAGGACTTCACCCAGTATAGATCTGCGTAAACCAAAGAGAAAATCGCTGCTCCAGGTGTAATGGCTCACACACTAGTTGTAAGCTCTGGAGTGCCTGCTGCGGCTCGCCCCACATTAATCCACCAATAGAAGAAAGAAGCGTCACATCCAGATGATTTCCAGGCTTTATTCGGTTCAAGGGCACCACAAATACCAAGCAGTCTGTAGACGCGTTTCACACACCAGTCGTGTGCTTAATCTGCCCTCCAAAAATACAATTCCTGCCTCCACACACTGACAAACATACCTATTTTTATCACACTCATTGCAACCCTCTCATGCAGTCCCCATCAACTCATTTCTGCCATTAACCATCTACTTCATCCTTCGCTGCCTTTACCCACTAACTCACTCACTGTCCAGAAGACTGCCAATCACTTCACAAATAAGACTGATACAATTTATGATGAGACATCCATTGTACAGATATCTCCCCCCACCTAACATTCCATGTTCACCTGCAGGCTCATTACTTCGTTTAACCATGCTACTTTAGAGGAGGTCACCAACCTTCTCTAATGCCCACCTAACCACCTGCCCCCTGGACCCCATTCTCTCGCAATTACTACAGTCACCCTCTTGCTTTATCCTACAGTCTCCAACTTACATCTTCAAACTCTCCCTCGCTACTAGCATTTTACCCAACCCTCTAAAACAGGCACTGGTCACCCCCCCATACATAAGACGGCCTTGTTGAACCCCACAAATCTTAAATAAAGCCCATCTCCTTGCTCCCTTTTACCTCAAAACTTCTTGAACAGATTCCATGAATGCCTGGTCTACAACTGTCTGAGCTACCAACTTACTGAAAATAACCTTCTCGATCCCTTTCAGTCTGGATTTCACCCGCAACGCTCCACAGAAATTGCTCTCCTAAAATGTACCAACTATGTACTAACAGCTATAACCACGATTATGTACTCTTACTCTTGGACCTCTCTGCTGCCAATGACACAGTTGACCACCTCCTTCTCAAAAAACGGCACTCCGTTGGTCTCCATGACTGCACTCTTCATTTATTCCCATGTTACCTATTTTATCACACCTCCAGTGTCCTTACAACTCTACCTCCTCTTTTTCTCTTCCTTCTTCTGTTGGGGTCCAATACCATTTCTATGCTGGTGACACCCAAATCTATCTCTCTACCCCTCAGATCCCTCCATCAGTATCCTCACACATCACTAATTTACTAACAGAACTATCAATATGAATGTCACACCATTTCCTCAAACTTAATCCATCCAAAACATATATTAACATTTCCTCCCCCACGTGCCCCTTCCCGAATTCTCTGTCGAGCTTGATGGCACAACTATCAACCCATCCCCGCATGCCAGGGTGTTAGGTGCAGTCCTGGAATCTGAACTCTCCTTTCAGCTTCATATCCAATCACTGTCCAAATCTTGCTGCCTCAACCTCAGCAACATCTATAAAATACGCCCCTTCTTAACTAAGACACCACAAAGCTTCTAATTCACCCTCTGGTCATCTCTTGTTTCAACTACTGCAATTTCCTCCTCATTTGCTTACCTTTACATAGGCTATCTTCATGTCAGTCCATCATGAATGCTACTGTCAAACTCATCCACCTTACCAACCATTCAGTGTCTCCTACCCCGCTCTGCCGATCTCTCCACTGGCTTCCATTTATCCAGCAAATACAATTTAAAATACTAACAGAGCCATCCACTCCTCTGCCCCCAGCTATATCACCAACCTAGTCTCAAAATACCAACCACACTGTTCTCTTCACTCCTCCCAAGACCTCTCACTCTTTACCTCCTCCTATGCCTACCTCCAGGACTTATCCAGAGTCTCTCTCATCCTCTGGAAATCCTTACCCCAATCAGTCCACTATCTCTTACTCTAACCACCTTTCGGCAAATTCCTGAAAACCCATCACTGTAGAGGAGCTTACTCGCCTCTACCTAACAAATATTTTTTTTTTCTCTTTCCGCTTCCCCCTCAGTAATCACCTTTTGTATCACTTGACCCTCCCTTTTAGATTGTAACAAGCAGAGCCCTTGGATTTCTCTTGTATTGAACTGTTTTATAACTGTACTGGATGAACTCACCTTTTAAAGCGCTGTGCAAACTGCTGGCGCTATATAAATCCTGTATAATAATAGTGTCCATGTGTGCGTCACTGCTGACAGTGGGCTCATAAATTGTATCTGTGTCACTGACCTTATCACTGACCTCATCATTATCACCCCTGTCATTAGAAAAGCACATCATCTCATATGCTTCCAGTGTTGGTTTACATATGTTACTGAGTAACTCGTTGAGTTTTTGGACTATGACTTGCTAACTTAAGTTTCTCTTAATTGTTTACTGTCTCATGTGCTTAAGTGTTATAGTCTCCATGTGGAACTGCATCAAGTAAGCATGTCTTACAATTGAATGTATGAGGAAAAAAAATAGGGATTGGCAAAGGGCATTTATAAGGGCTCATTTACACTTGCTTCGGCTTCAATGCACATTAAAGCCCCCACTGCTTCAACAAGCTTTTATGATGTGCTTTTGAGGCTTCGGTGGTGCTTCGATGAGGCTTTGGTGGTGCTTCAATGAGGCTTTGGGGGTGCTTCAATGAGGCTCTTTTGAAGCCTTGTTGAAACTTGGCCGATGCCCTGTGTGTGTTGATATCTCACACCTGCAATTTCTCCAAAACAAAGCGAAGCTTAAACTGAATTAAAGCCTCTGAAAAGCTGCAGGTGCTTCAAGCGAGCTTCAAACAAGCTTTGTCATAGACTTCTATGGAAGCATTGAAGAGGCTTTGAAGCATGGCTAAAGCTACATGAGGTATCATTTTTGACGCAAAGCTGAAGCGAAGCAAAGCCAACGCAAGGTGTAAACAGGACTGTAAGCTAACCATTTTATTTAGTGACAGGAGCTTTGACTGGGGTTAAGGGAGCTTTAACAAAGCGTGTCTGATGCCCTGTTTTGAAGCAATTGTAAATGACCCCTAAAGCTCCTATTGCTTCAATGAGATTTTAGGGTGTGGTTTTGATGCTTTGGTGGTGCTTCAATGAGGCTTTGGTGGTGCTTCAAAGAAGCTTCAGTGAAGCTCTTTTGAAACGTTGTTGAAGCTTGGCAGATGCCCTGTGTGTTTGTTGATATCTTACAATTCCTCCAAAACAAAGCGAAGCTAAAGCTGAATTAAAGCCTCTCAAAAGCCGCAGGTGCTTCAAGCCAGCTTTAAATAAGCTTTGTCATATCCTTCAATGGAGGCTTTGAAGACACTTTGAAGCACCACTAAAGCGACATGGAGTATAATTTTTGAAGTGAAGCCAAAGCAAAGCAAACACAAGGTGTAAATAGTACTGTAAACTAACCACTTTATTTAGTGACATGAGCTTTGACTGGCGTTAAGAGATCTTTAACAAAGCATGTCTTTAGGGCTCATTTACACTTGCTTTAGCTTCAACGCACATCAAAGCCCCTACTGCTTCAACAAGCTTTTATGATGTGTTTTTGAGGTTTCGTGGTGCTTCGATGAGGCTTTGGTGGTGCTTCAATGAGGCTTCAGTGGTGCTTCAATGAGGCTGTTTTGAAGCTTTTTTGAAGCTTGGTAAACGTCTTGTGTGTTTGTTGATACCTCACACCTGTAATTTATCTAAAACAAAGTGAAACTAAAGCTGAATTACAGCCTCTGAAAAGCCACAGTGCTTCAAGCGAGCTTCAAACAAGCCTTGTCATAGACTTCTATGGAGGCGTTGAAGAGGCTTTGAAGCCTGGCTAAAGCTACATGGGATATAATTTTTGACGCAAGTCTGAAGCGAAGCAAATCCAACGCAAGGTATAAACAGGACTGTAAGCTAACCAGAGGCGGCCCTTTAATTAGGCAAATTAGGCGGTCGCCTTAGGCCTCGCACTCACAAGGGCCTCGCGGCCGCCTAATTTGTCTTATTGAAGAGCCGCTTCTGATAGCAGCAGAGATCCCCAGCCGTCAGGCAGCTTAGCGCTGAGTCTGTGCATTGATGCACGGAGAGGAAACCAGGCTGCGGGTGGGAAGAGTTTATGCCGTCATCGGAACTCAGTGAGAGCTCCGGATCACAGCCAAGACACTCAGCTCATCAGAGCACTGCTGACTCCTCCCCCTGCAGCTGCACAGCCACACAGGATAGCTCTCTGCCTCTACTCCTCCTCCCCTCCTCTGTTTGCCCCGCCCACACTCCCCGACAGGCAGTGTTCTGCCTAAGAGAAGGGGATGTGGGCGGGAAGATTCAAGATGAAGAGTCACGGCCAGCAGATGTAAAGAAAAGATGGAGTCTCATCCATCCATCCTTGCAGTCCCTCCTGCCTCTGAGTGACTGTGAGTACTCAGACTGATGTGGGGGTGGTGGGGGGGTGCCTCTATCTCCTCTCTCCCTCCCTCTCTCCTCTCTTCTCTCTCTGCTCTCCCCCTCTCTTCTCCTCTCTCCCTCTCCTCATCTCCTCTCCCTCCCTCTCCTCCTCTCTTCTCCTCTCTCTCCTCTCC